>OZ038428.1:6164846-6649678 GCA_964036235.1 Heterorhabditis bacteriophora | reverse complement strand
GAGCGGGACAAATCGGGAATAGCGTGAGCAGAGGGATAGTGACATGCGTCTAGTCTATCTAGTTTTTAAACTTCTGCCTATTCTTGTCTATTTTTGTCAATAGATGACTGTGAGAAGAGTCGTTGGCCTAGATCACGGTCACCAATGAGACTGAAAGTGAGTATCACGAAGGAGGCAGAGCAGTTGGAGGGCGCTGAAAACTAGGGGGGAATAGAAACGTGAACGCATTGATCAGCTTCCTAGCGTGACGTACGGCGCAGCGCAACGTAGGGGTCTCGGCGACGTCTGTCTGACATCTCTGGCTCCCCTGCATTTGACCGAGAAAATCTTTCGCCTTTTACTAAAGATTTCCGTGCAGAGGGGCATTTATGAGTATCAGTCAATTTTTGGCATCCCCTCGAAAGAGCGGGACAAATCGGGAATAGCGTGAGCAGAGGGATAGTGACATGCGTCTAGTCTATCTAGTTTTTAAACTTCTGCCTATTCTTGTCTATTTTTGTCAATAGATGACTGTGAGAAGAGTCGTTGGCCTAGATCACGGTCACCAATGAGACTGAAAGTGAGTATCACGAAGGAGGCAGAGCAGTTGGAGGGCGCTGAAAACTAGGGGGGAATAGAAACGTGAACGCATTGATCAGCTTCCTAGCGTGACGTACGGCGCAGCGCAACGTAGGGGTCTCGGCGACGTCTGTCTGACATCTCTGGCTCCCCTGCATTTGACCGAGAAAATCTTTCGCCTTTTACTAAAGATTTCCGTGCAGAGGGGCATTTATGAGTATCAGTCAATTTTTGGCATCCCCTCGAAAGAGCGGGACAAATCGGGAATAGCGTGAGCAGAGGGATAGTGACATGCGTCTAGTCTATCTAGTTTTTAAACTTCTGCCTATTCTTGTCTATTTTTGTCAATAGATGACTGTGAGAAGAGTCGTTGGCCTAGATCACGGTCACCAATGAGACTGAAAGTGAGTATCACGAAGGAGGCAGAGCAGTTGGAGGGCGCTGAAAACTAGGGGGGAATAGAAACGTGAACGCATTGATCAGCTTCCTAGCGTGACGTACGGCGCAGCGCAACGTAGGGGTCTCGGCGACGTCTGTCTGACATCTCTGGCTCCCCTGCATTTGACCGAGAAAATCTTTCGCCTTTTACTAAAGATTTCCGTGCAGAGGGGCATTTATGAGTATCAGTCAATTTTTGGCATCCCCTCGAAAGAGCGGGACAAATCGGGAATAGCGTGAGCAGAGGGATAGTGACATGCGTCTAGTCTATCTAGTTTTTAAACTTCTGCCTATTCTTGTCTATTTTTGTCAATAGATGACTGTGAGAAGAGTCGTTGGCCTAGATCACGGTCACCAATGAGACTGAAAGTGAGTATCACGAAGGAGGCAGAGCAGTTGGAGGGCGCTGAAAACTAGGGGGGAATAGAAACGTGAACGCATTGATCAGCTTCCTAGCGTGACGTACGGCGCAGCGCAACGTAGGGGTCTCGGCGACGTCTGTCTGACATCTCTGGCTCCCCTGCATTTGACCGAGAAAATCTTTCGCCTTTTACTAAAGATTTCCGTGCAGAGGGGCATTTATGAGTATCAGTCAATTTTTGGCATCCCCTCGAAAGAGCGGGACAAATCGGGAATAGCGTGAGCAGAGGGATAGTGACATGCGTCTAGTCTATCTAGTTTTTAAACTTCTGCCTATTCTTGTCTATTTTTGTCAATAGATGACTGTGAGAAGAGTCGTTGGCCTAGATCACGGTCACCAATGAGACTGAAAGTGAGTATCACGAAGGAGGCAGAGCAGTTGGAGGGCGCTGAAAACTAGGGGGGAATAGAAACGTGAACGCATTGATCAGCTTCCTAGCGTGACGTACGGCGCAGCGCAACGTAGGGGTCTCGGCGACGTCTGTCTGACATCTCTGGCTCCCCTGCATTTGACCGAGAAAATCTTTCGCCTTTTACTAAAGATTTCCGTGCAGAGGGGCATTTATGAGTATCAGTCAATTTTTGGCATCCCCTCGAAAGAGCGGGACAAATCGGGAATAGCGTGAGCAGAGGGATAGTGACATGCGTCTAGTCTATCTAGTTTTTAAACTTCTGCCTATTCTTGTCTATTTTTGTCAATAGATGACTGTGAGAAGAGTCGTTGGCCTAGATCACGGTCACCAATGAGACTGAAAGTGAGTATCACGAAGGAGGCAGAGCAGTTGGAGGGCGCTGAAAACTAGGGGGGAATAGAAACGTGAACGCATTGATCAGCTTCCTAGCGTGACGTACGGCGCAGCGCAACGTAGGGGTCTCGGCGACGTCTGTCTGACATCTCTGGCTCCCCTGCATTTGACCGAGAAAATCTTTCGCCTTTTACTAAAGATTTCCGTGCAGAGGGGCATTTATGAGTATCAGTCAATTTTTGGCATCCCCTCGAAAGAGCGGGACAAATCGGGAATAGCGTTAGCAGAGGGATAGTGACATGCGTCTAGTCTATCTAGTTTTTAAACTTCTGCCTATTCTTGTCTATTTTTGTCAATAGATGACTGTGAGAAGAGTCGTTGGCCTAGATCACGGTCACCAATGAGACTGAAAGTGAGTATCACGAAGGAGGCAGAGCAGTTGGAGGGCGCTGAAAACTAGGGGGGAATAGAAACGTGAACGCATTGATCAGCTTCCTAGCGTGACGTACGGCGCAGCGCAACGTAGGGGTCTCGGCGACGTCTGTCTGACATCTCTGGCTCCCCTGCATTTGACCGAGAAAATCTTTCGCCTTTTACTAAAGATTTCCGTGCAGAGGGGCATTTATGAGTATCAGTCAATTTTTGGCATCCCCTCGAAAGAGCGGGACAAATCGGGAATAGCGTGAGCAGAGGGATAGTGACATGCGTCTAGTCTATCTAGTTTTTAAACTTCTGCCTATTCTTGTCTATTTTTGTCAATAGATGACTGTGAGAAGAGTCGTTGGCCTAGATCACGGTCACCAATGAGACTGAAAGTGAGTATCACGAAGGAGGCAGAGCAGTTGGAGGGCGCTGAAAACTAGGGGGGAATAGAAACGTGAACGCATTGATCAGCTTCCTAGCGTGACGTACGGCGCAGCGCAACGTAGGGGTCTCGGCGACGTCTGTCTGACATCTCTGGCTCCCCTGCATTTGACCGAGAAAATCTTTCGCCTTTTACTAAAGATTTCCGTGCAGAGGGGCATTTATGAGTATCAGTCAATTTTTGGCATCCCCTCGAAAGAGCGGGACAAATCGGGAATAGCGTGAGCAGAGGGATAGTGACATGCGTCTAGTCTATCTAGTTTTTAAACTTCTGCCTATTCTTGTCTATTTTTGTCAATAGATGACTGTGAGAAGAGTCGTTGGCCTAGATCACGGTCACCAATGAGACTGAAAGTGAGTATCACGAAGGAGGCAGAGCAGTTGGAGGGCGCTGAAAACTAGGGGGGAATAGAAACGTGAACGCATTGATCAGCTTCCTAGCGTGACGTACGGCGCAGCGCAACGTAGGGGTCTCGGCGACGTCTGTCTGACATCTCTGGCTCCCCTGCATTTGACCGAGAAAATCTTTCGCCTTTTACTAAAGATTTCCGTGCAGAGGGGCATTTATGAGTATCAGTCAATTTTTGGCATCCCCTCGAAAGAGCGGGACAAATCGGGAATAGCGTGAGCAGAGGGATAGTGACATGCGTCTAGTCTATCTAGTTTTTAAACTTCTGCCTATTCTTGTCTATTTTTGTCAATAGATGACTGTGAGAAGAGTCGTTGGCCTAGATCACGGTCACCAATGAGACTGAAAGTGAGTATCACGAAGGAGGCAGAGCAGTTGGAGGGCGCTGAAAACTAGGGGGGAATAGAAACGTGAACGCATTGATCAGCTTCCTAGCGTGACGTACGGCGCAGCGCAACGTAGGGGTCTCGGCGACGTCTGTCTGACATCTCTGGCTCCCCTGCATTTGACCGAGAAAATCTTTCGCCTTTTACTAAAGATTTCCGTGCAGAGGGGCATTTATGAGTATCAGTCAATTTTTGGCATCCCCTCGAAAGAGCGGGACAAATCGGGAATAGCGTGAGCAGAGGGATAGTGACATGCGTCTAGTCTATCTAGTTTTTAAACTTCTGCCTATTCTTGTCTATTTTTGTCAATAGATGACTGTGAGAAGAGTCGTTGGCCTAGATCACGGTCACCAATGAGACTGAAAGTGAGTAT
Organism: Heterorhabditis bacteriophora; assembly: GCA_964036235.1. Taxonomy (NCBI): domain Eukaryota; kingdom Metazoa; phylum Nematoda; class Chromadorea; order Rhabditida; family Heterorhabditidae; genus Heterorhabditis; species Heterorhabditis bacteriophora. The sequence goes on along the minus strand of OZ038428.1, from coordinate 6,645,484 downwards.
CACGAAGGAGGCAGAGCAGTTGGAGGGCGCTGAAAACTAGGGGGGAATAGAAACGTGAACGCATTGATCAGCTTCCTAGCGTGACGTACGGCGCAGCGCAACGTAGGGGTCTCGGCGACGTCTGTCTGACATCTCTGGCTCCCCTGCATTTGACCGAGAAAATCTTTCGCCTTTTACTAAAGATTTCCGTGCAGAGGGGCATTTATGAGTATCAGTCAATTTTTGGCATCCCCTCGAAAGAGCGGGACAAATCGGGAATAGCGTGAGCAGAGGGATAGTGACATGCGTCTAGTCTATCTAGTTTTTAAACTTCTGCCTATTCTTGTCTATTTTTGTCAATAGATGACTGTGAGAAGAGTCGTTGGCCTAGATCACGGTCACCAATGAGACTGAAAGTGAGTATCACGAAGGAGGCAGAGCAGTTGGAGGGCGCTGAAAACTAGGGGGGAATAGAAACGTGAACGCATTGATCAGCTTCCTAGCGTGACGTACGGCGCAGCGCAACGTAGGGGTCTCGGCGACGTCTGTCTGACATCTCTGGCTCCCCTGCATTTGACCGAGAAAATCTTTCGCCTTTTACTAAAGATTTCCGTGCAGAGGGGCATTTATGAGTATCAGTCAATTTTTGGCATCCCCTCGAAAGAGCGGGACAAATCGGGAATAGCGTGAGCAGAGGGATAGTGACATGCGTCTAGTCTATCTAGTTTTTAAACTTCTGCCTATTCTTGTCTATTTTTGTCAATAGATGACTGTGAGAAGAGTCGTTGGCCTAGATCACGGTCACCAATGAGACTGAAAGTGAGTATCACGAAGGAGGCAGAGCAGTTGGAGGGCGCTGAAAACTAGGGGGGAATAGAAACGTGAACGCATTGATCAGCTTCCTAGCGTGACGTACGGCGCAGCGCAACGTAGGGGTCTCGGCGACGTCTGTCTGACATCTCTGGCTCCCCTGCATTTGACCGAGAAAATCTTTCGCCTTTTACTAAAGATTTCCGTGCAGAGGGGCATTTATGAGTATCAGTCAATTTTTGGCATCCCCTCGAAAGAGCGGGACAAATCGGGAATAGCGTGAGCAGAGGGATAGTGACATGCGTCTAGTCTATCTAGTTTTTAAACTTCTGCCTATTCTTGTCTATTTTTGTCAATAGATGACTGTGAGAAGAGTCGTTGGCCTAGATCACGGTCACCAATGAGACTGAAAGTGAGTATCACGAAGGAGGCAGAGCAGTTGGAGGGCGCTGAAAACTAGGGGGGAATAGAAACGTGAACGCATTGATCAGCTTCCTAGCGTGACGTACGGCGCAGCGCAACGTAGGGGTCTCGGCGACGTCTGTCTGACATCTCTGGCTCCCCTGCATTTGACCGAGAAAATCTTTCGCCTTTTACTAAAGATTTCCGTGCAGAGGGGCATTTATGAGTATCAGTCAATTTTTGGCATCCCCTCGAAAGAGCGGGACAAATCGGGAATAGCGTGAGCAGAGGGATAGTGACATGCGTCTAGTCTATCTAGTTTTTAAACTTCTGCCTATTCTTGTCTATTTTTGTCAATAGATGACTGTGAGAAGAGTCGTTGGCCTAGATCACGGTCACCAATGAGACTGAAAGTGAGTATCACGAAGGAGGCAGAGCAGTTGGAGGGCGCTGAAAACTAGGGGGGAATAGAAACGTGAACGCATTGATCAGCTTCCTAGCGTGACGTACGGCGCAGCGCAACGTAGGGGTCTCGGCGACGTCTGTCTGACATCTCTGGCTCCCCTGCATTTGACCGAGAAAATCTTTCGCCTTTTACTAAAGATTTCCGTGCAGAGGGGCATTTATGAGTATCAGTCAATTTTTGGCATCCCCTCGAAAGAGCGGGACAAATCGGGAATAGCGTGAGCAGAGGGATAGTGACATGCGTCTAGTCTATCTAGTTTTTAAACTTCTGCCTATTCTTGTCTATTTTTGTCAATAGATGACTGTGAGAAGAGTCGTTGGCCTAGATCACGGTCACCAATGAGACTGAAAGTGAGTATCACGAAGGAGGCAGAGCAGTTGGAGGGCGCTGAAAACTAGGGGGGAATAGAAACGTGAACGCATTGATCAGCTTCCTAGCGTGACGTACGGCGCAGCGCAACGTAGGGGTCTCGGCGACGTCTGTCTGACATCTCTGGCTCCCCTGCATTTGACCGAGAAAATCTTTCGCCTTTTACTAAAGATTTCCGTGCAGAGGGGCATTTATGAGTATCAGTCAATTTTTGGCATCCCCTCGAAAGAGCGGGACAAATCGGGAATAGCGTGAGCAGAGGGATAGTGACATGCGTCTAGTCTATCTAGTTTTTAAACTTCTGCCTATTCTTGTCTATTTTTGTCAATAGATGACTGTGAGAAGAGTCGTTGGCCTAGATCACGGTCACCAATGAGACTGAAAGTGAGTATCACGAAGGAGGCAGAGCAGTTGGAGGGCGCTGAAAACTAGGGGGGAATAGAAACGTGAACGCATTGATCAGCTTCCTAGCGTGACGTACGGCGCAGCGCAACGTAGGGGTCTCGGCGACGTCTGTCTGACATCTCTGGCTCCCCTGCATTTGACCGAGAAAATCTTTCGCCTTTTACTAAAGATTTCCGTGCAGAGGGGCATTTATGAGTATCAGTCAATTTTTGGCATCCCCTCGAAAGAGCGGGACAAATCGGGAATAGCGTGAGCAGAGGGATAGTGACATGCGTCTAGTCTATCTAGTTTTTAAACTTCTGCCTATTCTTGTCTATTTTTGTCAATAGATGACTGTGAGAAGAGTCGTTGGCCTAGATCACGGTCACCAATGAGACTGAAAGTGAGTATCACGAAGGAGGCAGAGCAGTTGGAGGGCGCTGAAAACTAGGGGGGAATAGAAACGTGAACGCATTGATCAGCTTCCTAGCGTGACGTACGGCGCAGCGCAACGTAGGGGTCTCGGCGACGTCTGTCTGACATCTCTGGCTCCCCTGCATTTGACCGAGAAAATCTTTCGCCTTTTACTAAAGATTTCCGTGCAGAGGGGCATTTATGAGTATCAGTCAATTTTTGGCATCCCCTCGAAAGAGCGGGACAAATCGGGAATAGCGTGAGCAGAGGGATAGTGACATGCGTCTAGTCTATCTAGTTTTTAAACTTCTGCCTATTCTTGTCTATTTTTGTCAATAGATGACTGTGAGAAGAGTCGTTGGCCTAGATCACGGTCACCAATGAGACTGAAAGTGAGTATCACGAAGGAGGCAGAGCAGTTGGAGGGCGCTGAAAACTAGGGGGGAATAGAAACGTGAACGCATTGATCAGCTTCCTAGCGTGACGTACGGCGCAGCGCAACGTAGGGGTCTCGGCGACGTCTGTCTGACATCTCTGGCTCCCCTGCATTTGACCGAGAAAATCTTTCGCCTTTTACTAAAGATTTCCGTGCAGAGGGGCATTTATGAGTATCAGTCAATTTTTGGCATCCCCTCGAAAGAGCGGGACAAATCGGGAATAGCGTGAGCAGAGGGATAGTGACATGCGTCTAGTCTATCTAGTTTTTAAACTTCTGCCTATTCTTGTCTATTTTTGTCAATAGATGACTGTGAGAAGAGTCGTTGGCCTAGATCACGGTCACCAATGAGACTGAAAGTGAGTATCACGAAGGAGGCAGAGCAGTTGGAGGGCGCTGAAAACTAGGGGGGAATAGAAACGTGAACGCATTGATCAGCTTCCTAGCGTGACGTACGGCGCAGCGCAACGTAGGGGTCTCGGCGACGTCTGTCTGACATCTCTGGCTCCCCTGCATTTGACCGAGAAAATCTTTCGCCTTTTACTAAAGATTTCCGTGCAGAGGGGCATTTATGAGTATCAGTCAATTTTTGGCATCCCCTCGAAAGAGCGGGACAAATCGGGAATAGCGTGAGCAGAGGGATAGTGACATGCGTCTAGTCTATCTAGTTTTTAAACTTCTGCCTATTCTTGTCTATTTTTGTCAATAGATGACTGTGAGAAGAGTCGTTGGCCTAGATCACGGTCACCAATGAGACTGAAAGTGAGTATCACGAAGGAGGCAGAGCAGTTGGAGGGCGCTGAAAACTAGGGGGGAATAGAAACGTGAACGCATTGATCAGCTTCCTAGCGTGACGTACGGCGCAGCGCAACGTAGGGGTCTCGGCGACGTCTGTCTGACATCTCTGGCTCCCCTGCATTTGACCGAGAAAATCTTTCGCCTTTTACTAAAGATTTCCGTGCAGAGGGGCATTTATGAGTATCAGTCAATTTTTGGCATCCCCTCGAAAGAGCGGGACAAATCGGGAATAGCGTGAGCAGAGGGATAGTGACATGCGTCTAGTCTATCTAGTTTTTAAACTTCTGCCTATTCTTGTCTATTTTTGTCAATAGATGACTGTGAGAAGAGTCGTTGGCCTAGATCACGGTCACCAATGAGACTGAAAGTGAGTATCACGAAGGAGGCAGAGCAGTTGGAGGGCGCTGAAAACTAGGGGGGAATAGAAACGTGAACGCATTGATCAGCTTCCTAGCGTGACGTACGGCGCAGCGCAACGTAGGGGTCTCGGCGACGTCTGTCTGACATCTCTGGCTCCCCTGCATTTGACCGAGAAAATCTTTCGCCTTTTACTAAAGATTTCCGTGCAGAGGGGCATTTATGAGTATCAGTCAATTTTTGGCATCCCCTCGAAAGAGCGGGACAAATCGGGAATAGCGTGAGCAGAGGGATAGTGACATGCGTCTAGTCTATCTAGTTTTTAAACTTCTGCCTATTCTTGTCTATTTTTGTCAATAGATGACTGTGAGAAGAGTCGTTGGCCTAGATCACGGTCACCAATGAGACTGAAAGTGAGTATCACGAAGGAGGCAGAGCAGTTGGAGGGCGCTGAAAACTAGGGGGGAATAGAAACGTGAACGCATTGATCAGCTTCCTAGCGTGACGTACGGCGCAGCGCAACGTAGGGGTCTCGGCGACGTCTGTCTGACATCTCTGGCTCCCCTGCATTTGACCGAGAAAATCTTTCGCCTTTTACTAAAGATTTCCGTGCAGAGGGGCATTTATGAGTATCAGTCAATTTTTGGCATCCCCTCGAAAGAGCGGGACAAATCGGGAATAGCGTGAGCAGAGGGATAGTGACATGCGTCTAGTCTATCTAGTTTTTAAACTTCTGCCTATTCTTGTCTATTTTTGTCAATAGATGACTGTGAGAAGAGTCGTTGGCCTAGATCACGGTCACCAATGAGACTGAAAGTGAGTATCACGAAGGAGGCAGAGCAGTTGGAGGGCGCTGAAAACTAGGGGGGAATAGAAACGTGAACGCATTGATCAGCTTCCTAGCGTGACGTACGGCGCAGCGCAACGTAGGGGTCTCGGCGACGTCTGTCTGACATCTCTGGCTCCCCTGCATTTGACCGAGAAAATCTTTCGCCTTTTACTAAAGATTTCCGTGCAGAGGGGCATTTATGAGTATCAGTCAATTTTTGGCATCCCCTCGAAAGAGCGGGACAAATCGGGAATAGCGTGAGCAGAGGGATAGTGACATGCGTCTAGTCTATCTAGTTTTTAAACTTCTGCCTATTCTTGTCTATTTTTGTCAATAGATGACTGTGAGAAGAGTCGTTGGCCTAGATCACGGTCACCAATGAGACTGAAAGTGAGTATCACGAAGGAGGCAGAGCAGTTGGAGGGCGCTGAAAACTAGGGGGGAATAGAAACGTGAACGCATTGATCAGCTTCCTAGCGTGACGTACGGCGCAGCGCAACGTAGGGGTCTCGGCGACGTCTGTCTGACATCTCTGGCTCCCCTGCATTTGACCGAGAAAATCTTTCGCCTTTTACTAAAGATTTCCGTGCAGAGGGGCATTTATGAGTATCAGTCAATTTTTGGCATCCCCTCGAAAGAGCGGGACAAATCGGGAATAGCGTGAGCAGAGGGATAGTGACATGCGTCTAGTCTATCTAGTTTTTAAACTTCTGCCTATTCTTGTCTATTTTTGTCAATAGATGACTGTGAGAAGAGTCGTTGGCCTAGATCACGGTCACCAATGAGACTGAAAGTGAGTATCACGAAGGAGGCAGAGCAGTTGGAGGGCGCTGAAAACTAGGGGGGAATAGAAACGTGAACGCATTGATCAGCTTCCTAGCGTGACGTACGGCGCAGCGCAACGTAGGGGTCTCGGCGACGTCTGTCTGACATCTCTGGCTCCCCTGCATTTGACCGAGAAAATCTTTCGCCTTTTACTAAAGATTTCCGTGCAGAGGGGCATTTATGAGTATCAGTCAATTTTTGGCATCCCCTCGAAAGAGCGGGACAAATCGGGAATAGCGTGAGCAGAGGGATAGTGACATGCGTCTAGTCTATCTAGTTTTTAAACTTCTGCCTATTCTTGTCTATTTTTGTCAATAGATGACTGTGAGAAGAGTCGTTGGCCTAGATCACGGTCACCAATGAGACTGAAAGTGAGTATCACGAAGGAGGCAGAGCAGTTGGAGGGCGCTGAAAACTAGGGGGGAATAGAAACGTGAACGCATTGATCAGCTTCCTAGCGTGACGTACGGCGCAGCGCAACGTAGGGGTCTCGGCGACGTCTGTCTGACATCTCTGGCTCCCCTGCATTTGACCGAGAAAATCTTTCGCCTTTTACTAAAGATTTCCGTGCAGAGGGGCATTTATGAGTATCAGTCAATTTTTGGCATCCCCTCGAAAGAGCGGGACAAATCGGGAATAGCGTGAGCAGAGGGATAGTGACATGCGTCTAGTCTATCTAGTTTTTAAACTTCTGCCTATTCTTGTCTATTTTTGTCAATAGATGACTGTGAGAAGAGTCGTTGGCCTAGATCACGGTCACCAATGAGACTGAAAGTGAGTATCACGAAGGAGGCAGAGCAGTTGGAGGGCGCTGAAAACTAGGGGGGAATAGAAACGTGAACGCATTGATCAGCTTCCTAGCGTGACGTACGGCGCAGCGCAACGTAGGGGTCTCGGCGACGTCTGTCTGACATCTCTGGCTCCCCTGCATTTGACCGAGAAAATCTTTCGCCTTTTACTAAAGATTTCCGTGCAGAGGGGCATTTATGAGTATCAGTCAATTTTTGGCATCCCCTCGAAAGAGCGGGACAAATCGGGAATAGCGTGAGCAGAGGGATAGTGACATGCGTCTAGTCTATCTAGTTTTTAAACTTCTGCCTATTCTTGTCTATTTTTGTCAATAGATGACTGTGAGAAGAGTCGTTGGCCTAGATCACGGTCACCAATGAGACTGAAAGTGAGTATCACGAAGGAGGCAGAGCAGTTGGAGGGCGCTGAAAACTAGGGGGGAATAGAAACGTGAACGCATTGATCAGCTTCCTAGCGTGACGTACGGCGCAGCGCAACGTAGGGGTCTCGGCGACGTCTGTCTGACATCTCTGGCTCCCCTGCATTTGACCGAGAAAATCTTTCGCCTTTTACTAAAGATTTCCGTGCAGAGGGGCATTTATGAGTATCAGTCAATTTTTGGCATCCCCTCGAAAGAGCGGGACAAATCGGGAATAGCGTGAGCAGAGGGATAGTGACATGCGTCTAGTCTATCTAGTTTTTAAACTTCTGCCTATTCTTGTCTATTTTTGTCAATAGATGACTGTGAGAAGAGTCGTTGGCCTAGATCACGGTCACCAAAGAATAAAAAAGGTTTTCTTTTTTTTTATAGTTATTTTATTTAGTCTCGTTTTTTCTATTTGTTCACTAGACTAACTTTCGTCAAAATCCCTATTAATTCCGAATATCCTTTTCACACATGTTATTTGACTCTATTCCTGTTTTTTCATTCTGTTGGAAATCCATTTATCATATTATATATTGTAGTTTATTATCGTTAGTTTATAATAATAAGAAGGATTGTTATCTGGTAATTCATATTATTATTTTATTTTTAGAACTTCTATTTCTCGTGTATTTATTGATTTTAACAAATTACGCAGAATTGTGTTCATATCTAAAGAGGTAAATTATTCATATTCATCGCTTTCTTTTTTGAATTATGGATTCGTCGGATATATTGGTATTGTTGTCGTGCACTGAATTTCTGCTATGAATTGTCATTTTTATATTAACTTATAGTGCCATTTTTCAATGTTAATTTGTTACGTTATGTGGTTTCATGTTCTTTCAGTTTACTTTTAAGATTCTTGGTCTGGATTATTTTTATTTCTTAATTTGGGTTATTAATTACTGGGGTAATCTGTATTTTTGAATTATTTTGAAATGGAAATCAGTTTTTGGAGTCGTTTCCTCATATCAACTTTTTGTACTGGATCGATTGGGTCATTGCTTTTTCTTTTTTTATTTAGCAATATAAGGTCTTAATTCTACTTTATCCTTCACTTCAGCAGCAATTCCATTCGTGACCATAATTCCCAATTCAATTGTTCATTTGCCGAAGGCGGGGTTTCTCTATGAGTTCATGTGTCTCCAGAATGGGAAATTGCTCATCATTTTATTCAGTAAGTCATTGTAAATTGATGAAATAATTCTACAATCATTGGTTTTACTGATATGAAATTTTTGTCGTATTATTTTCAATCTTTTCTTCAGTGCTTATTGTTGAAAATATTACTGTTCTAGCTTAGGTATTATTGTTAAATTTTTAGTTCCTACAGCTTTGATAGGATTCGACGATGTGGCTTGCTACTCATGCGTCTCGTTGAATTACCGGTATCAATGGCTATTACATTTGTAATATATCTGTTTTAAATAATTTTAGTATATTTTCGTCTATTTATGTAAATTGCCTAACAATAGGAATCGTTGTTTTAAAAGTGATCATATTTTCCATTGAAGTCAGTAGAACGTCCCTTATTTGAAAATCCAGTTATTTATGAAGCTTTGCATATTACTCCGTAGTTGAGATATTGATAAATTTGACAAAGTAGTTTAAGAATATATTTAAAAATTATAACTAGTTGTTTTAATAACATATGAATGTGTGATTTATGCGATCTCAACTTGTTAGTTTTTGTCGGAAACATTTTTTATAATATGTGTTTATTTCGAAATTTATGAAGCATGAAGTGTTAAAAAAATTCATCTAACACTTGAGTGAAATTTGTTATATATAAATTTAGTCGAACCATTAACTAGAAGTGAACTATTTATTATACCATCTTTTCCTTGTTTCTAACATTAGAAAAAAGGTACATCATAGGATCAGTATGGGGTTTTTTTAGTTATATTTTATTTAGGCTAACGGTGGCTGCTCGCAATGCAGCACTTCCAGTTCCACAGAATAGACAAAATCTGAGCGGTCTTTTCAATGCTATGGAATTGGTAAATTTGATTATTTCTTCCTAAGTTTACAATATTTCTATTAAACCTTCTTTGAATCACCAAAGGAATTATTCATGGAATATTTATCTAAAACAAGGTGTTATAGAAAAGGTCTGAATTTAATAGTAGTGTTATTTTTATAATTTAGTGTGCTGTCCATCTGTACGTTATGTGTTTTATTTGGAAACAGCACATATTCATACGAAACTGCATTTTTTCTAACAATAGTTATCTAATTTTCGTGGTGCAAATTCCATTTGGCAGGTTCAATTAGGAATTCGTTTTCAGAGCGGTTTGGGTGTTCCATTACTGACAGACAGTTGTGCGGATGTGTCCTTGTCCGTTCGATCCTCATTTCTTCTTACTCCCGTTACGATATGTAGGAATCGGAGATGGAATCACTGTGCCAAAGTTACATTTGTATATAAGGGTGAAACTAAATTATATGTAATTAAGACTGGAAAAAGAACAATTCCAACACTTTTCTACGAAAATATGACAATTTTTTGTAAATCTCCACATTTAGGTGAAAAAGTGGTAGTGCGAAACTGTGCCTCAAACATATTTGTTGGGCAAATAAGAGATCCGAAAGAATTTTGTCAGCTGGATGAATCTAAAAAGTATACAATTGACTGTTTTAATTTTAGTATTTTCTCAGATTTTCCTGGGTACATTTCCTATAGCATAATGGCTATTTTAGATCTATGCGGTTGCTTCACAACGTCTCTTTCTGCACGTGCTCACAAGACCTGTGTAACCTCGACCTTCCCTCTTTTCCCATCCCTTTAGTTGTCTTGTACTTCCTTCTATTCGCTTAACTACTACGGGCGTGCTCATTCGCGTAGCCTGCTTCCAGTGTTTCCGTGATTGCTCAGATAACATTTACGTATATTTTAAAAGTAAACGTGTCATTACAAATGCTGATCTGTGTCATTCGTCTTTTGTTGCTATTGCATTTGCTAAACTCGTTCTTTTATTTGCTATTGTTTGTAGAATAAGTATAGGTTTGCAAAAAGTGGAGTACAACATGTATTCTCTTTATGAATTATAAAATAGTTATTTTACAGGCAGTGAACTTAACTTTAAATTAAAGGTGAGTTATAATTTCAGAATACCCCTCCTGAAAACCGATTTAAAATTTTTGTAAACCATGTACATAATCCACTAAGGAGTCTAAATTCGATACTTTGCATTGAGTTAAATTCCTTTTAACAAGATCAGTTTTAACTAGACAGTGATTATGCTCTAAATTAAAATAACTTTTTATTGCCTAGTATATGAGGTAGTTATATCTATTATGTGAGAAAAAGAGCTAATTTATTGTTTAAAAGGACTCAGTAACAAATAAGAGGGATGAAATGAGTTAATCAGAACTCCCCAGGCACTACTACATCACGACAACCTGATTGAAAATAATGGGAAGTAGTAAACAATCAACTGGCATGGTTAGAGAGCCTAATCACTATTAACATCGCCAATAGTTTCTTCCTATAAATTTGAATTCAGTATTTTCCCTAAGAATATCTAAATGATTAAGCGCATATATAACGATCAAAGTAACATTTTACAAATTTCCGGATATATTCCTTAGTCAGAAAAGACTCCATCTAGATATCAGTCCAAATTTCCAATGATTTACCACTTGCAATAGTGATTAGAAAATGTCATATTAAATTGCATTATGTGATCACCTCTATTCATCTATAAACATAAGAAACAACAAAAGCAAGCAAGATGATCCTGTGAATATTTCAAGGATGAACACAAAAATGTAAGGGAATTATAGTCCTTCTTGAGCATTTTATCCCACATCTAGACATTCATTCGTGTGGACAGTTATTATATAGCAAAAATAATAAACAAAAAAAATTTTTTTTTAATTCTATTTGATTATTTTTTGAAACCATCGATTATTAAATTAATCAAATATAGGAATTTCAATAAACCCATACTGTGTTGATGCAATAATAAATTTTTCAATATTTTAAATATTAGCATGTTATAAAGAAAATAAAATGGTCATTAATAAGAAACGACTAAGTCTTAGAAAAAATAGTTCTCCCATATTCTAGAAAATTAATTGAAAAAAATTTTGTTGCTCAAAAAATTTTTAAGATTTTCCTTTTAGGTGTTCGTCAAAAGAGACAGCATTTTAAAGGAAAATTGAAATACTCATACGTTATGTCGTCATACACTGTGATACTTAAGTGGAAGCATAGTAATTTTGCTAAAAAAATCCCTAATAACTTATTTTCCAATGTTGATGGTTATCCTTTTCTTTTTAGCTAGAGTAATTTCGACTTAAAAATATTGGTTTATTCCAATTGCATTGTCTTCCATTTTAGTAGAGTCCGGTCTGCGCTCGCTAGTTGACAGTTGGTTGACAGTGTCTTATTTATTTGGGTCCAGACATCCTCCATCCTCTCATATATGAAATGGACCGACACAGACCAAGTACGCTTCATCTTGGGTTAGTCTTTACTGCTTTTGATTTCGTTTTATTTCTAAACATTTTTTGGTCGTTAACCGTCAACATTCTAGAATTTCGATTCAATATTTATATTCTATCTAAATATTTTAACGAATTAAAAAAAAACTTCCGCTATAGTTACACATCTTGGTTCATGCTAATTTTCTAAACAGCAACAATTATTTAGATAGGCTTACAAATAATAGTCTTAATATGGAAAAGTCGTTTGGTTATTCAATCCAGAAATATCTATGTATAGGCAAATATTTCTTTTAATCAAAATCTAGGATACTAATACGCTACGTAAGAAATACTAATATTGTGTTATTTAATGTGTCCGCCCATTTATTCACTTATGTGTCAAGATGCTAATGCAGCATTTGAAGCGAAAACGATCTATTTAGCAATCATAATTTGTCAGGTTTTGGTTAGCATATGCCCAGGTTCTTGCAGCTGGAGTGCTCGAGATCTGCGTGCGATGCGTGGTAGTGAAAGACGAAGAGAAGATGAGTGGAGGGAGTTCAGAGACAATGCCAATTCTCGTGAGACGCACATGAGAAAAGAAGACATGCGACGATGGAAAGAACAGGATATACAAAGCGAGGTAGTGCCTATACTTTAGCAAATGTTCCCTTAATTTAACAATGTATAACACTAGTTTTTTCCTGCTATTACTTTGCCAGCGCTTCTCTAATAATAACATTTAAACATTTTTCAATTTTATTAAAAATTATTAGTTAGACTGTTGAAAATAGTCTCAGATTTGTTTGTGTATTGACCATTCTATCAGGTTGACATATTTTTGTCAAGATGTTTTATAGAAAGGGTCTATGTGCTAAATGCATATAACTTAATTTGCGATTAAGTAGTAGTAGAGCAATAATATCATCGGCTAGGCTAATTGAGTGAAAGTTCTCACCAATATACGATCTGAAAGGGATTCATTACGCATGAGTTTCTGGAATGAATGAGAAAATTCGTTGAACATATGAAATAATAAAGGACTTTAATGACACTGTTCATTGAATGTCTCTATTTTATTTTGTTATTTTTTAAGTAGCACTCCACTGAATGTGATTATTTTCCCTGCAAATCGGATTGTTTATTTTATAGCTGATAGAATAGAATTTTTGGTGTCAAATAACCGCTACACTAATTAATCAAGCAGACATGGTAGTCATTAAGAAGCATGTACTGTTATTACCATAGACTTAAAGTTATTTAACTATCATATATTTCCTAGAATTAATACTAATCTCTAACAGATATTACTGTCTTTTAGATGCCACTCCAAACTATGTATAATTCTCATTGTTAGCAATTACCTTTATGTTTCAGCACCAACCACGCATAAATGACTATAACAACTACCTACAAGAGGAGTATCCAAGAGAATATCAGGAAGGTAAGCTTAGATTTATCTGTTATTTTGAGAAAAACCTGCTTATTTGGGTTCTTTTATTTCTTGTACAACTAGGTCCTTTAATTCAGGAGTAAAGATTATTAACAATCTGATTAAGGTGATTACATGGAATCTGCCTATGAACAAGATCAAAGATCACAGTGGGACACTCACACGGATGTTTATGATAACATTCCAATGCAAAAGAGCCGAAATGTGGCGCGCATTCAAATATCGCACGTTAAAGTATCAGATGACAAGCAAGCTGCTATATCATTTCAGAGATGTGGAGAATGCGATCAACATACGATGGATAAGTCTCTTAACGTAGTAGGAAAAAGTCTAGAGAAACAAGAACGTGATATTCTTCATAGAGATGTACCAGAATGCAAACGGACACAGAAAAGAGAGCCCTATCTAAGATTTAAAACTAACCCAGTTCCATGTACTGGCTATAGTCATGTACTTATCGATGGATTTAAGAAGTCTCCCAATCAAGAAAAATTTAAACAAGAATTGAAAACAAGAGAGGTGACGAAAGGAGGGCAATATGAAGATAGGAGAATGGAAGAGAATGGAAAACATCAGCATACTAGAAGAGTTCAAATAAAAGGAACAGATTCTACTGGTCAGTATAATAATCCACCAGGATCGGTTAAAAATATAATTAACAGTTTGCGAGGAAACACTCAAGAAAACACAGAAAGCTGTAAGTCAGGAGATGATAGAAGGGATATACCAAAGAATAAAGTATCTACAAATCCTTTTTTAAAAGGAAATGAAAAATTGCCTCCTCTTAAAGACAAGGTTGAACACCATATAAAGAATGTACAAGAAGTGGTACAGAAGATGAACAGTGGAGAATGGCCGATTATAGTAGATGATGAGGTTAAAGACGATAAAAAGGATAGGTATCAATATGGGTATGAACAGCTAATAGGAAATAGACACAAGGCAGATCAATGGGAAACATTAGAGAGAAAACGACGGGAAAGAAGAGATGAGGAAAAAATATGTGGGGAGAGCATAATACAAGTGAATGCAATCGAAGTAGAACAACAACCTGACATGATCCGAAAGAGAAATAGCGATATGAATGAACACACCAACGACGAGAAAGATGAAAATAAGATTGGAATAGTTAGAAATGGTGAGATTTTAAAATAAGTTTGTTAAAGTTGAATAGTGTATTTTATAATGAAAATGTAAGCAATTCTGTCTTTCAGACTGGGATCAATATTCTGATAAAAGTGATGGGATGGAATTGGCTTCTGTTTCTACAGATTCTGCTTTATGTATAGATGAATCGGTAAAGAATATCCCGTTTAAATCTCAAAATTCGATGCATAGAAAGCAGCCTGGCAGTGTACGTGAACTAAACGACGAAGCGGAGAAACTACTGCTTTATTTCAAAGGCCAAAGAGCTGTTCTCAATTACCTAGGTTGTAGATTAATTAAAATGTAATATTTTGACTTATAAATTTCTTATATATCTTTTTTTATAATTGCCTATAGTTCAGGAATAGGTCTTTCTGAGAATCTCTGGAATCACATCAAATGTCTTCCTAGTTACCACGCAGAGATCAAACTTACTCAGGTATAATTACTATAAAATACTTCGCTTTTCAAAGAAAAACCATCATACTTTAAAAAGTATAAATGAATAATATTTAAATATTTCACAATTAGGCTTACTGTTCGAATGCTAAAGATAATGACCGAAACATGAAAGTCCATCGAGACGATGATAAAATGGATGCACCTGAAATTGACAAAAGTGTTACCAAGGTAGAGTATTTTTAGGCATAACTATTTTTAACGAATATGGAATTATGATCTTTAAATGTTAGTGTTATCTAAGGATAACACCATAATTTATTTTCTGTATGATTCATTGGATTATTTCAGTCATCTCACACGGAAACCCTGCGTTCTTCACGGCAGACTCGTCCAGCTCAGGTACAAACGCCACAAAGAGGGCACGATTCCCGTAGAATAATTGTATAAGGCGTATTTCCTATATACACTACGGCGCAAAACATTTAGATGGTTGTAAGAAAATCATTGCTAAGATTCACAACTAATAAAAAATGTAGATGGTTATGGCTAGTATTGACTATTACTATGTACTACATTTATTTTAATGTGGGAAAAAAAGTCTTATTTGAAGTTATATACCAGTTTTCGAGAAAGTTTGGCTTGTATTGTGATGAAGTTTGTACACTGTGTGAAAACTCCGTTATGTATTACTTTCCATTCGCATTTGTTTTGAATAAAGTGTATCGATAGCGGAGACTTGACACATCTTTACATATCAAAATTAATTTGCGCAAATAAAACCTTGGATTTAATTCACCATAATTATGCAGATCTCATAAGATTAGATCTTAATAGAATACAAAATAAAGATGAATTTTCTCTATAGGCTCATAAAAACAATATTTTGAGTTGAAATTTAAAATATCAACCATGATAAGTCGCACGGATTTCTTTACATAGTGTCTCTTCATTTAATCTATGATTATTTATTTCTCATAAATTCTAATATTTTCCAGAGTCCGAAACTGGCTGCTCTTGAACGAGAATTATGTACGGACAGTTTTCAATCCAGCAATGGAAAAGGATACTGTAATGAGGAACAGAATTCGATAAAGTGGAGAGACAAGACAAGACAAGAAGCCAGGTGGAATTTTATCAAGAAGTGAAGATTTTGAATACTAAGAGAAATGGAGAAAAATTGAGAAGTCAGTAAACATTATTACTCCGTCTACTCTGACAAAAATACGCATTTGAGTTAATTTAAAACAAAGGTATATTCTTCAACTTTTCCAAGCATTATTAAATGATTTGTCAAAACCCAAATGTTATATTTAGGAGTATTTTTATTTAAGCTATTTTCTAGTATATGTAGAACCACCACAAAATTTAGAAAATAATGAGGTATTACTGTCACCGCCTGTGAAAATAACTAATATTAAGAAGTGGTCGATTTGTGAAGAAATCTGCAGCGGCACTTATTGCGAAACGACAGGGCTACGCTGTCGGCACCACGTCGGATGAAATTTCCGTGAGTTAAAACTTGAGGAGAGGAAAAGTAAAACTTAATCTATAAACCAGCATAGAAGATCATGAGGAAAAAGCCCATCAGTAAATGACTTGATAAACTACTGAAGTGCAACTCTACGATAGAACATTTCAGTCTTTAACGGAGATTGGCGATCCTCGAATCGTTGCGGAAATTCGCAATCTACGCGAGCGAGAAGATGAACTGCGAAGGAGTCGCAGTGAATTGGGACTTCCAACTTTAGATGACGTTATTAATGATTGGCAAGGCAGGTGAGAATTTATATTAAATGACTATATCACTATTTCCATGCTTACAATGACAAATGCTGCAGAAGTGAAATACCGATGTGTGGAAACTTGAGTGGAGCGCATTCTCATGAACATCTTCATCAGCTTTCTTCCGAATGTCTTACAAGGAACTTTAATAACATTCTAATCAAGGTAAACAGCCAAGCATAACAGTGGCTGTTACAAATAGAATAAGTTTTAAAAAAGTGGAAAATACTTTGCTTACCATGATTTTTAAACGTAGCAATAAGTTACTAGTCAGAATATATAAACGATTCATGTTGTTACTTAATGAGAAAGTGTTTCTGATTCTAATTTAAACACAGTGCTAATAATTGTAACGCTTTCATGGTTCGATATATCGATGAAATATAGTTCATCATTTTAATTATGGGCTATAAATAATGTTTAGCTATTTTCTGGAATATACCACTGTAAAAATATAATAGGCTCAAGAATTACTAGCTTAGATAGATTAATTTTGATAACAAGATAAATTATGTACTTCTATGAGCTTATAAATTTTTAAAATTTTATTAATAATAGTATCAAATATACAAAAGTATTTTGTTAAAACATTTATTTTTTTTGAGCTCAACTTTCTTTGATATAAAATATATTTCCTTATAAACTTATCTAATTAGGTAGCTCAAATTTCAATGTGTGTAATTGTTGAATGGAAGATCTCCAATTAAGCGAAGCTTCTTTCCTTATTCAACCAAACAAAAATATCTAAAACCTCATTATTTCCTTCCTCTTTGTTAGTTTTGATAAAGTACATTTAATTACTTTTTTTTTAGAGGAAACTTAGTAAAGTATTTATAACTTCAAAATAATGTGAATGTTATGCATCTCTTCCATCACGAATCAAGAGAGAGGACCGATGTGATTATGTTCTGTACTTTTAGCAAAAGTAGAAACTATGTAGAATCTAAGATGTTTTTCCAGTGTACATATCAGGCCTTTTATTTTGCTGTCATGACAAATTTTGATGGCATTGAATGATAGGCTTCCAAGGGGAAAACGACGACGTAATTATAGTTTTACTCAGCGCCTACGTGATATACGGGGCAAATATAGTATATCAACAAATCTTATTCCCGTAAGTAATTAAATAATGAAAGATTGCTTTTAAAGTGGTGATTTGAATTGTGTATCAGCGGAATTACTCCTAACCAATTAATTGTTTACGGTATTAGGTCTTATTTATATGGAATCAAAATAATGTGATTTCGTATTATAGTTGATCAATGATTCATATAGATGTCTCCAATAAATAGGATCAGTCTACTTAACGAGAATAAGTATTATCAAAATACTTTTATATCGTTATCATATTTTATCAAATAAATTAAATGACTGCAATAATGTTTTCGGAATGTTTAATATAGGCAAATATCAAAATGAATATAAGAAATCGTCATTATAATAATAATTATGCAGTGTGCATTTGAGTTCTATGGTTGTTAGTTCGGTGGAACTATGTAGGATATTTTGTACAACAACGCCTAGCGATACTTTACCCTACTGTCATATAATAATCCTACAAATAACGTTTACTATTACACTAAATTATTATCATATGATTGTTTTCATGTTCTAGCCTGTCTTATATGTAGACTTATTTTAATGGGATTGTTGGTTTGTCATATTGTCTCAGATGCGAATAAAGAAGTCTTATTATCCTTGGATTAACGTACGTTCTTAGGGTTTCTCCTAGGTCACCTTTAATTCTGTTTGTCTCGATCGATAATGGTGCTATACAAAGCATAAAGCCAAACTTTTTCAAGAGTTAAGCACGAAACCTAAAATGTAATGTCCTGAATGGCACGTAGAATTTTTAATGTATCGCTCTCTTATCTTTTAGCTACTTTATTATTTCTTTATATTCAGCTTGAGTTGTTTTCTTGTTTGCTTTGCTTTATACTACTCCTTAATAATTCGCTGTCTGTTGTTGTAAACTTCACCATATGTTGAGGTCAGCCTAAGGACGTTGGCTGTCCGTCCCTTTGTATTCGGCTTTAGCAAAATAAAGTTGTAGTTGGTGGTTGCCTTGATCCCCATATACTTAATCCAAGCCAAAGAGCAAATTCTAACGGAATTTTCCCAACAGCAATCAGTCTTTTGGACCTAATCGATCATGTAAAATGAATCTATTAAGATCATAATTCCTTAATTAAATAGTTTTACAATGCAATATATCAGTTCCTTACGATAATATAAATGTTTCTATGATTCTATATTTGAAATTATTTCGTTAGATATGATATGATGAACAAAATTGTGGTAAAATTTTCCCTCTTTAAAAGTTTAACGACTCGTTTAAATTTACTGGGTTGGTTAAAAATAAGCTTTTTTGGGGAATAAACTAAAACATAAGTCTCTATTAACAAAGAAATTGAACAATTAGCACATATTCAACAAATACGGAGAATTAAAGATTTATATATGGAAAAACACACGGCCAAGCGTCAAAGTAATCCAGAAACATATCGAAGGATCGAGTAAAATATTAGCTAAACTTCTTTCGTACAGTAGAGAATCTACATCACATACATACAAATAACGTGAATCATGAAGAGTGAGACATTTATGAAACACTTACTTCTTAGATATACCTGTATAAGAGCAAATGACTAAAATAAGTGGATATCCGAAAAAGTAAAGAATTAAATAGATTAAAGACTGGTATGAAATAATTGCCCTTTACCAATCCTACTCATCTTTAAAACACGTCCCTGCTTCTTTAGTGGACACTGTGTCATAGATGATGTCTACAAACCTGTCACTTATTGACAAGTTGCGAATACAGCCAATGAACTTTTCTTTCACAGGAATACCACTTTTTCCTTCTCCACGTCCACCTTAGCGTACAATATTTACTAATGTTGTACCATTAAATTAATACAAATTAACTCACCTATGAATACAAGTCCATTCGTGTCCAACTCAGTTGAACCAGGACTCGAAACTACAGTAACAGATAATTCGCCATTGAGGATCACTCGTGTTTTCCGTCTGATTCTATGTAAAAAAATAATCATTCATTGAACTCAAAGTACTGAATGCATTTATGAATAATAATTCCTACCTATTCACTTCCAATTTGTACCATTGTCCAAGGGTCACTTTTCTCTTCACAGAAACAGATTTAAATGTTGAATCACTGCCCAAATTGATGGCAATATTTAACTGCCCATTTTTTAGGAAAACTATGAGAAAATCACTTTCTTCAATTCCGACCCAAGCCGTTTCCCACCATATTATTCCGTTATTGGAATCAGGACGAAATTCAAAAGAAAAGAGGGAAGAGTTAGATGAATCTTTCCTAAAAGTAGTAAAATATGCACAGTGAATTTAATCTGTATATGGTATGGAAATAATATTTAACGTACGATTCGTTCCCTCTATTTAGATAGATGTAGTCATTAAGACCGTCAAAATGAGCCACAGATGAACTAGAATCTAAATTCAGGATTTATTTTAGGTGGTAAAATATTCTTTTCACCTTGTTAAATAATTTTCATAATAATAAGACAGACTAGTGACAGCTACATAATCAAACTAATGAGTTGTAAGAGTAGTGCATATGAGAATGGGATAATGAACGAAGAGAATCATCTTAAATCTTAGGTTCCCATGGAAAAACCAAAGATCATGCGATCGAAATTTCCAAGAATTTAGGTAATCTTTTCTTTCCATATTAAATGGATTATCAGATATTTATCTTATTGATAGCGTACATCTAGAGATAATTCGCTCATAAATATCGAGACCTCACGACGTTCTTTCTTTATTCACTTCTTTGTTAGGTAGACAATGGTTCCGATTTAAATCCTTTATAGTTGAACAGAGAGAAAAACAGAACCTTTACCGGGAATAGGGGAATGAAAAATATTGGTTCCGTGTTAGGTTATGTGTGAGATATATAATTCATTGTTTGAATAAATAGTTAATTACCGTAGTAAATTTCACCTACTTTAATGATAAGGCTTTCAATTTTCTTCTTATTTATCATAAATGGAGAACTAGACTATGCTTAACCAAATGATTACCTTAAAAGCAATATGTGAGAAAGCTTTATTGTAAATAATTCCATTGTTTGCAAATGTTGCATTATCTATACGTTACAAAGGCAAAAAAGACTACTAGAATTAGATTATCAGATTGCTAATTTCGAATAATCATTGGGTATAACTATTAAAAGATCACGGAACACTACGATAACTTAGTTTCATGTAGTACATTATCCTATTAGAATTATTTATTGATGCTTATTTACATGAATTTTGCTCCGCTAAATCAGCTTGTCATATTCCGAAAATAAAATATATATAAAATAAGAGCTTGATAGTTATATGATACTCACTTTGTCCGCAGAAAGTTGGGCATTTTTGAAGATAAGTAGTTATCGTTCCAACGTGACTATCTTTCTGAATAAGATTATTTGTATTTAAAAATGCAAAATAACGAAATAGTACAAAAATATATAATTTGTCTCATTCTGGGATTTTGATTTCGTATAACTATTTCTCATTTTGCTTTATTATGTTGCAGAAAATTCATAGAATACAGAAGCGCTAAATCGTCTAATATGATTATTTGTAAAAATTATGACAAATATTCGAATCTATACTAATAATTCATCTATGTGACATAAATCTACTTCTAATAATAATTCATTTTACTATCAGCTAGTGCTATTGTATTTATTTTCTCCTAATCGATTCACTAAGCCTAAGTATAAATTTAATTGTCCAACTTAAAGCTTTATAGTAAAACTATTGGTTGCCGAGCTATATGCTATCAGTCGGTTCTTCAAGACCCTTAATTAAAGGACAACATCTAAGCATTTAAATTAAATATAGGAATGGTATAAATCAATTAGAAGAGTTTATATCCTCTAAATTAAACGTGCATTTTTCAAAATCTCCCTCAGTGATGAAAATTTACCAAATTTGATTACTTACTCCCTACGTGGGACTTTTTTTGCTATTTCACATTGCTCCCGGTTTTCCTAGACCCACGCCCATTTGGCGGACACCTCCCCCTTTCCCGCTTAGTCCCCGCCCAACACTCAGTTCACTCTACTATGAACACCCTCAGGACTCTGTGCGCACTACTCCTCGGCCTTCTCGTCATAACTCAAGGATTCATGATCGGTGAGCCAGCTGCATACCTTTACCCTGCGACAATAAAGTTCTTTTCTTGATTCTATTACATTCATTCTCACTTATATATATAGTAATACTTAATTTCATTAAAATAGATTATTTTCAAATTGCCTTTCAAAATTATTAAAATGTTATTATTGTACGAGTTAAAGCAAGGAATATAATATCATATGAGCAGTTGACATCATTGTTGCTTTTATGGTTTTCTATTATGTGAGGAATAGAGGTCCAGGAGCAATAACGAAGAAACGAAAACAGGACTGGATCTCTTTAAAAAACTCGAAAACACTTCTCTAAGTTTGGATCACAGACATTGCTTAGTGTAGTTACTGATTTTTCATGTATTCAGTTATTTATTTTTATGAGTACCTCATCTTGTAACCATTTGACTTAATCAAACGTTGTTTACCACTTTTGCATTTTACAAGTAATGCAAAATGTCTATCCATTGTTGTTTTCCGTGAAAGCTACCATGTCCTAAATAAAAGCGCTACAGTCAAAGGGTTTCGGACAATTCGAATTCTATCTGTACCTAAAAACACCTCATAGAGTCTAACGTAAACCAAAAATTACTTGAGGATTAGAAAAAATATTTCTATGACAACTATCTGTTAACCAATTTGTTAACACCGGTGTCAAATTCAAACAATTTTGCGTGCCGCTTAGTTCAAGTTACAAATAAAGTTGACTTAAATGAAAGGCTAGATTACGAAATAGGACTCTTAAAGTGGACTAATTGCTCCTTTTTATCTCTATATCTAAGTATAAGTCATTAAATATAAGATTTAAATAGTGAGAATGAACTAGTGAAGTCAAATAGGTATTATTACCCGAATCATCTATGATATTAATAAATGCTAATTTCATTAACTTGGTAATGTTTGTATTATTTAGATTTGGTTAATTTATCCGGAAACATTGGTTTACGACTATGAAGAGATTTTAGAGCAACTGGCTTAATGATATTTTGTAAGCAATCGTACAAATAACCGACTTCTATGAATCTAAGTTTGCTGAGAGTGGAAAATATAAATGAACTGTCCAGAGTAATGGGTATTATCAAATTAGTTATTGAATGAAAATATTGTCTACCAGTTTTAATTGTAATAAATCCCTTCACCTCAATCTACTCGCTTCATCTAAGCCTCAAGAGGTTTCACATAACAATAAGGAAAAATTCAATTACGCAGCAGCTTTGTTTCTAGTCTTTCCTTAATTCAAAAAGATGAGAAGCCATAAAAGAAAATCTTTGCATAATATTGGAAGAGACTAATGCTATATTGTTTGCGTAGGAAAAGTTAACTACTTGAATTATAGTTTGTTGCAGATACGGGGGATGACTTGGATGGAATTGTTGATTATCCATTGCCAAAGAGGAACTTCCAGCACATTTGGAGAAATATCCAGATGCAGATGCCAGGAGTCCGGGAATCACATAAAAGAACTGAGTCATTGTCACGCGCGCGAGCTAATGCTTACTACCGCCTCGGATAAAAACCAGGTTAAGCTAGTTAGACTGCAATAGTTGTGCTTGTTTATTTGTTTGCTTTAAGCATTAAAGCATAATTATCTCATATAACTTTAATCTGTTTTAGATGTATCACTCTTTAACACCGAACACCAGATGTGATCTCAAACCTGTATGTAAACAGAGTGTATAAAATATCTTGTGTAGTTGTTATTACAGTTATTTGTGTAAAGTGATTGACTAAATTCAGTGTTATTTTTGCGATTGTTTTGAATTAATATTTGGGATCTTGGGATACGTAAATAATATGAGTGATGTATTTCATTCATTTGAAATTTGGCGTTGAAAACGTTGGAAAACATTCACGCTTTACTGCGTTACCTGACACCTAATTACTTGGTGGATCCCTAATGTACATGAAAAGTTCATTAGGAAATCATCGGCTCACACACAAGTCATTTCAAAGACCTGGGAAAGTACTTAAAGTGGAAGAGTGAAAACTGAACTCGGAAAACAATACTCGTGAATCATGTCTATATTCTTAATGACCAGGTGGAAATATTAACTTTATACTCCATATTACATTTTTTAAAATAAAATTGGTAATTGAGAATGGAAATATAACACTAAATTCTTAACAACCTTGCATGTCATAGAGAAAGAATAAGATAATAATTTCATAGACACTAATTAATAGCTTTTTAACTCATTCTGATATAAGGCAACTTTATTTTGGCTATTACCTGAATTAAAAAGCATTCTAATTATTTCTTTTTGTATACTCACCTCATTTAAATGGAAGAGACGTTCGTTAATAGATAGTGACCGAACCATACCTACGAAGGTGCTATTCAACTGGCGAAGCTTTACGGGAAGGAAATCGGGATTTGGAATACCACCCAAAAACACTGACTCTCCAGAAATATCTAGATGAGTATTTTTCGGCTGAAACAACTGATGGTTAATTTTTTAGTTATACTACATCATATTTGGATTAAATGACTTTATTGTACTTCCATACATCTCCAAAGTAAATAAATAAAAGTGTGTCTATTTATGTTTGTAAATTATGTGTGTGTCGGTACTAAGAATTGTTCTTGTTAGCAAGCTGTAGAAAAGGTCAGTGTTAAGTGTATTGAGATGGTGGAATAATAAGTTTTTTATCTTCTAAGTATATTTCTACCGTTCTGCGATAAGACTATCAGGGACTAAAAGAGGGAGAAATATGAGTGGCTTATACTAATGAAGGTAATCGACGAAGAGCTGATGGGTAATTGACGAAGAAGGAATGGGATTCAAAATAGAAGTACAAAGGAGACTAACCGCCGATATTAATGAGCCAACAAGAACTCCGTCGATAGATAGTGTTCCATTTCTTAAATTCCTTCCAAACCTTAAGTTACTCCATGAATGACTCGACAGTGGACTACCTCTAAAAAATGAAATGTATAACAACCATAAGTGACAAGATTTAAAAAAAAGAATCTAATTATCTGTATTCCATGGAAGAGATCGTATAAATACATGATTATGACTGCTTTACATCATTTGTATGTTCGTCAGCGCATTACTAATTATTTTCCGGAGCACGTACATTCATATGAATTACAGAGGATGTTTTCAATTTTCAAGTGTTACTAAACAGCGAATATAAAATACACGTTAAGAAAACGGTAAAGTTTTAATTATGCGAAAATTTACTTTATGTAACTGGTGCCCGATCCTAAATTCCAGAAGAAATACGGCTGAAAGGCAACTAGGAATAGTGCCATAAAATCACCAGCCGACTGACCGTTTTTCACCACCCCCCAGAAAAACACCAAACCTTGAATACAATACAAATAGATATAGAACGAAAGAAAATATTTAGTTTATACATAAAGAGATGGAAAGGGATGAGGAAGCTGATTTTTTAACGATATAAGATAATTTCTGGAGGAAAATATCTTTTTTAAACAGATGAGTGGGATGTTGAAGTGCTAGTATATCTATAAATAGTATAGCGTTAAGTTTAAACTGGTTTTACTTACCGTCAGTGCTAACAGGTCTCAGTGTGATTTCTACTTCAACTATTGTCCGAACATCCATTTTCAAATTTGGGTATATAAAATATCCATTACCACCAAATGAAATCGGTGGTAGAAATGATGGAAATCGAACTAATAAATAATAATAATATTTATGATGAAAAAAAAATTCCCTAATATATACGTGATATTGTAAAGTGTCAAATTTTGAAAATAATAACCGTCTTAAAATAAACAAATATTAATAATGTTACCATCTAGAGGCAGTAGATCATTTTTAAGGATACGATGCCCATTCACCGATAATTTTATAACTGTTCCAATAAAGAGTCGAGTAGAAGAGCTAAAATAAAAGCTAACTTTTTAGACCAAAAAAGATAGTTAAGTAGTATGTAAATTCTCAAAAAAAGTAAGAACTACTTTTCTCCTCCAATCCAAAAAGTTTTGCATTTTTGATTTTTAGTATTAATTTTGGTTGAAGTTGCTCCGTCACCAATTCTTAAGGTAGCAATACGTCCTCTCCACCATAATTGCACTGTGTGATTTGTAGACAGCGAAAGATATTCATGAGAATAAAGAGAGTCATCTCCAAAGCTGAATAGAGAGCTAATTAAAGTTTCATAATAGTAATACAAAAAACACTTTGTTACATAGCCAGTGTAAAGAAACTGAGAACTTGTCTATACTTATTCAAAGAGAGTGCATATGAACTTCCATTGGGAACATTATAAAATTACATCTGAAAAAATCCCATTTAGATGATGCATTTTTGCCTCCCCAAAAAGGTATTAGGCTATAGCAATAAACCATTAATAAATTTAACAATCGTAATGTATGCCTTTGAAGATAATTAGAATGAAATGAAAGGGAAATTGTCACATTCAGAACGGAACAATAGATTTAATTATTAATTAATTAAGATAAACACTTGTCACGTTTAAAGCAATTAAAACGAATAAATACCACAATAAGTAAAGCAGCATTCAGAAGATGGAATTTGTTCAATCAACTCATTTTTACAGTGTTACTGTTCAGATTTATAAACATTTTCCTAAACGTCATTAGTGCTATGCACAATTTTTACTTCGCCAACAGTAGTTAACATATTAAGCCTAGTAATCTTTCTAGTAAAGACCTTAAGCAACGGACGACATCTTATATGTGAGGAAATGTGTTGTGAATTATTCAGATTAAAAGTCAATCCGCCAATAAATACAATAAATTTAGAGTATAATATTCTAATATTCATTGAAATTTCTAAATTTTGGTTCTAAATATAGAATTGGAAAATAATTACCAATTTCGAGTATGTTATGAGTCACTTCTGGAAAAGTAGCAAGACTCAATTAAGGAAATATTTAAATGAACGTTTGATATGTTGCTTGACATTGCTCAGCAAATAATCTCATTAAAAATCGTGTTATGTTCACAAGTTATAAATTAGTGAAAACTGGATCATGTTGCTGTCATAAGTACCTAAGCCTAGCATATTTAAACATTTAAATGATTAGCTGATAAGAATGAATTTTGGACGCTGTGATAGGAATCGATCAAAATCGCCATGTTGAATGCACGTCATGAGCGATCAGGTATGAAAACAAGTATACTCTAATTTTGAAACTACCCTTTACATTTTAAATTTTTATTTTAATGTGTGCTAGAATATATAAAATAAATGGATTTTTTTAAAGCGAATAGAACTTCAGTGGCAATCGATTTGGATTCCCACAAAACATTCATTAGTGGCACTGAATACGAAACTGAAGACGAAGAGGTTAGTTCAGATTTATCTATATGTATAAAAACGTAAACTCTTTTCCTGTTAATCTTCCTATAATAGAAAGGCATATTTGGTGGCTCTAATAAGTTCTAATTTTGAAGCATTATGATTTTAATTTGCTGTCCCTTATTTTCACATAAACATATTATTATCTACGCACTTATTCTACAAGAACTAAATGCTTGTTTCTCAATGGCTTTTTCATGCATATCACATATTTAGCCGGATTGTTAAAAATAAGCTGCAGTGATGATTGTAGGATGAGAGAGGTCGCCATTTGAACTGCTCTTGGCTACCGTGTTGCATGGATGAGGATGAGGCCGAGGCATTTGGACACCACGTATCCATATTCATGGTCGCCCTTGTCGCTTTTTCTACATTCTTTTGCGTTACTTTGATTCTTATATTGGTGTTCCTACTTGGATAAAGTATTTACATTTAGGCAGTCGCTTGTATTTGCAGCAAACTAAGAACTTACTCAGCAATAATTCGTCTTTGGTCCAATCTAAGTGAAAAATCATCACCATAGACCCCTTTAGCGAAAAGAACTACACCATTTGAGGAGAGTGGATTAATCTGAAATGTAAGATTAGTTGGTTATAACTATTTTTGAATTCTCAACAATAGTTATACCAAAAATAATAACGTTAAGCATCTAAGAATACGAAACACATCATTGTTAGGTAAAAACTGGAAAAGAAGAAAGCACAAGCAGGAGTATGCATAATTGCTCAGTGAGTGCCTTCAAGCCATCGGTGATTAAAGGACATACCGTGAGAGTTATGTTCATAAATAGATTAAGGTTTTCGAGAGCTGCTACGAAACCATGTTTACCATCCAAATGCAAGTTTAGAGAATTAGAATCTGTAAGCATAATTCGAAGTACTGCAAAATCACTGCGGCATAATACAAAGTATTCAACTTCTAAATGTACCATATAATTAGGAACATTTTAGCTACTGCTTTCCTAATCTTTGTATATTTATTCATGACTATCCAAAAATATTAGTACCTTCTACTTCCATTGTCGGTTCAATTACGCATTTCTCTCCTTGTCTTATAGTTCCTTTACCACAGAGGCAATTTCCTCTTCCACTGATGTTTACCAGACAAATAGCGTTTAACTAAAAAAATATAGCTATTTAAAATAATACTGTTCCTCAGTACATCACTATTCCAATTACAATCAACTATCACAGTTTTACTAATTTTATTAAATTACCTTTATGCATTCAGAAGACAAACTACATGGTGAACCAAGATGAATTGTTATTGAAGAATTGTCTTTATCCCTAAGATTACGGTCGCGGAATTCAGATGATTCGATTTCTGTAGTTACAACATACACGAAATAAGATATAAAATCGAACTTTGAAAAATTAGCTTTGAGAAATTATTACCTTGTTCGCATATTCCTAAGGAGACCGCTACCAGATCTATTTGGTGTTTGCAAGCAAAGTTCACTAGGTCACAGTAACTATCATAGGTCAATCCATCAGATCCACAT
This sequence comes from Heterorhabditis bacteriophora, assembly GCA_964036235.1. NCBI lineage: Eukaryota > Metazoa > Nematoda > Chromadorea > Rhabditida > Heterorhabditidae > Heterorhabditis > Heterorhabditis bacteriophora. Next base: position 6,617,017 of record OZ038428.1, on the reverse strand, counting down.
ACAGCCATGTGAGTGGCTTAAAATGATTATGAAAATACGTCATTTTTAGAGTGACTTCGCTTCTTTAAAGTGGTACTCAAATCTATTCTAATATAATAAAAGAGGTAATAATTATTACTTACCAATACCAAGGGAAATGGAGCTACAATTTTTAGGACAAATACAGTCAGGTAAGCTAGTTTTAGATGAGACGCATCGTGCTCCATGATGACAGTGCAGAAAAGAGCAGGAACTAGAACAATAAAGCAAATATAATTCAAATAACGAAAAAAAAAGATATCACGGTTAATGTGTGTATCGTAATTAATCGTTATCGAATTTTAGTTATATTTTATGATCTCCCATACCTCGGTGTTTTGTACTCTTCTTTTATCACACATCCTCCTGCCGTCATTACCATATCATCATGGCACTTATCGCATTTGTCTCCAACAGCACCGCGAAGACATTCACATCTACCAGTTGACTGCTCGCAGTCTGCACGCGTCGAGCCAAATGCGGAACATCCACATGCTTTAAAACTACTCTTGGTAAAATATGTTTCAATTTATTTTATTATTATTACTATCTAAATAATTTTCTTTGAGATTACGTTGACATGACATGGCTCCATTTGCAATTAGATGGATTCCCCAAAAGCCTGGTAAACAATGATCGCACTTTAAGCCACCTACGCCTGGTCGACATCTGGAATTAAAATGTCCTTTTTCCATATATTTATCTTTTAGTATATAACTTCCGCCTTCTTATTCTAGACATGCTTACCGACACTGTCCAGTTTCATCACAGGCAGGTGCAAAAGATCCTACTCGGTTGCAGAGACATGTGTCTGAAATATAAGTACTATGCTGTAAAAAATTTATGAAAATTAATCTAAATTGATACTAGTGAAAACAATAGTTCAAAGGAGATGAATATTTAAATGACATTACTGGACATTATACTAAAGTAGATGATAGATCAAATGGGAAAATAAGTGAATAGAATCAAGAAAATAACTTAAGTATCAACAACTATTGTAAAAGAAAGTGTTAAAACTGTAATGTTTCCAAAGACTAATTGAAACGGAAAAATGTGTACGATAAAGTATATTAGTAGTAAAATTATTTTTATCATTACTTAATCCATGTAAATTATTTTATTTTCTCTACCTTCAGAAGTTATGACAGCGGAATGACAATGAGCGAGAGGCATCTCAGGAATTGGAGCCCCCTTGTGGCAAGAAGCCAGATGTAAGTGGCATTCCGAAGGATAAAGTACACCATTCTCCCCACAGATTCGTGCAGAAACTGGTGGATCGACTGGGCAGTTATAGGAACAGATACAAACACCTCCTCGGCACTCTTCACCATAACGACACTCGACATGAAGGCATGCATCTGGAAAAATTAACTTTTTGTTATTATATACAAACGAATATATAAGACTTCAAATTAACAAATTCTCAATCGACTAATTGACACACTAACCACATTTTCCTTCGAAGGCAACTACAATAAACTTTCTTTGCTGGCATGCACTTTTTCGTAGATGGCACTCAGAAGAATAAGTTACTCCATCGGTGCCACAAACAACAGTTGCCTTTAATAAATCAAATAATTATACAATAACTCAAATTTAGCCAGTTTATTTGAAGACAACTTGCACATTGAAAATAAAAAGTTGGGTATAAAAGATTATATATGAAAAAAAGTTCTTCTCACTTTACTTTTAACATCTCTAGAAATTATATCTTGGTGGCAGTCCGTAGGGCATACACATTCAGGCTTTCCCTTCTCGTCAGAAACGCAACTTGAGTAAAATTGGCATTCTTTTGTCTCGCAGCCCTCTGTATATTATTTTGTTATTATTTATGTTACGTATTTTGGAATTATTTAAACATTCCTTCCCAATGCTTTTTCTATTAATGTCTGTACATCCATAAAAAATTACTTAAATATTTAACGAACCGCATATTCCATTATATTTTACAAACAATTTCTTTTCTGAGAGGCAGGCTGCTTTTTTCATTTTACATTCATTTGGATAAGTATGACCATCACTGCCACAAACCTATAAATATAGTCTCTGAATTTCTTAAAGAAATAATTGATAATGTAATTAAGAACTAATAAAACGTTCAACGGACCTCTCTCAGGTGGTCTGCACACTGAGGACAGACACATTGAGGTTTCCCTCCGACCTCTGCACACACCTGTGGGGAACGACAGGCAAACGTCGAGCACATGCCAGTACCTGCCACTTCATCATTACAACCTCAATTTCTTCTTGTATAATCTTCGTTCTTTTCCTTCTTTCACTCACCGCAAGTTCCCTCATGATGGACTTCTATTCTTGACTTTTCTTCGCATGATAACCGCCGAAGTTCACATTCATTGTCATAGGTAATCCCATTCTTAATTAATTAATTATTATACCATACTATATTTTAAACTAAAGTTATCTATGATTAAGTTATCTTTTTCTTACCGTTCCACAGACTGGCTTCAGTATTAACTCGCACTTTTTATTGCATCTGCATTCTGCTGTGCCATTTTTACTGATGTGACAGCTAGACCCCCAAGAACAATTGATGTTTGAACAAGGGTTGTTATGATCTAAAATTTATCTGATTTTCTTGTAGAAATATTAAATGGAATCAAAAAAAATCACGACCTTCACATTTTCCCTTTTTAAAGACTGATAGTTGCAGATCATCTTTACAAGCAGCGACATGCATTACACATTCATTAGAATATCTGAAAAACAAATAAATAAATAATACAATAAAAGAGCGAAAATTGGAAAAAAAGAATGCTAAGTAGATTATTATTATTATTATTATAGTTTCACGTGTTTCCATCATCAGCACAAACAGGATCATGATGAAGAGAACACTGCTGACTACACCGACAGAGAGGCCGTCTTTGCTCTGATAGCTTGCACTGAGTACTACTTCCACACTTCATTTGTGCGCAGGGATCTTAAAGATGGATAAATATATTGAAATTGAAATACTATTGAAAACTTGTCTTCGCTAGCGAAAAATAGTTTTTCATTGAAGAAGGCACCTTTTCATAACAATCTTTATTCTTAAATTGAACTAATTGTATTATAGCGGTATTCAATTTCATCAAAATCTTATAGAATAACGAACCACATTTCCCGAAGTATTTGACTGTAATATTTGTTTTCGTCTCGCATGCATGCTGTTTCATGTGGCACAGTGAGTGGTAGTCAACACCGTCCGAAGAGCATACAGGGGATGAGTCGACTAAAATTCGAGTTAAACTTTGTTACTTTCAGTTGTACATATATATTGGAATATTAAAGAGATTGTTTTACCTGAATCACCGTAGTTTGGACATAACTTGGGACAAATACATTGTGCTGACAAGACATCCTTATTCTGAAATGACTATTAATAATTTTCATGCGTAGCATGGACGAACAGTATTTTTTTTTACTTGTATTTACATTCTACTATTACCTCTCCTAGTTTTATCAGTTTAGCGTATTTAAGTGTAAATTAACAACTGAAACCGATGTAAAAGACTAATTAAAGACGAGATCGTATAAAAGACAAGAGCCGACCTTACGACAAGAAACACAAAAGACCTCTATGCTCACCTCACTCTACACTATATTACTTATTTTTTTTCTGATTATTTTTCTTGCTCTATTAATTAAAATAGCTAGTTATATTCTCTATGAGAAAAGAAGCTTCCAAAGCTATACTATCTAGTGTATTATGAACTTAAATAGTACAATAATCATGTCTTTTTAGTTGTTCTTGTTTTTTTTTTTCAATCACAAATAATTACCTGAGTTACTACACAGTCCTCACCAGGACCGCAACGGAGATCTTCACATGGATGATGCTTCTCTGTAAATCTCTCTTCTCATAAATCTATTTTCAAAGCGGTATTTATTACACCTTCATATCTTTTGCTTGAGATGGTGTAGTATACAATTGTAAACTCGCTTAATAATATAAATAGGCTAAGTAAAACCTTTGGGATATCGATAACATCCTTTAACAAAATACAGGAGAACAGATAGGGTGGATAGCAGTCGCATGACGAGTAAGCGAAGTAATCTCATTGCCTTGCCAGTCGATTTCAGCATTAAGAACACGAGAAACGTCATAACACCAAAAATCATTCAACTCTCCCATATTAGAGTGGAATCTAAACCCCTTTTGCATATGCTGTTTGTTGTGCGATAGTACGGTCACTGCAGATCTGAGCTCATATGCAAATTATCGGCGGCGCTTTCCGGTGGTTCGAGAGTAAACTTATTTGGAACAGCATTAGATTACATCAAATAGGTAGCTCATATAAAAAAACCGGCAAAGTGCTATAGGTTACAGGTTTGATTTAAAAATTAAAGTACGAAAGTATTGTTTTCTCTCTGCCTTACAAAACTTTTTGTTCTTTTCAGTCTGCATTTGGTTATAATTTGCTTGTACCTCTTATATTATTAGTTCCACAAGGCGAAGCGTCATGCATGAATGGGATAATTGGTTGACCGCTTATTTGGCGCTGCTTGAGAGATGGCGACTCACGCGATTTTAAACATAGGAGTGAAGAGTAAATGCTCCATCTATCCTTTCATTTCTTTCCTTTCCCTTGTCTCTCTTTTCTCTTCCTCTCTCTCTATTATAAAACATAGTAATGAATGACACCAACTGCAAGCTCCAATGCTTTCCACTCTTAGTGTTTTCCCTTTCTTAGCCAGTATACACGCCCTGACGGAAAGATGACATGCTGATGCATATGAGATCCTATCTGTACCACATACAGGAGAGTTTATAGATCGACAAAACGAGCGGCATTCACACACTCCACTATAAGAAAACACGGTATTGTAACTGAAAATTGCGTTTTATTGTTAAAATGCCCACATAACCGACCTTGAGTGAACACATTTAGAACCAAAAGGACACAATGATGATTCGCAGAAGGCTGAAAAAACTTTTAGATAAACATGAGGCAATTATAGAATAGTTGTGACAATTATTGTATTCATAATATTAAACGATTGAAAGTATTTTTTCGTGTCTATGTTATATGGATACGCAGTATACTATTTAAAAGATTAACCCTAGATAAATACAATGAAAGGAATTTGGAAGAGTCCTCATGTAAATGACCTCAAAGTAATCTAATAAACTGATTGTAGGCGCTCTACTGTCTCCCACCAAAGGATTATGCCGCATTCAGAGTGGAATAACTGATGCTACCAGAGACAAGCCAATTGCGCAACTAATCCCATCCACTGCACACCACTGTTTAAATGCTCACAAAGAACGACATCCAAAGATGCCTGATTCATCCATAAGATTTTCGTTAAAACAGCTCTTCTACGCTCAATTAATAATCTATTAATGACTACGGTTAGATAATAATTATACTCACTCTGTTTTGCTTTCCTCCTCTTCTTGTGTGGAAATCCTGGAATGAAATCATATTATATATTAGCATTTTAAGGATTAGATGTAATTATCTATAGTAGCTATTTTGGTTACTAAATACTTAAAGCAATAAAAATTGTCAAGCTTATACACAGATTAACGATGGATAGGTACAACATCGATAGAAACACGAATCGAAGATGCAAATTTTGCTCCCAAGAGACCATTAACTAGTACTGGCATGTTGAGTTGCGCAGTTGAGAACTGTCAGAATAAATCAAACTCGTCAGACGGCTCCGAGGGCATTATCTTACCAGGCATTAATTATTTTGTTATCTTAACCAAAATATTACGAATCAATAGTAGAGGTGAATTCTCCTATTTTCTGTTTAATTGTGAGTGCTTTAAAAAATCATCGAGAGAATGAAGCATATTTCGTCAAATTAGTGCCGTTAGCTATGTATTTATAGAACATTTTCCTAGGAATAAACTTGATTGGAGTTTTTATTAATCGATATCTCAAGTATTTCAGCGACAACCTTCCAGGTTCTGTGAATAACTAACAACGTTATCTCTAATGCAAATATGTAGCTGCAACATGGTTAAGTGTGGACGGTATATACTCAAGACAGGTGTGAGCGTATGATGCAAATAAATGTGGGTACCCTCATATTTTTCTCTTGTTTTTCTAGAGGTATTTTCTCTAGTTTTGATTTAAATAAAAATATTGAAGACGCAGGTTTATAAACAAAAGTCAAGCGAACACCTTATTATCATGTTTAGTTATAATAATTAGACACGGTGTGTATAATTGGCCGGCTGAACAATACGGGATGAAGGATGAAAAGGAGAGAGAAGCCAGATGTGGAGCACAGCTGCATACATAGCTGAAGAGGACGAAGGGAAGTACCGAGACAAACGACAAGTTTCAAATAATATAAGCATACTTCGAAATGCAGATATTGGATAAAACATAGAATACCAATAAAAGCTTAGTAGTAATAAAATAGAGTTAAAAACACCGGCACTAATCTGTGATTTTGAGTAATTTGTAGCGATTCTAAGTGAAATGTTTTGTTTTAGAAAATAGAAGATAGCATTAAATTATCTTATAGCATAGAAAGTCTATTCATAGATTTCATATAGCTAAAACAAGAGATTACTTACCCATAACGAAAAAGTGAAGTGCATCGAGAACATTTAAGCTTATAGGTAGAAGTGGGGCGTTCAAATGATAGTGGTCATTTGTTACGGTTAGTGCAAGAATTTTCGTGTCCTTTACGAGAAAGTTAATGGGACATACCTAAATGAAAACTACCATAAAGTAGATCATTTTTTATTTATCCTTCATAAGTAATCCACCTATTCTAATAAAATACCTCAAAATTTTCAAGTCCGAAAATTTCAATTTCTCTTCTTTCATTTAAGAATTCCTTTCCTTTAAAAACACGTCGGATGAAAACTGAGACTGACTGTAAAGCATGCCGTAAAGCTATATATGTTTTATTAAATAGAATCAAATGACTAGATTTAACTTTAAATAGTCAAAATTTCGAAGAGATTAAATATGCTAACCTGAAACGTCTCGCTACTAGAACTCATCTTAAAATTATTAATCGTTGCACATATAACCACTTGAGCATTCCCCAAGGTTTCATTTATTGTTCGTCTACTTGGTTTGGTTCGTTTACATAACTTTCCTTCAGTTAATGTAAATAACTGAATAATGAGAATAAAACAAGCCGCCTTCATTGTCAAGCGAAAGAACTTGATTGATACTACCGCATGCGTTGTTCTATCTCTGAAAAAACATTTGTCTCTATAAGAAAGAATATAAGAATTAAACTGAAGAAAGGAAGGTTTACTTTTAATACATGAATATACTAATGAATCTATAGAGGAAAGGTAACTACTTTACTGAGGGGCAATAAAAACGCAGACTAGCCATGCCCCGCCCACACTGGGACAACCTCAATCTTAATGTTTCGTTCCAGTTATTATAACCTTACAAAACATTAAATATTAAATTTACATAGATTGACGAATACTAAATATAACTTTTGAGATCAACGTTATGTGGCTTACAGTAGATTTACATGGGTTGATACAAAAAATAAATGGTATAAGTATGATATATTTCGACAATTTGACAATTTCCTTAAACAGTTTTAATGCAGTTTAGAGAATCTTTTCTTTCATTTAATCCTTCTTAATTAGCAAATTTATTTGTTTTAAGAGATTCTAACCTTGGAGATGAGATCATATACACGTTTCTTCCAGCTTTTCACACAATGAATTTTTTTATTTAGCCTTCCTAAAGCAACTAAAAATTAAATGCAATAATTTAAGTAACAATTTTGACCATTTAATGTATACTTATCAATTGTATTTTTGCCGAGTGGAAATTTCGAAAGGCATGAGTTATAAACTCATATACAACCACTTCAAAAAATTATAAGCCTTCCCTTTATTACCTCTTTAAAAAGTGCTAAAAGCATGAATATTGTTATGTTAATTTATGGCATTAACAGATGTACAATTTAAAATCTAATTAGGATACTGTAGTAAGGAAATGTCTTTCTGTGGCATGATTATTTCGCGCGCGAAAATATGTGTGACTTAAAAAAGATAGGCGTTGCGTATGCTTAGGTTGTTCATGTTTTTATAATCGGATTTCTCACATATTTTGATATTTAAGGAATTAGCGGATTAGATTTGCAAAAAATAGGGAAACTAGCCGAATAAAGCGCTTGGTTTCAGATTGTTCTTCACATGAATTGGCCTGGATGAGCAATTCCTGTGGACTATATATCTTCTCAGTAATTGGCCCAGTGTTTTATCATTTTATTTTTTGACTATTATATATTGTATTTAATTGTTTCTTATGTGAGTTGCGTGGGTTATTCAAGCCTTTCTTAGGATAGGTCTAGTTTTCCACGTCAAACTTTGTATTTTTAAAGAGAAAAATAATTTTACGGATTACTAAACTGTCAATACTAAGACACAAACTTTTAAGTAAAGTGAATTAGTTTCACCTTTATATACCTTGGTCTCTATTCTTCATACGTATTAACGAAAAAATTCTAAGAATAAACTACTATACTTACAAGAAATGGTACCATCTCCAAAGAAAACGCGTACCTCTCCTGTAAAAAAGGTTTCGGCTCGACGTTCGAGAACTGCTTCATCTTCGAGTTTCTCATCTATACTTGTAAGTAGTAATTTTAGCTTGTTCCCTAATATAATGCTCTTCAGTCTATAGTTCATTTTATTGCTTACCAATTATTATAGTCCGATTCCGAGATTTCTTCTGTGAACAAATCATGGGCAAATGTAACTGAGGATGATGAAGATATGCGAAGTGAATTAATCAAAAGTGCCTCTAAGAGCGATTCAAGGCGAAAGGGTGCTTATCCAAAAAAGGTTGGTGGTCTAGGCTATCTATTTCTAATAAATTTGAAATAAGGACTTAAGTTTATTATTCATATATATTTAATCATCTTCTTTTTAGGCTAATACGAGACCCAAATTTGTTCGGTCTCTTGAACTCTCTGAAGCTATAATGAGTAACGGGAGACGATCGGAACGCATTAGGGAAAGAGATAAAGTTTCTAGTGACTCAAACAGATTTGGTCATAAAGAAACAGTTGTAAAGACAGTTATGGAGGTACTTAATATTATATACTGTTATTATTTCACTTATTTTTGATGATGTATATTTTGTTTTTTTTAATATCTATTATTAATGTATTGAAATAATAGGTGTAAACTATAATCAGATTTAGTCCCGTAAACGTCACTTGTCTTCTGCCTCAACATGTACTTTTACTGGTGATGATGAAGGATGTTCTCCTATAAAACGCACAACGGAAAAGGGCTATGCCATAAGTAGTGGTCGCCCTGCGAGAAAAACCCAGAGGGAAGAAGCTCCTGTTGCTAAAACACCTTCCAGAAATAGGTTTGCAATTTAAGGACAAGTTGCTATTATCGAATACTATTTATTAAAGTAAGTCAAACCTAAAATATTGCATGATATTTAATCCAGAAGATTGTTCGGAAAGAAGACAGCAGCTAGTCCATCAGGAGAATTCGATCCAAAGGACTTCTGGGAAGAACCTACTTTAGGGTGGTGTAAAGATCAGGCTACTCTTGATAGAAGGACGAAGGTAAGTTTTATCGCTCATTTTCATTTCTAATATTTTTGATCACTAGAGAGCTAAAGTTTACTTTAGATAACTAATAGTGATATGCATCTATAAATCTAAACAATTCATTGGAAGCTATATTTTTTGAAATTTTACATCAACTGAGTTTTTAAAGCCAATTTTTATTTAAAATAAAAAAATGGAAGTAATGTTTCTTTAACATTTATATCATTTTGTAATTCGATATTTAGCAATTATACTATTTTACTCAAAACTAACGTTCACACAGGAGTTAGAACGTGCGAAGGAGAAGCCAGTTTATGCACGTTATCTTGAAGAAATGCCTCGTCACATGCGTATCAAAGGAGTTCATCCACGAACTCCTAATAAACATATAAATTTCAGTCGCAGATCATGGGATTCGCAGGTTTTTCATTTAATACGATTTTATAAATTATAATATTCAGTAGAGTGTAGGTGAAGGACAAATAGTCGCAGAATTATTGACTGGAAATTATCGTTGATATAATGTGGAATATTCCCACCAGATATTTTAAATTTAGGTATATCTTTATACATTAAATAATTTTTAAATGCACTAGTGGCAATAGAACTATGGAGTCCCTCAGAATAAGGCTGATCATTTTAATTTTTATAAGAATACGTGCTTAAGCTAAATGCAAATACATATTATTCTAGATTAGGCATTCTTATATTTTCTATTATAGATTTGCATAAATTATATTTTAACTTAATTTTTGACGGTTCTTTGGATTAATCGCAGTATGTCCTAATTTTCTATTACTTTGGGAATGTTGTCGTTACACAAGAGTCTAGATCGCTCTTTCACTCCATCCCCTGTTAAACAATGCTCTAAGTTCCTTTTAATGAGTTATTAGTTTTGATTGGGAACATCCATAAATAACTTTTCCTAGGTTTCTTTGCAACATCTAAATCTATCCATTAGATCGTATAATTAATACTACTATTAGTGTGTGATGACTACCAATATATGTTGCAGTCAGTATTGAATTATGATTTGCGATAAGTTGTCTTTAAAATATTCGATAGTTCTTTTTTAAAAAGTAGCTATATTTATAGCCCAGAATTGAATATATTCGATTTTTGCGCTTAACCATAATTATTAACAGGTTCGCTCATGGAAACGAAGTTTGTACGACTGGGCAGGAGAAGATCCGTCTGACTCAGTCAACACTTCTTTCTGTAGTTATAGCTCCGAAGAAATTAAAAATGTTTGTTATATATATATATACATATAAATAGCACTGAATTTATATATTTTATTTATAGGATGATCAGGAAAATTTGAACAAACCTGTACTAGCAAGCATTAGAGAACTGGATGATATAAAAGTTCGTAGTAAGCCAGACTAATTTTTACGAATAAACCTAACAAGTATGTTTAGCTTTTGTATATTTGAGCTAAAATGTTTCATACACATGTAGGTTCGGCCTGAAACTGATGCAATGGCCTCACTACTCGGCCACTTCGACCTTGATTCACGCCGCGGAGATGAAAGTACGTTGAAAGCTCCGGATACCGACAGTGTCAGAACAAATGGTCCTGTGGACTTTTCTAACATGAACGCTTAGAAACGTCCTAAGCATTTCGAATATTGGCTAGTTATCTATATAGCTTCTTTTATTTATTGAAATTACCGGACCCGTTTCTTATATTGTTGCAGTATTTTTAGTTATTCCAATCATTTTAATACTGCAAAATTACATGGTTGATTTATCATAGATGGATAAATTATAAGACATTCAAAATTTAAAAACGGCATCTCATTCTGAATATGTGTAAGAAAATAATAATAGCGAATACATGATTGATAATATGACGTATAAACCAAGATTGCTATTAAATATCAATCTTGAAGTGAGATCATCTATTACATATTTGGATGTCGAAAAGGGATGTAATTGTGAGAAATAATGTTGAAATTTTCCGACCTAAATCTAGTCATTAAAAGCAATAGCTTCTAAAAGATTTGCTCAAAATTTTATAATTAACATAAAAAGAGCTTCGTTACAGTTAAACTACCTATACTTTATCAACCTATAATAAATCGGCCATGTAATTGGTTTTTGATGTTGATCACACTGGATTCTGTTCTGTATATTATATCTCATAACAATTAAAAGCACACTGATTTGTTTTAAAATTGTATATCTTGATTAATTTTTACTTACATTTATAACTGGTTTTGCTGCATTGAATTATATGATATAGAACTGGGTTGTAGTGTTGTTCTTTGGTAAGTACTCATAATAATAAATGTAAGCTATCGTTAGTAAACTAGTATAGATGAATTGATATCCGACATTGATTGAAATATCTCGAAAAGACGTTTTCTAATATTATGGAATCTAAGAGATTTGAGAAAGCTGGTAGGTTTCAGTAAAGTAAAATAGGTAATTGGCTTTTTATTGGATTATAGGTGTTATCACAATAGTAGCTACTCTTTTCCCACGACTAGTAATAAAATATTTTGCGCCATCAACCAGACGTGATTCTAGTGGGAAAGTAAGATGATGAAAAATGAGGAAGTGAATTAGATCCACTCTTCAGTACCAGATATTTTGGTAAGTGTTCAAGGAATGGTTTCTAATTCCTACCGAGAACAAGTTTATAACCTTTAGATATGTTTGAAGTATTCAATGGGATTATTGTGATCTGAACTTTGCAAACTTAAAATGCAGTGTAGCTAACACCGAAAACGTTATCCTTCTACTAATATTTTAATTTTTCACCAGTAAAGAAAGCTTTATTTTGGGAAATTTTCACGTAATATCCCAGATTGTTCTTACCTTATAAATACCCTCTAGGGCAAAGAAGAAATAATAAATAATAAACTAAATATCGCAGCCTTCTTATTTTTGTGATCAGCTCTCAAACAATACTACTTTTAATTAATGATAAACCAAGTGCCACAAAACAAAATCTTAATTTTTCGATTTCAATAAAAATATCTGTGGTCGGTACTTAGAAAATGAGATCTATAATACACATGAATATATATATATATATATTACCTTGGATTCAACGGCACTTTTCTATCTAGATTTTCGGCGTTGTCATGTCATCAGTGATCTATATTCTTCCCGATATAATATTGTCATTGTTCAAACTGATTCACTACTCGCACTATATTTTTAACTTTGCAGTTCTTATAATCAACGAACGAAGATTAACTAAATGCAGACAGTAACGACGTATTTTTGAAAGAGAATTGAACTTACCTCCAAAAATCAGTGAATAAAGTTTTCATGGGCTTTTGGTAATTTATTATTAATTTTTACATTATATAATTGGAGTAATTTGTCCCTTTTTATTGTTAAACTTAAGGTACTCACTATGAAATTGAAGCAACGGGAAATTTATGGAGGATATGCAAGGTATCGTGAGTCAGCAGTCCATAGATATCAATATTATGAATAGGTTTTAATGAGAATGTTAGTTAAAAATCCAAAAATAAGAGTAAACGATACGTGGAACTGGGTGAAAAGATAAGTCTCGTCTTTCCATCAATGCCTCAGATTGATTGCGTAATATGTGGAACACATTCTTTGATTATGCTGATATTATCTGCAATATTTGAAAAAATTGTATGTCATTGAATCAGGTGAATAATTCATCTTTAAATTGCAAACTATTTGTGGGGAAATTTTTGCTGATACTAATTCCGAGTTTTCACGAAGAGCGATCAGATACTTAGGACATATCCCTTTTCCGCTATGCTTTTTATAGGAGAATATTCTTCATCATCACCAAGCAAAGTATACGTTGAGATTGACGATTATTATATTTCACATTATTCATGATAATAATAATAGATTTCGAAATACGGTCCTTGACTTTATCACTAATTGACAGTTCTAGCAAAGTATGTTGAGTAACGAATGTGACCAATTCTTGTGCCAAAAGTACCCATAAGCCGGCTAAACTCATGTTCCGTTTTTAACTTGTATTATAGCCTGTAGTATTTAATATAATAAATATATGTTATCTGTTATTGGTACCTGTAAATTATGTGCTAAATGCATGCCATAAGCAATTAGTGATTGGCTGTCGGCTTCATGTCCTCTCAGGCGGCACTTAATTGGGGGCATTATGAGGTTGGGCGGGGCGGGATACACCCCGCATTCGAAGCCAAATGGGTACTGATTGATTGTGGAAGTGTCACCTATTGGATGAGGAAAATTCTAGCATTCATTTTATTACAACCGCCATTTCATTATTTTTAATCATCTTGTTTAGTAGATTCGATATTTTATAAATACTTGATTACTAAGAATTTTATCGCATTCATGAATTTTTACTTCCGCAAATAACAATAAGCTACATATAGCTTTAAAATAAACTAAATAGCATAAAATCTAATTTCTATTGTGAATCATGTTACCAAATGTTGACTTCTCCTTAACACTGTTAACTTTCCTAGTAAATAGTTTTAGCATGTTATCCATAGCTGCTGGCGGCTCCGCCTTCAAACCATACTATCGGCCTGATTCCTTGCCACCAAGCACACAAGAATCTTTGAAGTTAGTTGATGTTATTCGAAAATTAGTTGATATAATTATATATCTATTAATAAATCGTTTTACTATATTCAGAAAAATCTATTCTGATCCTGATGCATCATTCTCAAGTGTATCAAAAGAAAAAGGGAGGCGAAAGAGAACTACATTTTCCCAACATCAGGCGGCTGTTCTAGAACAAGTTAGTTAATGGGTGCTTAAATTATCTCAGATATTTGTTTGAACCAATGTCGCTTTGATGTTAGCCAATTTCAATGGTAATTAATTGGTTTTGTTTCATGATTTTAAGTTATATTTGGCAATGAGAAACATGCTACTAGATTATGAACAGGCACCGGCCTACGGATATGTGCAGTGGTTAGTAATGCATGTCTTTTTATAGACGGAGTATGGGTTCTCTCGTTCCAACATTATTTTTCTAGTTGCCTACAACACAGTGTAATTCAAAGTAGCCTAGGTATTCTCATTAATTGCTTCGTCAATGAAATGTTGCAAAATTTTTTATCGAAATGTGCTTCATATAACTTCCGTGTGGAATCCTCCATTACCAATCAATATTCCATTCGTGTAGGTCTGCGAAAACACTTGACCGCCAGATGTCAGGCGATATAAATACGTAGATTTATCCTTTAGGAAGAATCTAGTCATATAGTTGTAATCATTAATATGTACAGAAGCACGTTAATCATATAATCGAAATGTATGGTTACCATATGAATATGATGTTTATCTCTCTTATGTGGCTGGTATTAATAATTAATGGTGAATTTATCAGGGAAGGATAGCTTACTGCGTCCTTATTTCATATTTTCCCGTGAATACTGTAGATCTATTTTTCTTCCTTGGCATAAAGTTCTAATTGCATTCGTGTGACGGCTAAAGAACGCAATAATCTCTACTGCGGAAATGTTTATTTCCCATATAGCTGGGCACGACGACACGAAATTAGCGCCGCGGGCACTAGATTGGACTGCCTGCTATGGAGAGGAAATGGAGTAAGGGGAAATAGTTGAAAGAACAAGATGATAGCTTCAATGCTTATTAAAAAATTTTGTTCTAACAATAACACTGAATTTACTTGTTTTTCTGAGCGTAATTAGTAATTGCTACATAGTGAGCGCTAGATTTCCTGTTGGCTTGTTTGTCTTTTATAGTTTTTATGGATATGGATGTTGTTTTAGTTGATATTAGTATTGTTTCTTCATTAACCCGTAGATCTTCTAGGAATTTCTTTCCGATCGTTACATGGCTCGCGATAAACGTCTAGCATTAGCAGATGTCCTCCGATTGACAGAGCATCAAGTGAAAACATGGTTTCAGAATAGAAGAGCTAAAGACAAAAGAGATAAAAAAACGGAAAGGTAAGTAAGAAAAGTCATGTGACATTATATTTATTAAATATAAGCACAGTTTTCTTTTACGATAATTATTAACGAATTCAAAAACAGTCGAATTTTCCAGTGAATTCAATACTTTGACCATATGAAAATCGGAAATAAAACTCTTTAAGGAGATTAATAAAGTGTATAATGATGAATTCCAAAGAGTGAATTAAACAAATATTTTTTCAAGTTCAATGAGTTTCTATTTTGGAAATTTAAAAGTAATACTGGCATTTAAAATCATATTTCGAGAGGCTGAAAACTCGTATAAATATGAAAAGTGATAAATGTTTGAAATATTAGAGGATTCTTATTTACGTGATATACAGATAATTCCAAGTGCTCCAGTAAAGACTGAATTTTTACTAGAACTTTTGTTTTCTTAACAAGCTAAGATATTTCTTATTATTTTCATAGAGTTAACGTTTTTTTTCGAAAAAATATATTAAATATACAATTGAACTTTTATAACAGCAGTTGGTATCATGAAATTTAAATGAGTTTCTCGAAGAATTTCATAGCATTGTTTGTTACCTATTTGTTATTTATACTAATTGGTAATCTAATTTATCATTATTAGTCCACCTTGCTCCACTAGTCCTGATTCCTCGGTTTTATCTCAACCAAGCACCTATACTTCACCACATGACAAACCACCTTTATCTACGTCTTCTTCTCAAATCATGGTTAGAATTTTTAAAGTTATACTTCAGAAAATTTTGATTAGAAATTTTTCTTTCAAATACACTATTAATTACGCAGCCTACTATTGTGGAGCCAGTCTCATTATCATCACTGACTGGAGTGGACGTACAAAAAACTAATCCTGTTTCGCCGAAAATAACTGACCGTCTAACCCCTTCTGTACCTTCTCGTTCTGATCTGTTGTTGGTTCCGAGCTTGAATCAGCAGAGCACATCTTACTGTGACTATAACCAGCATCTTTCTACCTTTGGTCTAAATCCACTCGCACCAATATCTAGTGTTTCACCTTCTGCCGTATATGACCCCTATCATTCTTCAACTGCGCCTTTTAGATTGCCGATAAGTGCAAGTTTACCTCCGCTTTCATGTCCTTCATTTGAGAGATCAATTCCTCTAACAACGCCTCGTAATTCTCCTGAATTCCCTTCTCTTACAGTGACCACTGACATATACCCACTAGCAATTGTTCCTGATAAGCAACTAACTGTTTTATAAATATTTTTTATTTATTTTGTATTCTTCATGTAGGTTTCATATACAATCTGCTAATTTATGCTATTTATGTGTATTATATGATTGTAACATTCCAACATATCAATGAAATATTATTTACCAGATAAATATTACAATTAATAGAAAGAATTAATCGCTTGAAATATCTGTATAGGTAAAAATATATTACTTTAAAAGATTAATTAACGATATTAGTTTGTAATATAATATTGTTTGGAAATTTTTGGCGTACTAACGTTGTTTTAAGTGCAACTATTTATAAAATTCGATTCTAATACATAATGGCTACTAATCTTAAGAGACGATTTATAATAATAATTAATAATTAACCACTGGAACTCAAAAGTAATCGTTTAACACGGTAATAGCACTTTTAAATATTGTTATTTTTTCATAAAATAAAAAAAAAATTGGTTAAGCTATGAGGTATGGAGGAATTACTAATAATGAGATGTATATTATTAAAATTTCACTTAAGCTTTTGGAACTATAGTAAAGCTGATGATGTGGTTTCTACTAGTATCCATAG
Source organism: Heterorhabditis bacteriophora (assembly GCA_964036235.1). Classification (NCBI taxonomy): domain Eukaryota; kingdom Metazoa; phylum Nematoda; class Chromadorea; order Rhabditida; family Heterorhabditidae; genus Heterorhabditis; species Heterorhabditis bacteriophora. The sequence goes on along the minus strand of OZ038428.1, from coordinate 6,599,785 downwards.
TAAATTTTAGCATTTGTTTGATTTGAAGGCTATGAATTCGAAAGCAATTAATTTCCATGTAATAATTTGTTCTCAGATGATGTTTAGCAAATATTGTCATCAAGCGTTCAGCAGAAGCACGGTGTGATATGGAGTACTTTAGTACATCTGCTGTTTCATCGCACCTGGCAAAATGGAAGTGAATCCATGCGAAAACTAGGGTGATTTTACGGGGAGAGTCATCGCCATTAAGCTTCCAGTATAAATGTGAATCATTAAGTACAGTTAGCTGAACAAATAAATAGAAATTATAATATCCAAATGCAAATTATCCCATAATAAAGCATATTCTGTCAGATTGTACCCGCAAAGTAGATCTTAATGTCCGAGTAATGAAACTACGGAATAAGTCCTCAGGTGGATTATTCTAAATTTAAACGTTTGAGAGTAACAATTTATAATCTAGGATAGATTGTATTCAAAGATTTCGTGCGAGTTAAGCCTATCGTTTTAAATTAAGAACGGATAGTCAAACAATTAAAATGTCATTTATAATAAATGCAAATTTTTAATGATATATTAATTCTGCCATTCATGTTTGACTTGTTAACTTTATGTTCATGAAAAATTGACTTCCCTGGCTTCCTATGTTTTCTTATTTTTTCGATAATTGCTACTCTAATTTTACTCTCAAGTTATAAGACAGTGATAATTAGAGGTGAAGAAAAATTAACAATTATTTCGTGAAAAGGGATTTTTTTTCAAATACTTTTATAATAAAATTAGCTCAGAAACAAGAATTTCGAGATATTAAAGGTGTAGCTAATGGTTGAAATTCATGAAGATCACAGTTACGTAATGCACCTGTTCGTAATCGCCGTCAATTCCCAAAATGGAACTTCTAGCCGTACTCTCAAGCGGATCCTTAGCCGAAGCAATAACGGAGAAAATATTATAATTATACAACTAGACGAGACTTCGAAATTGATTAAGCCAAAATATTGTCTGAATATATTATAATTACTTGATTTTACTATTAAGTCGTTGTTTTATTGCTATCATCAGTCTAATAAAATTGATATTGAGAATTGGGAGTGTAACTGACATGATGTGCTGTAGAGAAATGTGGCAATGTATGAGCAACTGTATCGGAAGTGTTCTTCAAATATTAATTTTATATTTATAAGCAGAAATATGTTTTCTTTGTGTCTCTATTAAACGTTTTGTTGCACATATTCCTTAATTTAAATGTATCGAAAGAAATTGTGTAAATTTAGAAATATTGATAATTTTATTATTTCCCAATATGAGAACAAAGTCAAAGAGCACGGTATAACCGTATAACTTGAAAGAGTAGTGATAAAACAAGCCCGTAGAATTATTACCAAGGATTATAAATAGCATATACCTAGAATTTATAAATGACAATTGCCAGAGATTATCTAGAAAGTGAGCTGTGGAAACCTTAAGAAGATATAAATAGCGGAATTAGCAGATTTTATGGTTACTTGTCTCATTAAAAATTCTTTAAAATACTGCTTGGCTAGGGATAATTGAAAGAGAACATGATACGGTGCGAAGACGAAGTGGACCAACTGGAACACCGTAAACTCGTCCCCTTAATTTGTATCCGTCTGGAAGACAGAATTTCTCCTGTAGGTCATCAAATTTTACCAGCTTCTTCGGATTACTTTGAAGTACCGAAAGAGCATTCATATCTTCAGGTGCTAAGCAGAAGTCAAACACCTAAATATGACCATATAAACAAAATAAACGTATATCTTCATAGGTTTAGTAGTTTCTGATAAAATACTTGAAACACCCTCTCGTTCGTTTTTAGTAGCGTCATTGAATAACTGCGTATCAAATGACTGGAAAATAAGCAGAGATATGAAGAATAGCTTACTTCCGTGTATCGATTGAGAAAAGATGACGTTTTCGTCTTATTTTTGCATACGAAGTTAAATTTGAAAGGACTATTGAATGCATTTTTTCTAACGAGCGCTTTTCATTTAGTTATTCAAACTGTTTCACTCAAGTGATTTACTAAGTTTTGATGCTTTCAAATGAATTAAAGAAAAAATGTCATTCTACGTTATTAAGCAGTGCTGAAAGATTCTTAAGCAATTAAAAGTAAGCATTATAATTTTATTAAGTATACAACCAAATATGAAACAGTAGACAATGTTCGCCTAGTCCTATTTAAACTTAGTGCTACTGTCACTGTTTATAAAGTAGTTATCGATGTTCCCGTGAGCCATGTAACGTTTAATCAAAGGTGCTTTAAGTATTTGTATACTGAGAGTAAATAGTTTTTTACTTACGTCTCTGTTTTCCGCAATACGATGTTTTTCCTTGCTCTTCGGAATAGCTGGCACTCCATTTTCGATAGACCATCTGAGGCAGATTTGTGCAGGAGTTTTATCATATTTATTAGCGATTGATACCAGAATGGGGTCGTCAAGAATCTTGCCCTTGGCTATAGGGCAATATCCCTATAAAATTATGTTTTTAGCTGCTTAGTTTTATAGTGCCGCTTTCTATGCAATCGATTACGTAGTCAATACAAAGAGCTGTTTCTCTCTATATACTTAACTTTAATTCTATACTGAACCAAAACAATATTTCCAGTTGAATTAATTTATATAATTTAATCATAGAGGTAAATTTTCTCCGAGTATTATATCGTTTGTATCATAATATACGAATAGTACATAGAATTTAAAGTGGTGTGCTTGATTTAAAATTGAATTTTAAACGATTGTTTTATGAAAGCATGATTTTAGGTGTAATTACGTAACGTTCTAGATAAGGCTAGTGGCTGCTGTTTATTCTTGTTTGTCAGCAGACTTTGTCCGCGACGAATAAACGTTTAATCGCGTTTTGTATCAAAATACTAATATCAACATGTCTGTGATATATTAAATGCAAGATGCTATTTTTAGCACATTATGAAATATATCCATGAAGAACTGATGATAATAGTTTTTATCATAATTATCTCGTTTTTATTTTAACCAATAAATAAATAGGATAAAGAAAATTACCGTAAACACGATGCCGTTTTCTTCGCAGTAAATTCTGAGTGATTTTGGATCGTACCATGGATGAAATTCGTACTGGTTGACATGAGGCTTTACACTACAATACTCCATTAACTCATCTAGATCATCTTCAGTGTAGTTGCTTACTCCGATTGATCGTATTATGCCTGGAAAACCTTTGGTTAGTATATAAATTGATACTTTCTGATCGATTGTAGCTATCGTATGTCAGCCAATAATACTAGTTATGCATGTACACTTTCAAGCTTTATAGTTGCGATGGTTATCTATTTATAATTTTTCATCTAAATATGGGAATATTTTCACTAAATTGCCTTATGTCACCTTAAATTAATACATACTTTTTGAATCATTTAATTCTAAAGCTAAAACTAAGATTAAAATTGAGAGTTGATTATAATTAAGAACTTTTAAAATTAAGTGAAAAAGAATCATTCGAAATTGATAACCATAATCTTAGTCATACATAGTTTGCGTCAGATTGGGGTGAGGGAGGAAGGGGAACGAAGTAGGTTTCAACATCGAAAATTCGCCCTGAATATAACCATTGTCAATTTGTTATGACTTAAATGTGAAGCTTGCATATCTTTCTCAGCTGTTATTTTACCAATAAAATTTGAACAAGAAATCAATAGTTATCCATGCTTGTAACAATCGGCACAGCAACTAGTCAAACCATGCGTCAATTTTAAGTTTTATTATATATTCAGGGTTATTCGCGTGTAGAGGGCAAATTATTCGTTGAAGTGGATCTAAAATTTCATTGATCAATGATTTAATAATATTCGAACCCTCGTCGAAGAGTAGTTCTAATTGTCGCCACGTTTCCTCTCTAGTCTTCTTTGCATCAGTGAACCAGTCCGGAACCACAGGAAAATGTGTCATATATAAATCTGTAATAAAATTAGGAAAAAAAACTATCAGAAACAGGAAAGAAAGGTAATACCTACCAAGATAATCAGTTCGAAGTTTTTCACATGACAATTTGCAAGCTTTCCTCACACCAGATCCGAAATCAACTGGCCACAGTTTAGAGCATAGAAATAGATCCTCTCTTAGAACTCCCGACTCCTATAATACTACTTTAGAGAAAATAACAACTTGAAACAAGCATTTCCATTACATGTATGCAGTAGGGTTTTAGAAAACTGACCAGCCAGGCAATTCCAAGTTCCCTTTCCACTCCGTACCTCCTAGCTGTGTCAATCATACGATAGCCACAGTTTTTGAGTGCATACACAACGGCATCATGGTAGTATCCACCCGAATGTGTTGTTCCTGTTGGTCATTAACAACTCAAATTAATTGTGAACATTTGCTATTACAACAAGTGTTTTGTTCTCGTAGTACAGTGACCCTATGAATCCCTTTTAACTATCAAAGATTTCTACAAAGTTACGAGCTAATTTTACTTAAACCATTGCTCACAAAGAAGCACCCACACATAAACCCCATTTTTAGATGGAAAAGTTTATCCATATATTAAATATCACTTTTATACTAAATGGAACAGAGATTGCTGTGGCCAGTATTTATATTTTTATGCTGAAATGATCATCAATAGAACACAACTGTCTCACGTTTTTGACGGGTTTTACATGTGGGTGTTTATTTCGCCATACGAACACATGATGGTTAATATCGTTTCTATCTTTAACCAGTGGAAAAATAGTGGACAATCCACTCTGCTTATGTTCCAACTTCTTAACCTTTATCTCAGGAATCTTGTACTACAAACATTGCATTCCTATACTAAATACTCAATCAAGTTAAGATAATAGGTCACAAAGCAAAACAGAAGTTAATGAAGCCATACTATCAATTGTTCGTCATATTTATTAATATATTTTATGAGAATTAAGATAGTAGATTTCTGGGGGAAATTAAATAAAGCTAGAAAATAGTGAAGATAGATATTAGATGATAGTAAACGAAGAAAATAGATAAAAAGAGAGAACAGGAACTAACCTAATCCGAGCATTGGCATCTCGATGTTTCCGATAGGAATGGTAGGAATTGAGTGAGATGTGGTTACTTCATCCGCCAAATTATGACAGTATAATTCTCCATCGAAGGCAGCTAAGAAAAAACTGTATAGTTCAATAAATTTTCATAATATATTCTAAGTAGTAAGAATGGGTTTAACTTTTAGAAAAATCAAATGTCGGCAGTTTTATAAGAAGTAAAATTTATTTTTATTTTACTCACCACGACTGCAGCTATCGAAGGCATCAAAAAATTTAACCATGGGGAAAGACGTGAATTGATGAAGAACTGATGATCAAGAAGTAAATTATATAAAATAAGCCAATGGGGAAAAAGAATGAAAGGTTAATATAAAAATGACACGAATGCTGTAAGTGGGGTAGGTAGTAAACCGAAAACTGTTAACAAATGACGGGACTCGTCTGTCAATGTGCCAACTGAATGTTCTGGCCACAGACCGTGACAACAAGAGGACATTCGCCAACGGGTTATATTTTCAGGAAATAAGACCACTGTAAAATACGAGCCAACTAAAGGTGTGATAAAAAAATGCAGATTGGAAAGGATCAAATAGGAACGGTATAAAATTGACACAATATTCGTGCCTTTAACTCCTTTGTATATAGAATAGTATTGTTACCAAATTACGAATTAATGCAATCTTCAATTTACATTTAAGAAGATAGGATAAAAGAAGAATTTGGATGATGCTGGTATAATTTCTTGGTATTTGGTAAATTGAAATCACTTAAATGTAATAATAAAGCGGAGATCTAGAAAAAATATGGGAAGGTATAATCTATCGTCAAGAAAATAATCTGCTAGAGACAGTGACGGGCGACGATTGGCGACTGCAGAAAATGACAGCGAATAGTCGCGGCCAGATGCACGTGAATAGCACGAGCAAGGAATTTACATAAGACGCGGTCATCAATGAATGAATAGTTCAAAAAGAGCAACAAAAATTTTTTATACTGGCACTGGTGAGAGAAGTTCACAAATCAAATCAATAAAAGATGATACGAGTAATAGGAAGACAAGAGATAAAGCTGAAAAATGCGTAAGAGCGGGACAAATAATTAACACTAGTGTAAAACGATGTGGATATAAGTGGAGTATGAATAGTTGACGTTAATTGGATGAAATGAATAAATAGGAAAAGGTAGTGATAGTTTTTAGGCCTGTAGGTTTTTGACCGTCCAGCTAACACTTGCTCCTATGTGTTCTAAATGTACAATCGATACGGATGGGCGAGCGCAGTGTGCGGGCCAGCATTTTACTATTTTTCCCTCGACGTTGTCACCTCCAGCTATCCATTTATGAATACGAGCTATCTTTACACTGAGAAACCATATTTAAAAACTCTCATTCTATTCAACCAACTACAAACTTACCCTATCAGAATCATTGCTTATCAGTTCGCATAGATGACATTCTCGAACAAGTTCATATTTTCCTATCATGTCGTTTGGCATACAAAAAGTTGAATCTTATTTAACCTTTTTACAGCTTTATTCCAATTATCAAAATGTCTTACACGCATTAAGCTGCTTTTCCATAATATTTACTGTGGATTTTAAACTGTCACCTTAGAATTTAAATACTTTTGTACATAGATGAGAACAACACTGGAGGGTACTTATAAAAAAGTCACATGGGGTGTGGAAGTGAAATGAATAATTCCGATAAACAACTCTACTATGGAACTATTTATAAGCATTGTTAATCTTCAAAGTGAGTGAATTAAAACATCCTCTACTTTTATCCTTTTAAAAAACACTAAAATCTGAAAGGGATACCTATTAAAAATAATATTATCCTACCGTATTTAAATTGTTACGTAAATACAAAATAAGTCCAGTCCTTTATTTTGTTAACTTCATGGATAATAATATATATTTTTTCAATGTAATTAATGACTGAATTTAAATGGCTTTATTTGAAATTATAGCTGTAAAAATTCTTCAATTCAAACAAAAGCTCTTTTGAAATCTATTTGGCTTTACTTTGTTTTTAGTAAATACAAGAAGTAAAATAAGGGAAGCTACAAATAACTCCATGAAAGATTTTTGTTGGAAATACACTAAGAAACTTTTAGCTTGATATGTAGATGGTGATATGAATGCGAAATATCTATCTATTAAGGAAATTAAGTTCCAAGTGCATCGAAATGTGAAAAATTCGATGTGATTCCAAAAATTTCAACCCTGATGTTACCTGTAATTTCCCTAGACTTGTGTACTACACACTGTTGATTGACAAATTAACTTATTTGATGTATTAAATATGTTCGATCCTAACGTTTTAGGGACTGATCATTTAAAAGAGAAAAATTATTATTGTGAACGTTTTGAAATGCGATAGTTTGATTCAAAACACTTTCAGCCAAAGTTAGTTATTCGAAATTTACATTTATATAACCTGATTTTTCTAGTATTGAATCCAGACATGAAATCCAATATTTATTCCCAATAATTTCCTTCTAAGATATTTGTCAGTTCTTGATATTCAATTTTGCACTGGCTATGATTAATGTATTAAAAATAACCTGATGGACTCGGAATGGTAAATAATGTGGTACAATGTCCACAATCACAAACTAACATGACGAACATGCACATAAAGACCAAGGACTAGAATTAAAGAAGTGACGGCATCAATAACAAAACCCATTCCATAGTTGTATTTTACAGAGATAACGCATTCCCGCAAAACAGTCGCAATTCATAATCTATCCTAAATATCTAAATAATTGATCCACCATATAAGATTCTATCAATAGGCTTAAATGATCACAGCATATATTAGTAACTAACTAAAAATATGTATAAAAAAAGAGCAAAGTAGCATTAAGAGACAAGAATAAGTTACCGGAGGGAAAATACGCAGGAAACATGAAAATTATATTTTTAAAAAACAATAGAAACGGCTAATAGAAGTTGTAATTATAATTTTAGCGCGTGATAGAAAATTTCTTGCAAAAAGGCGCGGGATCGCGGTTTGAAACGATACTCATCAAGCAGTTCAAGAACATCAGCGTAGAGACAAGGCCATTCAAACAACCATCGGTGGGCTCTACGGAGACTGAAAATATATCAATAACCAGGTACAAATCTATATACGTGATAAATATTTACAAAATATTATGCTATCAGAATTATTGTTGAGAAAATAAAAAGTGTGATGTGAACCTAATAAGTTTCCTTTCAGGAACTGCTTGTTTTATTTCCAGCATATCGACCTGATTCAATACTTCTTTGCGAAGATAAACAACATCGACGTCCGTAGGAACCATGAATTCTTTTTCTGACAAGAGCAAAATTATGGTACAAGAACTAGGATAATGACGAAATACATCTATGGGTAATATGAAAATATCAAACTAAAATATGCATACTCTTGTTTTCAGAACTGCAATAGAAACATCGGTACGCCGAGTGTGTCATGCGAGCATCTGTCCTTTGACTTCTTCCATGACCACTCTTTGCCCCTCGATCTTCAACCTGCAGAACTATTAAAAATAATTAAATAAATTAAATAGTTTTCATCATGATATATGAGATAAACCTCTAGTAATAAATGAAGAATTGGTTGTCCCAATATTATTTTTTCCTATTCCAATTATTTTTAACAAATTTGACCAAATATTGCAGGAAACTACTGAGAGCTTGTTCAACATAGATAATTTACTAACAATATGAACACAGTCCATTGCCGGTTGAGAATAGATTAGAGGATCAGGTTTACTGCGTGTCGGGAAAATGTTCTGAATGCTAAAATTGTTAATTGTTTAATCAACTTTGGTCGAAATTTTTTCGTCCAGACTTCTAAAATATATCATCTATTTTTCTTGCCAGTGACTCACTGTGCACATAATTTCGACCTCTGCTGGAAGTGCTATAGTATGAACGGCATGGACCGAGTGTACTCGTGACATGTCTAGTTCTGATTTCTTAAGTTCATTAAAAAGCCATGAATCCGATAATAGCACACGTCGATATTCTGACAAACTTGACTCCTTCAAAGAAAACCATTATACATCAATTATTACGTTATCCTAGGATAAACTTCATAGTAAAATAAAATTATTTAATATCCACCTCATCTTTACTCATAAATACGTATCTAACAGGATCTCCGACATTGCGATTGACCTGGAGAAAACGACGCATTCGCAAAGGAGCCAGTCGCCACCTCTCACGATTTAAGGTCGAAAAGTGTGGAGTACGCATCATATCTACCACCTGTCCATAAAAACACTTTGAAGGGACAACGAACATGAAATACAAGATTGTAAGAATAATAAAATAGCTGGACGCACGGCTCCGTGAACTTCCATTTGACTTCTACTAGCTACAAGTCCTTGGCTGAGACACTGAGCAATAGTTGAAGTTCGTGAACGCATTTCCCATTCATCAACTAATGAACCAATCGTTGTTGCTCGACGACGAGCTAAAATTAAATCCATAAATACTTAACAAACAAGTAAACTTAGATTAAACATATAATTTTATCTTACATCCAATTGAATCTTCTGCAAGTGAACCTAAACCGCTAGTAGGACATGATTCTCCAGTCATAGTACGTTCTGTACGAGAGCCAGCGTTTGTCTCATTGCTAAAATACTGTATGTTGTGTAATTTCTCTAAAATACCCGATAAATAACTATACCTCTCGTTTGGAAATTCTTTAGCACATTCATGTCTGATGCGTAGAATAATGTCACTTTTTGTTCTCCTTAATCGAGAACGAGTCTCTCTTGCTTCATCTAATATATCAGTGGCGCTCCATGATCTTCTTCTAGTTTGAGTAAACAGCGATGACTCTGTCCACAAACAGCCGCAGTGCCTATCCATAGCGATCTAGCATTAAAACATTCAAGCAACTTATCGAAGTTAAAACTGAGTAATTTATCAAACGCCTACAATTATTAATAAGTTGCCGACGTGAGAATCACCCTATTTCAGTCACACCTCAGGAACCGGAGTGTGCGTGGCTCTCCTACAATCGGGGAAGTCTTCAGTTGATTGGGCTCCCTCCTTGCGTACTTTATCTACTACGTGACGATGACGATTACTTTCCCATCCTAATTTCGCCAAGGCTAGAGCACCTTGAAGATAATTTTACATAAAGCTTTTTGGAGTACGATGAAAAATATGCAATTGTATAATTCAATATAAAACACACCGTTTTCAGAACTACCAAGCATATTTAGCGCCCAGAAAGCTGCTCCGCGTATACTCAGAACAGGTGCTTCTTCAGCAAGACGAATCATACGTGGAACAGCCTCTAATGGAAGTAGAAGAAAACCTAGATGAAAAATGCCAGAAATTGAGATGATCAACTAAAATATCATATCATTGAAAATAAGAGAAGAACAAATTTATTTACCTTCCTGTACACTTCCCAGTTGACCAAGAGCGACAAGAGCACCTTTGACTACAAGTGAGTGGAACTCATTTGTTAACTGTAATACCAATTCCTCGGTAACCCTTTCTTCCATCAAAATTATTCGACCTTTATTATGACGAGCAAGTGACGCAAATAGATGGACAGGAGCTCGTAGTCCAAAATGCTCAAGCCTAAAACAATTTAAACAGTTATTATGATTAACTTAACCATCCTACTTGGTTAAATTGAAGCCTTCATCACACCGTTCACCGCTACTTCTAGAGAAACCGCCATCTAATGATCTCCTAATAGACAATAGAGCTACACGAATATCGTCGTCAATAGACTGCATATAACGAGAATTGAATGTCTGAAATCTCTATATTATCGGCATATCATTCAGCCTTTCCTTTCATGTGGTAAAGCGCATTTGGTATACCTTCATCCAATAGCGCACAGCTTCCCTCACAGCAGCTGCGTCCAGCATACATACATTTTCATCTGAGTAAGAGTGAGCCTTCAGTAGTACTCCTGCATCACCAAAACTATCAAGCTGTGCTGTGCGTAGCCAATGTGCTGCATTCGGATAAGTCTGTAATAAAATACCAATTATTTTGAAATATAAATGGGAAGGAAATTGAACTATAATTAAGTCTTAAATTGCGTACTGGAAGCCATATATGAAGTATACGTATAGCGTGGCGGATGACTTTTACAGACTCATCACCTAACTGCCCAAGTAACAGCCGGATACCCCATTCTGAAAAATCCGGTAAACGATAACTTGCTAAGACAGACAAGAAGCGAGTAGACCACCGTCGCGATACCTGAAAGCAATGGTTGATGAGCAATTTATCGATGAATATTAGTTAAATTACTATTACGTACTTCATTGGTAGAGGTGAGAGCTTTTTGTAGTATTACTCTTGAGAGGTATTGTTCGCAAGCATAGTCCAAGCATGATATAACAAGCTTAACATATTCCACAGGTGTTGTGGGAACCATTAAATCAATAAATCTGAAAATCATATTTTATGAAAATTGATTATGAACCTTATGTTATATTTTATAAGAGAATAATACACAGCCAACCATGCTAATATTCTAGACTTTCAATATTAATTTAGATGTTCATTTTTATGTTGTATATTATGTTCAAGGTGTTTTCCTTTATGTTACAAATATTTTAAATATACTTTCTATACCCTTAAAAGATGTGTATATATGAGAGAGACGGAGAGGAAGGGATTCCAAATATTTCGATAAAATCAATAATAATTGAATGGAACAGTTTAGCCATTGTACGAGGCGCACTGCCCCTCGGGGAACTCGTTTTAATCGGAGAACGAAAGACGAAACTTTTCAGCAATACGACGAGCCAGGATTCCATTATGACAAGTCAGAACAATTCAACTGCGCACTGATATCCCTTCCTACAATGCGGAAAAAACTCTGCACAAAAACTTCATCATCATCGCCAATAGTATCAGTATAAAATCTCTTATCTGCGTAAAATTATTCATTGTATTTTTAAAAAATCGAAATCTGAAAATTTCACTAATTACATCATTTTATATCAGTACAATTTGCTCGATCAAGAGCATAAATTATGCGATAGAAATATTTTAAAAGTAAAGTAAATTTTAAAAATTAACATATTGATTTTCATGTTATTTAAGATACAAAACAAAATGATACAACATTTAATATTTTTAAAATTTTCTAAGCCATGCCGTGTATAAAAGTTATTTCAAATTGTTATTATTGTGTCTAACAGAGAAGTTCTACATGAAATAGTATTTTATCTAATTATTTGTAACCATAGGAATTAGTGTGATAAAAAACTATCTCTTCAAAGAACAAATTGTCACAAATTTGTCTACAATTATGGAAGTCTAAAAGAAAATGCTTATGGTACCTTATCGATTCTTATAAAAAAAACCGTTACTGATGAAAAACACAACTGTTTTTCACTTACAATTTTGACGAAAATGTCAATTGTTATCTTCACTAAGAATTTACTTTTTTTCAAAGCGAACAATTTTAAGAACTGGTTTGATGGAAGAAAGTAAAAGAAACTGGATAAACATTTCCCGAAAAAGAACTCACACAACTATAGAAAAAGTCTAAACGTCATAGCATGACATAAAAAGAAAAGGTTAGTTGGAAGTGAAAAATTCTTCTAATTAATATTTAGTAATTACATTAAGTACTCAAACTTTGAAAACAACTGTAAATATTTGTGAATAATATATCATGAAAAGGATCGTGATTATCACTCTTCGAATAGCTGAACATGTAATTGTTTAGGTTGGTATCTTGCTGTTTGCACAGGCTTTAGCGCTCTTGAGGATTTCATATTTTAAAGCGTTAAGTACTCAAAATGTAGATAACAATCACATATTCGAATATCTTTACTACTTATTATCGAATTAAGGTTTTTTTATTGTATTTTAGTACAACGCATTGTTATGCAGCTGTATTTTTTGAAACTAGAGAGATAACTTTGTAAATATCCATTAATTTAAGCGTTTCTTGTTCCGGTTCATAGAAGAAAATCAGATCAGAAAAACCAGTTGATTAACGTACACAACTATGATAAACAACTTAAATCGCGCGTAAAGCTAATGTACGTACTTCATTAATATTTATTCCTTCTAATCACAAAAAGTAATGAAACAGGATGAACTATAGGAGCAATTCCTACCTGTTACCTTAGTTTGACAGGTGGAAACCATAACGCATTGCAAATTAAAGTTTATAAAGGGTTAACGTCTATTCATATCAATTTATGGGATACATGAGAAGTGATTAAAGGACAGTTTTAAGAATATTTCTTATAGAATTCAGTGCCAACACCAAGTGAGTGAAACTCAATATATATATATATATAATCTCTGTTATTACTAACCAACAAAGAGGGTTCGATCCTTTAAATGATGTTTCTTCATTCTATGGCTGTCATTGATGTCACTAACATATACCTTCAACTGTAAAAATACGTGTTAATGACTTCATTTAAATGTGTTGGAATAAGAACTATGTGAAGAATCTACTCGAAGTGGTAAAAATAAGAAGACTGTTTGAAACCAACAAAGAGGCACAGCGGGACGCTGCATTGATGTCTTTCTTTAAGTGTCGATTCTGCCTTCTCAATGGAAACTGGCGCATCCATTGGTTCAACGTTTTCTTTGATACGTAATTTTTGACCCATATCTTGCACATTTCTTGGTATCAGTTGCTTAAAAGACTTGTGAACACTATTTTATTAGCTGCTGGCAATAGTTATAAGAAGAAAAAGAGTAGTAAGACGAAGAAAAAGAATAGTACGATAGAAATTAGCGTGGTAAAAACTCATATAACACCTTGGTGATATTGTTCCTTTAGGTACAAATTGTAAAGGACATCCAGACTAACTTTAATATCAGTTATATAATTCGATCTTTTACGGAAGAGAGAGGATAGGAACAACGGAGAGGTCAGGATGATGCGCGCCCAATGATAGCCTAGACTGGTCTCGCTCGGGCGCAGTCTCGAACCAGATCTCGCCGCTCCAACACTCGCGCTCATTTATCCATCCGCTGCTGCCATATCCTTATCCGGCATCTTACTAGCCAAATACAAACTTCTATCATTTGAAACATGTCTATTATGTGTCATACAGTACTGACATTTCCATCTTCGCATATTCTAGCTAATTTTCTTTCTTGTACTTTCCTCTGTATACCTTTTCAATGACAAAAGGAAATAAGATTTCAAATCGCTTCTCGATTCCTAAAACTCGTCCAGCTTCTAATGCGGTCTTGAACCAGCTCCCATTACTTCCATGCATACGCCCATTTGCTAGCTTGCTGCAACCTCCCTTACCGGCACATCCTTTTAGAATCTCTTGAACTTGGGTAATTTACAAATGGTGAGGATAAACAGTTACAGACTTATAGCTCAGCTGTTACATTGTTTCAATCACAGATTTTTATTAATTTTCCCTATGATAGTCCAAACTAGTCCCGCTCCCGCGCTGCCTCAAAACAGCTTCCCCCTCTAGCACTTACATTCATTTATATCTGGAAATTATATAAAATTATTATCCTGCATGCAATAGCAACATTAAAGTTATACTTATCCAGAAAAAAATCAGGATATTACATATAAGTCAAATGCTAAGACAATTCATCATAGCGAAATCACCTTTAGTAGCCTATCAATTTGCTTTAAATATTGCTTCATATTTTCGTTATTTCTAGTATTCTTCAAAAATAGCTTATTTAGTGTAAAATACTCTTCATAAAACTAGCTAATAAAGTCCGAAATTTCTAAATCTTAAACATTTCTAGCATTTCTCTCGATTTTGTAATTATTTTGCCAATATTTGGGTATTTGCACATTTATCTAACATAAGAAAAATTTTTAAGTGACTAGTAAATTTCAATAAACGATCAGAAGACCAATGAAGTTAAAAAAATTAATTGAAATCAAAATTCATGTTAATTTATTCACTACTACTTTAAATCTATATAAACTTATTTCCATGCTAAAAATGGAATACAAATAGTCTTTCAGCCAATCCGTATGTACCTTTAGTGCCCTTTAACAACGAGAGTCACTGTCCGATAAAAGAACGTTTAAGATGAACCCTCTATAAAACTTGACTTAAAACTGATATTGTCAGCGCGCACACTTCAAATAATCATGGAACACGCCCAGTGAATTCCACTGATCCATGCTTTTGTAGCCGTTTGTCCAGAATATATGGGCTTGCAGCTATGAAGTCGTCTATCATCTAGTTTTATACCATCCTACAGTAGACATACATATTTGAAACTATGACGATCTATTAACTAGATAAATCTGATTTATATTGTAGATGAGGTTGCTATGGGTGCTTACCGCTTGTGTGTTTGTGGTTTGGGCAGATCTACCGTCATGCGAACGAGCGCGATGTGTACACTGCGAGGTGGAATTTATTGCTAGAATGTGTCCATTTACATGTTCTAACTGTTTACAGCCATCAAACAATGTCAGTGTGAGTACAGTTTCATAAATATACAACAATGAAAACCATTATAGCAACTCATTTGAAAAGAAAAAATCAAGTTTTCCTGAGATATATACTTATAGACTAAAGCGAAAATATATCCTGAAAACAACAGAGCAACTAAGATACTTCCACCGCTTCAAGTTGAAAAGAACATCAAGGAGAAAACAACGCTGACTTCTAGCAACTCTGTTCCCATTAATCAACCCCGACTAGCTGGGGTACCGACACAAATCCAACCGCCACAACAACCAGTGCGTTAAAATCATAAAATATTACTTTTTATTAAAATAGTTCGATATAAATACAAAATATGATTAGTTTCAGCCTCAACAACAATTTGTATACCCTCAACCAAACTTTATTCCACCTCAATCAGTACAACTAGGAGCTCCTCAGGCTCAAATACCAGCGATTCAGTATCCTCCACCTATTGATACATCAACTCTGGCGACCTTGATTGAACCTCCTCGACCAATAGATATTAATACTAATCTAGCCAAACAACCCGCTGATCTCGCTCAGCCTCTACCTGAATACCAAAATACACAAGCTGGTGGTTCATTCTCAGGCCCGAATTCAAATGTATATTACCAGCAACCCCAACAATTTCACGGCATTCAGCAGCAACCTCAGACTGTAAGCACTTTTGGTCAAAATTTATTTGGCCAACAAAATCCTCAAAATATCTTCCAACCATCTCAAACAACTGGCCTTGGTTTCAACCAGCAACAAACTAGTCCCTTCCTGAATCCATTCCAGCCATTCTTCCAGCAAACTTATCAGGTTAGTTTTTTTTAACTATTTGTTCTCCATTATTTAAAAATATTCTTATTCTGATTAATAGGTTGTTGGCGGACAATCGGCATTAGATCCATTTGGTCTTTTCAATCTTGGAGGAAATACAAATTTCGCACAGGTTAGTATGCTATTGTCATTTTTGGATATATTCAAGATGTATGAGTAAGAAACTGGCCTATTCAGTGTGAGATTTAAATACTATTATACAATAATAAGGTATGGCAGAGGAGTGTAAGTGCTATTTAAATCAACGCTTTACTATGCTTTAGGGAGCCCCTCTGGCACATGTGGTCCCTACACAGCCATCATTAGTAATGGCTAATGAGCAACCATTTCAACCGCAACCCCTTAATCCACTCCCTATTGCTCCACAGCAACAGCAACAACAGCAACAACAGCAACAACAGCAACAACAGCAGCAACAGCAACAACAGCAACAACAGCAACAACAGCAACAACAGCAACAACAGCAACAACAGCAACAACAGCAACAACAGCAACAACAGCAACAACAGCAACAACAGCAACAACAGCAACAACAACACCAGCAGCAACAACAACAATACCAACAACAATACCAGCTACAGCAGCATCAACAACAACCACAAGAACAACAAAATAATTTCAACAAACAAGTACAACCTATCTATAATCAAGAATTTAATCAAAGACAAACGATAACCCAACAGCAATCGCAGTTTCCACAGCAACAACAAACAAATCGCCAGGATCGGGAATTCCAAACTTCTCATTTTCAGGTAAAGTAAAGATATTTACATTTAAATTATTTTATACGTTCCATAACTAACTTATACACTCAGGCATCACCCAACCAACGTCAGCAGATAAACGTTCAGCAGCCTTTGTTGCCTCAACAGCAATATCAAACTAACTATCAATCCCAAATACAGCAGATACAGCCGCCCCGACCACAGTATCACCAGTCTAAACAAGTACTGAAAGCTCTACTAGCTAATGATCAGAGAAAACAGTGAACACTGTAGGAAAAATAATTTTGTTTAGTTTTGATATGTCAAAGTACTACTTTTTAAGGTAATACCTAGTCAGTTAAAGCCGGATGTTTCTGCTCTTATAGACTCAGGACCAATCAATTATCAAAAGTATGTAGACGGAAAAGGACCCGCACCCACAGTATCACACACAGTAGGTCATAATTTAACTCCAATAACATTCCAAGAATAGTGAGATAATAATTTCGAATGATATAAGCATAGGTTATGAAACCATGATTTTTATCGTATTTTAGTGTCCCCGTCAGCCAGGTTGGGCTCCTTGTATCACAAAGGAATTAGCTAATGAAAGATTCCATAACTGCTGTTCTCGACTCGGAGACGGATGTACTCCGCTTTGTAACTACGACGCCACTTTAGCCACTGTAAGTGTTTAATAAAACGATGCTATGACCAATAAAAACTAATTTAACAACATTTAGATGCAACTCGCTGTACTGACTGGTCGTTGTCCATTAAACAAAATGGCCGACATAATGATCTGTGCTTCGGGGTACGAAGATGCGACGTCCTGTTGCGAAGCATATAACGTGTTCGAATCAGGTTATGAACACTGCAGACCTTACTGCAATCCTGCAGCTGGATTACCGGAAGGAGGCCTACTCTCGGAAAAGTACAAATGTCTCGTCAAGTTGTCAGCAATTCAGCAGTGCTTCTACGTTTCACAGAAGCCTTAACTAGCTTATAAATCCCAAGGTTAGCAAATAAACTTAAAATGATATTTCATTAAATATAAAAATTCTACATATCGTAGATAAATAGGATTTAATAACTAGATCCACATGTAACCCGCAAGTTTTAATTTTCAGGTAGCGCGACGGGTTCAAAATTCATACTTTTGGACAATAAGGCTAAGATATTAAGAGAAGATAAGTACATCGCATCATTTAACAGAAACCCTCGTTTACAATAATGGGCGTATAATTTATATGGTATTATTCTTATTTTATTGTGCAATTCTATGCTTCTCTTAAAAATTTATAGATATTTCCACCTCAGTATTATTTATTTAAGTCTTTCAACCTACGGTCGCCATTCCATGTGTTTATACTATTATTGTTATTATAATTTAAGAGAATGGGCCGGTAAGTGGTGGTGGTACCATTTCTCTAGTGCATACATCTTTGCATTGCTATATTAATATGTAACAATATTATTTGAAGTACATACGTTACAGGTTACTTTAGATAAAATTAATGTGTTATTGAATTCTGTAGTCATTCACGATACTTGAATAAGTTATTATAACTGGCAAATACTTACATCTGTAATATTCCAGTCCGCTCCAACATTGATACACCGATGGGATGGGTACTAAAAGTACCGATAAGGCTAAAGTGATACATGGAACCGCCGTAAACAAGATTCTTTACGGAGAAAAGTCCAGTGGGAAGATTATCCTAAAATCAGACACTTTAATATTTTCTTACTACAATATTATCCGTTTTGATACCTTTTCTAGCGCATTTCTGCATTCGCTTGCAAACGACATCAGTAATTCCCTAAATCTTCCATGTTCAGCAGCCAATTCCATAGCCACACTGATTGCTTGTTTAGCAACAACAATTGGAGTTCTATTTTGTATCCAACCACATTGCGATCCTTGACTAGGCGATACAACAGATAGAACCTAGAATCTGCTTTCTGAACACATATTTTGCTTAATTAAATATTTAGTAGGCACCACCTTATCCACGACACCTTCAATATAATCTGCGTAAAATGATTTCTTAGCTGGATCAATGTCAGCTTCTATTACAGAAAATAGTGTGGCTGTAGAAGACCAGTCCATTTCATCTTTCGATAGAATATTATCTATTAAAGACTGAATGGACAAATCATCTGAAAAATGGAAAATAATCGTTCAATACAGTGTATTAAGGAAGTTAAAGTATGCTGGACAAAATCCTTTTGTAACTTATATAGATCTTATCCATACAAAATTGAATGTGATTTGATTCTCCACAGATTTGCTACCTACACTAAATTTACAGAACTACTTAGTGAACTCAGACAAGACGATAAATTGGTAAAATTTGTAACAGCATAAATTATTCTATAATTCTTTCAGAATCACGTATTTCACTTCATACGCTCCCAATTAATACAAATTTCATTCCAGAAACCACCCACTCTTCGAGATCATATTGTTCAACCTTTAATGTGTCCAATCTGAAATTTTGTGTTGATTCCAGATTTGTTTTCAGATCTGCAAAATCCCCACCCTGAAGGAAACTATGATCAAGAGAGCATTCCAGTGGTTTTTCATACCGTAAGCCAGTGATGACGCAACCTCACTGGATAAGTGGATTCTACCTTCTAACTGAGTACTCCATAATAATGGACAATAAAATAGGAGCTTCCTTTTATTTAAGTTAAATTTGAATGTGTCTAATTCAAGATAAATCTCGTACTTCCAAGTAACATGGTTGCACAATGTATGTACTTAATAGCGTACCCTATCCAATATTTGATCTATAATACTACATACTAAAACTAAATAAGGAGAAAAAAAATACAAGAATGCTAAAATTTTCACCATTATGTCGATAAAAAGGAGAAGTAGCCACTTCTGGTGGATGTAGAAAAAGTGAATAGTTAGAATCAGGAGGAGGTCGAAGGGTAGCATTATTGATCCATATCTTATTTAGTAAGTCAAACCGATGTAAAACCATCTCCGCATTTCTGAATAGAACAGGTTTAATGAATAGAATCCACCATACATTAAATATAATGAAGTCCATATTACATAATGCCTGATTTGGCTTGTGGATTGTTTGCAGTTCGAATAAATGAATTTGAAGTTATTTTTAGTTTTGGGAAACTATTTTCATTCTATGCTTCTATCTACTATCTTAGTCCGATTTTACTGCAACCTAATGATTTAATCATTTTATAACAACTTATTTAGGTCCGCTTCCCAAAAATATATCATTCGATAATCTCCGTTTACAAGTTAGTTATGGGATTAAATGAACAGTTAATCTATTTCGATAAATAACAGAGATGACTTTATTAATTGTAGCTTTAAAGCACTGAAGGATAAATGGTCATACGTAAGAAATCTTATTCTAAGTTATTTAAAATTTTTACAATAATTTTCTTTATTAATCCTAATACGTTGGTATATAACAATGGATCTAAAACCCATATGATATAGAATAATTCACTAGTTTTTAAAGAGATTAACGAATATGAGAAGTCAGAACAATAATAATTTAAAATTTTTATAGGTTATTGCGATTAAGCTGGATTAAATTGTTATTTCCAATATTTTTAGCGCTGTTTTATTATATTAATATATAATATAGTCCAAAGAAATTAATGTAGTAAAATAAATAATTTGGCTTTACCCTGAATGCAAATATGTGTATTTCTCGACCATTTCAGTGTCATAGTACCCATGAGTGGCAGCAGCTGCTTTGCTCTGCGCCAATGACTCACAAGCAGACTGTACAAGTGTTGGCATTGATAAAATGGCAGCCCTCCAACCTGAGGGCACCACAGAAGGGGCCTATCACAAAAAATATATTAATAGCTAGCTAGATATAAACAGAGATTAATCAAATTTCATAAAATACTGAGCGAAAAACGTAATATTTACCGTTCTAAGCATATCGGACATGAATAGCATAGCTTTGAATCCACTTGGTGAATCAGGCTGAGAAAGGATAAGACGAGATAAAGACTAAAAAAATATTTGCCATATATTCAAAAAACCTGACGCTATGTTCACAATAAAAGCATGATCCATGGTCCATAAAAAATTTTTAAATTTTAGATAAAAGTAACCTGCGGTAGGCCAGCATTTATAAGAATGAAACCAGCAAGAGATCGAAATGATGCTAGAAGATCCACATGATTAGAATACTCCTGGCAAATCAATATTTTAGTCTTGTTAATAATAATAATAATAAATCACTTGAAGAAAAACGTATATTGGTAGCAGGTAATAAGTAGTGACATACTGTATCATTAGCGAGCAACATGTCACTATGAGCAAGAACGAAATCATCTTTAAGTGAACATTTGAATTCATCAGGTGTATTGATTGTAGCTATAAAATAAAATAAATACTTCGTAGTACCTGAATAACTATTGTTTCATAAACTAATGTTGTAAAAAAAGTAATTTATTAATAAGTCCAGTAATAACTTTAAGCATCATTAGCCACCGTCTTTTATAACCTTAAAAACTGCATGACAGTAGAATGGATGGAAACCAAATAATGAGTGGGACATATATATAAAAGAGAGTGACCATTATTTTTGACTAGAAGAAAAACAAATGAGATGCTGGATTTCGAATAAAATTAAAGAAGGTATGCAATGTTTATGTTATAGATTGTGAAAAAGAAATATTGATAGGCACTATTTAAGTCAAAAGTAAATGAGTACAATTGGTAATATCTAATGGATAATATATAAATTAACCGATAAATATTGTCTGCAAACCTTTGGAACTAACCGTAAAATTGAATAGCATTACTCCATGATTCAAATTCACGGGAAGCATACGGCAAATCCATAAAATCACAACATATGTCGACTATCATATCTCGAATACGAGATAGATTTGCATTACCAACCGTTCCAAGACCAAGATATTCCAAAAGTCTGATATAATCTTGATATCACTTGTAGTATTTTTATATTAAATAAAATACAACCTCAATGGAGATGATGCTATTACAGTAGAATTAGGACCAACAGCTGCACAAGCAAATAAGCCAGACCATGACCGAAGAATGCTCAGAAAAGAATGTGAAAAATTATCCATTGCAGCTTCAACTATCTTGTCTCCTCTAAACAATACAGAAATATAATAAAAAATGGATACTGTATCACAAGTGAGCACTCTTATATGCATATTCCGTATATATACATGATTATTAAAGACAATGTTAACTCTTAACTTACTGCTCAGTATTAACCAAGTTTTTCTGAAAAAATCCAAATTCTACCAGGGGAGCGAATATTTGCTGGAACGAATTACGATGAGGATTACATAAATATAAGTAGAAAATGTGAAATGGCTGAAATTTCTTAAATGTTATTTAGCTAAGTACCTCAAGCACTAGATGAAGATTAGCTTTGGCACGAAGTCTAGGATCATCTAACCAAGTAACCAAAACTCGTCCCACCACAGCCGCAATACGACGACTGACGGAAGAAGTTCCCGTAAGGATACGAACCTAAAGATGTAAAATTAATTATTAGCATGAACGATAAATGTTTAGGAACATCCAAAAACGAAAAAAAATACCATCCAATCAGTTCCTGCCATTTCTAGAATCAATTCGGGTTCCAAAACGCAAAATTCAAGAAAAACAGCTACACAAGGTAGCGACAATCTATAACAAAAATATTTTATATCCTATTCCATATTACTCAACGTGGACTTTTCAGCTATTTTATTTAAAATGATTTCCTTCTTTCTATACTATTCTTCATATTTGCATAAATACCTGTCGGAGTCACTTTCTTCAGCTTTGCTGCCATCATTTAAATCAATATTCTCTCTGATTTTAGGATTGTTGATTGTTTTGAGAGCAATAGAGATCACAGGCTGCATTATTGATTTTGGAAATGCAAACTTCCTAAATCATAAAAGACCTAAACATGAGTAGGTATGGAAAATATTTCAAAAACTGGCAGAAAAGGTGCATTTCATAACCATCCTTTAAGGATCATTTTTACCAAAGTTAACGAAATTAACTGAAATTATTATTTTAAAATAAAATTTCATTGGCATAATTGACAAGTGAAAAGTTCCATTTGTAAAGACACCATTTTTGCTACGTATTCGGCCACATTTTATTTTCCCAATTATCAATAATTGAAAATTATTATTTTATTTCTCTAAAATTTTCTTGTATGGAAATTATATGCGCTCTTTTTTTAAAAGCAACACCCATTTGGATTCTTGGTTTAAATTTTGAGCACTACTTTTTGAATATCTTTGGGCTTAGTTTGTCCCACACTTCACGGAGTCCCTGCTTGCGATTGTCAGTGCATATAAGCCACATGGCTATAAACTGAGGTCTTCAGAGTTTAAACCAGGTGAATTTGTAGGCCATTGAGCTAAGGTTGTAAATTCAAACTTCTTTTGGTGTATCCCACGTTTTTGGTTAGATGAGGTAAGGCAGAATCCTGTATGGAAATAAATCTCGTTAGATGCAAGAACTTGCAGTCGGGAAAAAGGTAATCCACAGCAGGGAAATATACTATTGCAATAAAAGGAAATGTAGGGACAATAAAATAACCATTTCCAATTAATGAAAATTGGAAGTGTGAAGTGTGGCTGAATAGAGAAAAAACAAAAGTGGGTGTATTCATAAAGTTGATAAGTGGACTTCTCACTTGTCATTTAAGTAAAGACGGTAGAAAAGCCAGAGAAATAAGCTTTCTGAAATGTTTTGGATCAACAGTCATCTGTTTCATTCCAAAATATCTACTTTTTTTAAACTAACTTTCCACTTTTTTGAGCGGCTGACGATTCAATGAGCTTTTTAAGGTTTGAAGTCTCATATACTGACATCATAGCAGCAATTAGTTGTATTGCTTCCTCTCTTTCCATATCATTTTCAACACGAAGATCTAGTGCTCTTAAATCATACTATAACTCAAAGTGATATTAATACTATCTTAATTTATGCCACACCTTAGTGAACAACAATAACGAAGTTTAAGAAAACAGACCGTACAACATAAATATCGACATGAGTTGTCAACATGAACACCAAATTTCTTTCCGTAAAGGTGCATAATCGAAGTAGTCGGAAGCACATAGCTCTAATAGCAGGATGATCACAAGCCAGAAATTCAAGAACTCTAAAAATCACAAGAGAGGTTCAATAACTAAGAAGAAATAAGAGCATTATGTGAAATTTTCAGTCATATATACTTATAATTAGTGCAGTTAAAAGTTTAACAGAATAATTATTTATAAAATAATGAATAATTTGCAAAACTTGCCAAAAATCTAACATAAAACAAATCATCTATAATTAAACATTATTTCTAGAAGTGATAGAAATTATAAGAAACCAGATAGAAAGTGAAAATGAAAACAGTATGAGTTCTGAAGCATGAGATTTAAGATAAAGCGCTAACTAATGAATCTAAAAAATTCACTATTACAATGGTAACATATAAGACTGTGCTCACATAAATATTAAAGAACAAAAAGTATAATAATTCTGAAGACAATATTAAAATACAGTCGCTAGAAAGAAATTAGTGCCATAGCGTATTTATTAATATAAATTTAAATCACTATTATGAAGATAGCACAATAGTTCTAAAGCTTAATGCCCAACTTCATGTCAAATGTACAAAATGCTTCATAATTATTGTACTTTAATTGTAAATTTAAGCTATAATTAACGTTTAATTCAATGAATCATACAAGACAGAAATCGCATCCGCCAATAATACAATGTTCGCTTAAACTAGTTTTTATAAGTCACTATAAAAACTAAGTAGATTTGCCCAGTAAATGAACCTCAAAAATCTGGAAAATCTATTATTCTTAGTGGTTTAGTTGTAGTCTATGACCCACTTTGTTCAAAGAATGTACGAAATATCCTCTATTATCTAGAGTACTTTCTATCTGGTGACTTTTTAACAATTTTCTATTCAAGAGTTTCCATTACATACTCAATATATAATAACTGAACAAGAGTAAATACAATTTATTATATCACTGTAGTATAAGGAGTCAATAAATTATATCAAATTTTCCAACTCACAGTTCACATAATATTTCGAAGAATCCAGAATCATTAAGTGATTCAGACAAAGTGTTCGTGATAATATCATTGATTTCATTCAAAAATACGCATTTCTTGTCATAGTCACCACATAATGCATTATGAGATTCATCAAATATTAATTTTTCACACGCTGATCTATCAAGATGAGGAACTATTTTCAGCGATTTAGTAGGCTCTGAAATATGGTATATGGAATACATGAAAATTCAGTAAAATTAATTTAGATACTCACTTCGTGTTGATCTCCTTTTCATATTTTCCCTCATAAAAGCAGCTTCTTTTTGAAGCCTACTGTCGAGGCGGTATAAATTTGCTTTCGGCGAGCTAAGTAATCCATCGAGGTCGTACCCAGCAGACATAACCTACATAATAATACTTTCTTTAATTAAAACTACTTAATTTTTTGACGATTTTAGAAATGAACTATTAAAACTTGTTTTTAGAACAATTGTACAGCGTAATTTATACAGAAGTAGAATATCAAAAAATAAAAAATGTGAGGAAATTCTTATCCAGATAGTGAGAAATCTTCAACTACAGTTAATTATATCTCACATAATAGAGTATGGAAATGCGTTTCTTGGATCAAATGATGGTGGCGCGTTATTCAGATTTTTGTTAAAAGTAGAAGAAGAAAACTGTTAATTCAGAATGCCAATCGAAAAAAGACAAGCACTTCATTTGAAATTTAACAGACTTTATATACAGGGTGCGCCAAAAGTTCTGTTACAAATTCCAAGTGCAGATAAATTAGCATATATAATATAGCATTTTGACATACTGATACGTGCTGCTTAAACCCTCCTTGGACCATGTTTAAAATTTCATTCAATTCTCTCGTCTTTGAACTGTTATATAATGTCCAAAGCTCTATGCACCACAATCAACCTCTTGCACGAGCCAGGAGAGAAACATATCGCGATTGCTAAGAAGCTCTGTGTCACGAGAATGGCTCTTCACCAGACTGTGAAACGATATGAGGAGCTTTGAATAGCAAAGGATGGTCCTAGGAGTGGAAGATCCAGGTTCGTGAACACTTCCCGCATTCGAAAATTGGTCAAGAAGAAGCTCCTCCGAGATAACAAGAGATTGATGAGGAAGATGGCTTCTGACCTAAATATCAGTCCAACATCAATGAGGAGAATCGTCAAACATGTACTGGGGTTCTACCCATATAAGATTCGTCGAGCCCATATGTTGACGGAGAAAATGAAGGTCAACCGTTACGAAAAAGCAGCGAAACTCCTAAGCATCATTCAGCAGGGCCGCGCCTCGAACGTGCTCTTCACAGATGAGAAAATTTTCACTATCAGCTCGATATGAAATAGTCAGAACCGTAGGCAACTTTTTCAACATGGACACCACACATCTAAGAAAGCATCCATAAATACCATAAATTGTTTTCAGCCATCCCTCATGCTTTGGGCCGGCATAACGGCATCAGGTAAAACTCCGTTGGTATTTGTTGAGAAAAATGTCAAAATTAACGCTAAATACTACCAAAAAAAAGTTCTATTGAAGATAGTAGTTCCCTGGGCTTCAAAACATTTGGGATCATAGAATTGGACATTCCAACCGGTCTGGTCACCTACTCATGAAGCCAAAACAACTGTTGAGCTGTGCCATCAGTAGTTTCTAAACTATTGGGACAAAGGCATTTGACCATTAAATTCACTGATCTGAATCTGATGGACTTCGCAATATGGTCAATCTTGAAAAATAAGCTGAGTAGAACATCCTATAACAATTTGGACTCTCGTGAGGTGGTCTTCGTAAAATGTTGGGACGAAATTAGCCAAGAGGAGCTGCTGCCCATCGTGGGTAACTTCGAGACGCGTCTACGAGCTTGTGTGACCGCAAAAGGAGGAAACTTTGAACACCAATTAACCAAATTATTGTTGGGTATATTATGTATGTCTCGATAAATTTTCGTGTCGAATGCTGTTTTTATCATGAAATTATGTGACTTAACATCTGTAACAGAACTTTTGGCGCACCCTGTATATACTTGTATTTCTAGTCTTCAAGAATTAATTATAAACAGTAAAACTTCGAAATAAGGGATAATCTCTTTAAAGAGTTTTAATACTATTAAAATTATGTAGATATATATTTGATAGCAGATGGTTAGATTATTGACATTTAAGATTTACTTGTAAAAAATATCAACCGGTTATTTATGAACATCCATTAGCTATCAAAGAAACGTGTAAATAATATTCTGATAACCACACTTAAATAAGGAACCTTTAGTATTCTAGAAGAAAAATAAATATTAAACTCTAACATTTAAGTTACTGATATTAAAAGTTTCGTTTGATAGGTCTCTATTGGTTAATGAATGTATGTTGATATTAACCATTCGGACGAACTTATTGGAAATTACAAGGTCAATACGCATTACGCTTAAGTACAGTAATAATTTGTACTGAAAACTTGTAGATCACATTAATCTACTTTATTTCCTGGAAAAGAATCATTCTCTCTAAACATTTTTCATTCTTAGACTCGGGTTTAATTTTCCATCTTATCTTTAGAAGTGAGTTAACAACAGTGAATAATAGAACATAAATAATAATTTTTGATAACGTTTTATTAAGACGTTCTTTTGCGAGAGTGTTATGGTATCGCTACTGAGTAGGTGTATACCAATCTTGTGTTGTAGATGGACTCATTTTTAAAAGAATTCTTAAGAATATTAGATCAAAATAGCATCTTCAAACTATGGGTGATAACGACTTACATAGACTGATGGTTTTAATGGAAACACCTGTTGTTATGTTGAGTGATAGAACAATAGAAACCACTAATTCAAAAAGAACTAAATTAAATAACCAGTATTATTCAAATTCGTATTTTGTTCCATTATGGAAATTATTTATTTCCTAAGGAATATCAGAATTTTTATCATACTTAACTTTGTGCTACTAAATATTAGTATAAATAGTCATAGAGTAAATCTGTATAGATAAACAGCTTGTAGAGTTCGCCATTCCCATAATTTTGAAATATTTTAATTGAACGCATGTCATAACGCTATAAATCAGTTTTTAGCAGATACAATAGTAAATAATAAGATTTAATCAAATAGTGATTATAGAAAATGTCCTAGAAGCATAATCCTAGTTCTAAAAAAAAATTACCAATTCCTGCACCCATTA
Source organism: Heterorhabditis bacteriophora (assembly GCA_964036235.1). Taxonomy (NCBI): domain Eukaryota; kingdom Metazoa; phylum Nematoda; class Chromadorea; order Rhabditida; family Heterorhabditidae; genus Heterorhabditis; species Heterorhabditis bacteriophora. The sequence goes on along the minus strand of OZ038428.1, from coordinate 6,571,559 downwards.
GAAAAATACAAATGCTTGTCTTTTATTTATTTTAACATACTATTTGCACGGATCCATAGCATCTAGTCATATGAAATAATTCCATAGTAATGTAATATCTGACCCAATACTAGAAGCAAGGATGTAAAGCACATGCATGACAACTACGATACACCAATTGTGTAAAACCCATACAAGTTAATCCTTATATTTATTTATTTATTTCATTCGTTATAATTATTCCGTTCTGATGCATTATAAAACAACCATTAGTATAAAACCACTTTATATGTACGATAATTCTTGGCCTAATATCGATATTTGGTCAGAAACTGCATACGCCTCTTTGCTAAAGTTTTTGAAAAGCCTTAAGATTTCATTATATCCCCGCCTGGTAATAAAGTTATTAAAGTAAATTAAGGAAAGCTAAGTGAAACTTTATAATAGAATATCCAATTTCCTTATTTTCATTAGTCATATAATTACTATAAATTTTAAAGCATGGGAATTTTAGAGTTGGGATAGTTTGTTGAATTTCCAAAAAAAAGTATTGATTTGATACTTGATTATATTTATTAACAAAAACACGGAGAAGTGAGAAATTCTTAATTATATCGTTATATAATATGAACAACATAAACAATACATAGGTTAAGAAGACGCAAACAAATTGCATGTATACAACATAAGGTATGATAAACGATGAAAGAAGAGGTATTAAACAATTGTATGATGTTCAAAACGTAAATGAAAAGCTAAAATCCAAAATAACATTTCTGCCGCACGCTTTTAACTGCGCCGCCCATACATACGATGTCTTAACCATGAAATTTGCGTGGAATAGTGGCTTCAACCTCCGTAATTCTGTAATACAGAGGTCTGTATTTTTTATATATTTCCATATTTTATATGTCTCCATTAAATTATTTATTTATTTTTTACTATTTTATAAGCGGTTATGTGTTTATGTTCATATATACTTATCAATGAACTGGATATAATTTAATATTATAAGCAGAAAAGCCGGTTAAGGGTCACCCAATATTAAAATATATGAGAATTAAAGTATTTCAGTAATATATAAGTTTTCATTAAAGAATTCATATAATGACAACAATAAATTTTGATACGGTCCTTATTTAGATGTACCACTTTTCTATTTGCTTATTATAATGTTTAATTATTGTATACCAATACTTTATGATTACATTGCGTTAATAGTGAGAATAAATGCTTTTCCTCAACATTTTTAGCTTTTTGTGAACATATTATATAGATCGGTGTCAAGGAAGGGTATGATAACTGTTTGTGATGAGTGATCGGCATATGTCAAGTATCTTTCCTGAATGCGACAAGTTGAAGCAAGTATGTTTTTTTTCTGTTGTTATTTTGAGTATATTGGACGTATCATATTTTTGTATAGTTTTTCTTGCCATTTATCAAGTACTAATGCTAATTCGTTTAAAATAATTATTGTTACGATAATAAATGAAAGGATATAATCGGTTTCCATATTTTGTTGGTAAATAGTGAACTAATAATGCATTTCAGATATACGACAAGTGTTTTACCGATTTCTTTCAAAAGTTTATTACTCCAAATTATCGTCATCAATACGCTGTTAACCCTTGTGATCGGTTACACCAGGTTTATCGAGAGTGTGTTGAAGAGGTAAAGCCTATATATTTTATTCTAGTAGTTTAAAAATTTCAGACTGGCTCAAGTCTGAAGTTTTCGTAAATTAATTCTCGATAAGAAGTATTGGCTTAACTTAGAACTAATGAAATTCATTGATAGTGCTCTTTGTAATAATATAGATTACAGTATATTATGTAGTTTCGCGTGGGATATACGGATATATTGCAGAGTCTAGCGACTAAAAGACCGTTTGAAATCGATTTAAACGAAATTCGAAAAGATTACCTGAATTCCGAAGAAGACAAATTGAAAGATCAGCAAGAATAGATGTTAGTGGTGTTAGAATTAATGTAGCATAAGATGAAGGAGAGCAATATATTTCTGATGTTTTATCATTAATTTAGGAAATGGATCTTCCATCAAATCTTCCCGCTCCACAAATTTTGTCAGATTCAACTGATTCCCGTTTTAATCAACTAGAAAGGACTTTAGAGCAATTTCAGGTATCGCATATTAAACACATTTTCAAATGATATATTACAAAATTCGTTAATTATGATAGATATGCATAGTATTCATAAGAAGAATTTAAGGAAAATGCACGTCACATGGGGGTAATTGCAAGTGACTTCAATTCGAGAAGTCAAGAGCCTCTAAATCAAAAAATTCATACGTTGATCTCTGGACTCCAGGTATCTCAGATACTATGGGGAAAGCTCGTCATATATATATATATAATAATTGTATGATTTAACTTTTACTAGGAGCTTGACCATTTGCGTAGTCAGTTTTCGGATGTCAAAATTCCGCTGGAATTGCTTGATGTACTGGATCAAGGCAAAAACCCTCAATTGTATACGAAGGAAGTGTTAGAGCGCACTCTCCAAAAAAACAAAGAGGTTGAAATTCTTTGCATAATTCTGTAATTTTTGACTGTGTCTAGGTAATTACATTGTTCAGGTCAATGGAAAGGTTGAGATTTATAAGAAGTTCCGGGCCTGTTTGTTAAAGGAACTAGGAGAAGAGCTTCCAGAGGATACGATTAAATACCGTAACATCAGAGATACAAACAACAGTTAAAGTATTACTATGCACTATTCGTCTTTTTTTGTTAGTGAGGTTTTGTGTCAATGTCTTATTTTGTTTTATTTTGTTATGCTCCAAAATTGTTGATATTGATAGAATTGACCTTGTTTTTACAATAAATGTTTATTTTAGTGTTTGCAGTGAAGTTGGCATGGGTTAGATATTACCCGGTTTCTCTATATGTATTGTATTATTATTATTCAACTTGGATTTGAAATAAACTACGTGATTATAATAGATGTCGATTGGAGCCAATATAGTGATGCTACCACAGAATGCTGCGTCTGCAGCAATTATTAAATTCGTTCCCCACTTTGTTTCTCTAAGGTTAAGCTGGACACAAAACTCATTGAAAAGTGAAGGAATAGAACAATTTGTGGAGGAATTTCTGCCAATTATTAGGTATTCTAGTTGGTGGTATATATTCTATAGTTTTCCTGTTATGAGTTACTTGATACTGAATTATTGCACGATTATGGTGAACGTTATGTATACTGTTTATATCACTAAGCAAAATTTAAATAACTACAAGAAATATTTTGAAAATAACTACTTCAGTATTATACTTAAATTTACCTCTGTAGGACAAATAATCCTCAAGTGAAATACTTTATGCACCGAACCTATACCGACTGTGATCCTTTTGTTGTTGGAGAGTAAGTGTATCTTTTTAAGTCCTATTTATACTAAATATTTAACTTAGTTATTTTTACAATAAGATGTAGCATTTATGCAAAAGACTTTAGAATCATGCAGTTCCCATGAACTACATATTAATTAAATTGCATTAGTTCTCAATTGCCTATATCTTTTCTTAAGAAGAAAATCGAATTAATTTGAACTATTATTATTTATAGATGAGCCTATTATATGTATCTCAGTAGTTAATGGATGTACTTAAATGGTACTCTTTAGATATGCTTGGTTGAGACATCGGAAAAAAAGAGTTTCATGGAAATCAAAGCATCAAGTCCTATCTATGGTTGAAGAAATGGCGATAGGTGGCGATTATCGACCAGGTACTAAAATTTTATTATTAAAGTAGATCTATTTATCGTTTGATTATTTGTATCTGTCACTGTCATTGGTTGGAACATGTTTTTTCTAAGGTCTTAAACGAGGAGTAAATCGCCGTCTTCCCCGTGGTCAAGAATTATGGGACACTGAGACAATGGGACATGATATATTCCAGGTCTTTACTTGTTATTTCTTTTATTTTCAAATATCCTTTGAAAGTTTTGCCTTATTCTTACCGGATAATGACAAAACAGGTTTTTATGTGTTAAGTTAGCTTCATTAGTACCATTTACTCTACTTAACCTTTTTCTACTCTTAATTTAAGCTTTCGTGACACTTCACAGGTTCTATAGTCTACTCACAATCTTTATAATATTCCATATCCTGGAATTTTAGGTATATAGTAAATGGAAGGCTGATCCAGAAGATGAGTGCAAAATAACCTGTAAGAACCATCCGCATCTTACGTATAGGAAATATTAATGTTATATAGTGATGTAATTATATTTTATGCAATTTATGGATAGATGTTATATACTTTCTATTCAAATTAATGAGATTTGTGTGTATTAGCTAATTATCATATTATGATGTATGTTATAATTATGACAATAATTACATTACTATCAATAAAATCGTTTTTGCAGTATCCCTGTAGTTTAACTTTTATATAATTCATCTCATATAACTGCTTTTGCAGATATGAACGCGTTTTGCAATTAGAACAAGTGGCTTTTGGATTCTGATCACTACGATACAGTGAAACGATGCCTTGTGTGAGATGGTTTTGCTTTTAAAAAGAAAAAGTCGTAACCGTCACCAACTAAATGCTGCTTTAGCTATGGGTTTTCGCATCCAGCATTACCTATCCATTCAATTTTAGTAGGATCTGATTGTTTGCGTGTAAATTAGAGTATTAGAGATGATGTTATCTTGACTTGGTGGAGGCTTGAGGATAAACTGACTTCCATCATAGAGTGGTTGCCACTAACTATCTACAAGTCATACTTCTCTCGACTGGTTTTCTAGTTCTATGAGAAATAACGAAAAACGGATTCACTGTTTATGGTGCTTGAGTGAAATGCATTTTTAATGGGGTCATACTAGAAGTGCGAATTCTTGAGATGTATTTAAATGCTCTATACATATCTAAGATAATTGCATACTCACTTAATTTTAAGAGCTTAATTGATCTTATGTAAATGATTTTAAATCTTTAACTGAATATATCCCTTTCTCTTCCCCTGTTAAATAGAGAAATCTATATTAATCTTTAAATATACAGCAGAGTTATACTTTTATCGGATACAAACTAGCAATTAGGTATTCATTTAAATCGCATGTGTTCTAACAAAAGAATGGCTTTCTGTAAAAGGTGGATTCATTAGATATTGAATGAGTTAATTGAGAAATTTGTGTTATAAGGTATTTTAACAGCATAAAAATAAAAGCAAAATTGAGGAACAGTAGGTGCTCTCTCTGCTCTGTATCGATAGAAGCCTAAAGTCTCACTTTCATTAAATCTTTACATGATCATCTGGGAAACCATTCCTGTTTAAATCACTGTATTTCCAGAACTTGAAAAAATTTATTGTTTTATATAATTATTTCAGAATTATAAAGTGTATTTAGTCGAAATATTCCTTTGTTATAGTCGTTGAGAGAGAAATAAAGATTTTTGAATCTAATACTTGCTACCAACGAAAATTCCATAAAGAAGACAAAATTAGTTTTTAAATAAGCTCTCTCCCGTCTTAATGTTATACAATGTATAATAAATGTCAATTTCATTATCGAGATATTCCCAGTCGGCTGGTTGGATTGTAAGGTCGACCGAAACTCGTCTCTGCCACATTGGCCAACTCGCTCGCTCAACATACGCTTCATGGCTGGGCGCTCGTCCGTTGCGATTCTCTTTCCTCCTCATTTTTCTCATTTTCTGATGTCTTTATCTATCACACAAACAATCCATTATCTAAATCCAGTGTCTTTAAAACTTAGTCCTTTTCAAATATAGTATATATACGTTCCAGAGTTACCTGTCTAATAATTTATATTAGGTTCTAAAGAACAAACACTGTAATATTTAATTTAATTCTTTATTCAGATGGCAGTCTTCATAACTGTTTGTTCGTTAATATTTTCAGTATCAATACAAGGTGAAGTTAAAATTACTAGTTCTGTTCAGTGTTCCTATTTTAGTAATCTTGAAAAATCATTATAATGTCTTCATGTGGTTGATTACATTCTCTAGCTAATTACTGCTTTTAAATAATAGTTTTTAATGCGTAATATTACTGATTTAGCATCAGTGATAGAGAAGGATTACTTGGCAAGTGTAGCATGTATTCGCAATCCTAAACTTTCCTTCTGCAACCATGAGAAATCAGATGAAATAATAAGTAGGTTCACTTATAAATAGCCGATATATAGTGCTGTAGTATAAATATCATCACAATAGTTAGTTAATTCTTTTTAGTGATAACTCCACCACCTCTTCCAAAAGAAATTTTGGACAATAACAAAGATTTCATACAAAAAAATCAAGAACGAGATGATTTCTCAGAAATAGGTATAGAAAATGATAAGGATATAGTCAAGGAGAAACTTAAGGTTAGTTCTTATAATCACTGTTTGTCATGTTAATATATATATAAGAGAATTAGGAAACAGATGATAACTATTTTCATGTATTTATTTCGTTAATAAACCTCGATAATCAATCAATTAAACTATTTCATGATTATTTAAATAAAATAAAGTAATTAGGCAAATTATATGAAAAGCATCTAAGAAAATATATTGGTGTTGATGATGAATTTTGCACACAGAAGTCGTTCGTTTGCAGTATTGTGCTATCTAGGGTACCATGAAGCTACCGAATGATGTCAGTACTCTGCAGAGTAAATGCACTCGGATGGCTTCAGTGGCACTCGAGGTTTTATATTCCACGTCCTTAACCACTAATCATCTTGTATCTATTTTATTTCCACAGTCAAAAACCATACTATTATTTATTTACCTATTTATTTACATTTTTTTTAGGTGACATTTGATTAAGTTGTATAATTAATTTTTCTGCAGAATTGTCAAAAAGGAAAAATTTTGCAATCAAACATCGGCCGGTGTTTCGCTTATTTTAAGGACTGTTCACAATTTTTTACTAAAGGGAATCCCCTATACGCGACTTCCAAAGAATTTAGCTCAGCAGTGAGAATTTCAATTCTTTTTATTTCTGTATAAACACTAATTATATAATAATGTAATGCTGTGTCAGCAAATATAAGAAGTATAATTCTTTAAAATGCAGGTCGATCTTAATTTTGCTACAGTGGGTGTAAATGGTATTCCATACTACCCTGTTAATGAAGAAGGAGCAGTAGGGGTGGGTTTAGGAGCAAATATTCCCTTCGGCTCATGGGGCGGTGGATATTCTGATCACGTAGGAGTACGGTAAGAAAACTGCTGCTATAAACCACTGAATGGAATCTTATAAAAAAATTTCTATGCTTATAACTATAATCATAGGCCTATGACTATTTTTCAGTGACTACTGGTCACAAAACCAGGAAGTTGGTGCTAATTGGTATGAAGGAAAATACGGCTATAAGAATGGTTGGTCTGTGCCTCTTGTGCAATCTTTAGGAGTGGAAGGAGGACAACACAACACAGTCTCCGTTCCTTTAGATCCTAAAAGAATCGGAAAAATACACGTTGACAATGGATACAATGTAAGTGGCAAGAAGATAGATTCTAGTAATAAAATAACAAGTAATAAAATAAATATACAATACACAGTATTTAAAATCTATGATGTTTAGGTCGGTGGGTATTACGCACATAACGATCATGTTGGTGTTGATTGGCGAAAAGGTGATGTGAGTCACACCTTCGGTGTTGGATCGCCTTTTGTAGGCGCCGGCTTCAATACTGGACAAGCTGTTGCTTTTCCTAGCTTAGAAACTTTTCTTAATGCCGGGAAAAAAAAATAAATTGAATTTGTTATACATAGAATATATATTACAAATAAAATATCATATTTCTTTAACTAATAAGTTAACCTATAGATAATTGAATTTCCTACTTATTTTAGAATTAATGAGTGATCAATAGAGTAGAGGAGGGCAAAAAGATCTTAGCGAAAGTTATTTAGAAATTTTTTTAAAACTCTTACATTTAAGAATATTATATTCTTAGTTTAACAAAATTATCCATGAAATTAATAGGACTTTTAATTGAGAAACCAGCTTTATAAACCCTTGATTGGTATTTCTTTTTTTCATTATATGACTTGTTTGTTAGAAAAATTCAAGCATAGATCAAGTTTTTTTAAGAAATAGTGCAATGAAAACGAGAAACTGTACACTAATTGATTGCCCTAATTATTACACTTCATAATTTTGTCGTAAAAACCGAAAGACATAATACATCCATTCTCTCAAAATATCTGGTTTCCCAGCGGTACATATCGAATGGGGCAAATTATTACATATAGATCTGACGCAAATATTAACAATGATGTTTTGCATCATATGCTATTTTCAGATTGAAGTTTAAAATGAAAAGATAATCCCTTACGAAATGATAGTTCAAAACGTCAATTTACGTTCCAGTAAGTTAGTGCTCAAATATGTTCACCTAAAGTCTTTGTCACATTATGAGTCAAATTAAGTTTTTGCTTTTATGAAATAAACAGAATATAAACTAGAGTATTAGAAAAAAACTAAAACGTGTACATTGGAAAAAGGTAGACTTCACTAACTGCCTATAAATCATGCATTTTTAAATTATTATCTTTCTACCATATTTCAATTCGGGAAGTTTTCAGCTGGAACTTTGAATAATCTTATGAAACTATTGTCCTTAATTTTATTTTATTTAAAATAATGAAAATCATTATAAAGCTTCAAGTTGTTGAAAAATAAACTAGTTATAACTTTAAAGCATTCTATATTTTACTAATACAATCCTATTTATTTGATTTTGCTTCATTGTTTTTTCCGTTGCCAACAATTCACACATTACTAGTGTAAAAAGTGGTGAAAGATGAAAAGAAATAAACAATTCAGTAAATCACTATAGACTTTATCTCTTTCCGCTTCGATAACTCTAACAAGGTAAGAATTATTAGTTTAGTCCTAAATAATCACCTTATAAAATAATTTTACCAATTATATTTTCACAGGTAAGTATAAGTAAATTCAATATTTATACTTTCTATTGTTACTCTCGAATGTAAAAGCAATATTGTTAATTAAACTAGGCTGTCAAGCAGAAATAGTTTAAAGATTTTCAGATATAAGTTCAATTCTTAATTCCACAAACATTCAACTTCATAGCTACTTCCAATACATGGAAGAAGTTTCCAAAGATCACTTACTAATACATTTATATTTCCTGGATATTTTGAAACATTTTTTGAATCAATCTGATTCATAACAGCACTAGAAAAGACCGCAATTTATTTCTGAACAGTTAAATTCACCACCAATAGTAATCGTTCATACTGTCGTTGCTCGAAAAACATACAAATGAGCCAAACTTCTTGATGATCAGTGAAGTTATCTAAAAGTATGTGCAAATGTTGTCTCACTAAAACAACAACAGAATAGAATCCAAGACAATAAAATGTAAATTATGATCGAAATTGCTTATTTTCTACCGGTATCAAAATTAAATTTCGGAATACAGATACTAATTGCTTGTATTATTCAAATACAGATTATTCAACCAAATACCCAGTTACTAATGATTAATTTCAACAAAACAATGTCATTGTGAACTATGAATAATTATTGCATGGGATATCACCGTTCACAACGTCAATAGGTGTAAACGACTACTTAAAATAAGGTTTCTGCTTCTTCCTAGCTCTTAAAAGTTCCAAACTAATAAGAATGTTAATCTTATATTGAAGCAGTTATTACAGATTGATTCAAAAGATTATATCCTTTATTAGCAAGAAGATTCCAATATACAAAATTATGAGTAAGAAAACTATGATCTATTTATATGAAGCTAAAATCATCCATGCTTTCAAAAATAGTTTTAACATATATTCATATATAACTACAAATGTAACATCTTAAAATTTGTCTTTCTCATCTTTCTATGTGGAATTCTGGATCATAGTGCTTAAAGTATCAATAACACCTGTCTAGGATAGTCGTTTTGTAAATGGAGATACGATTTAGTTCAACATATTTCAAGAACACAACAACGGTAGAGAGACATTAATTATCTTAGATCGGCGAATGCCGTAATATCTTGCATTTTACCTTACTTTAAATAAGAATATTTGTAATGAATTTTAATACTATTTTACAAGACAAATTAAGAAAAAATTTCGAAAAATATTATTCTTAGATTTTCTTCCGCACCTGTACGGCTACGTTACTGTTTCAATTAATTTATGAAAACAAAGAAATAGAGTATGTACAAGATAGACGATTTGATTGTTCTTTTATAACATTATAATTTCCATATCCTGTTTAGTCTTTGATTCAGAACTGAAGGGATTCTCATAGGACTTTGTATAATTAATGAAAAATGAACATGTTTATTTAAAATCCTTACACGTTTCAAAGATAATTTTGTAAAACACGGTGAAATTTAATAATCGACAGAGTTAGATAATTTTTTAAACCAATTGAGAATCAAATTTTAACCAGCTCCCGTCACCTAAACATTTTCGATATAGATGAAAAGATAGTTATAGGATAAAGGCTAGTATCAAAACCTCCAAAGGAATAAGAAATACTTCAATGGTAATAAAGACAAATCACGGAATTTGAAACGTCATGATATCCTATTAATTGAATTATATACGTCCAAGCTCTATCAAATAATAAGTCTTTGTTCCTATAGACTACGATTGTAATTACTCATTTTATCCTCAACGTCGTAATCTACATATAAAATTTGGAAGTGGTTTAAACTATCATTACCCACATTAAAATTACATTGCATAAAAAATACTTACTAGTTATTAATTTGGCAACCGTAACCATTATCGGGGAGTACTGAGATAATAGGTTTAATGAATATGATTAAAAGCTCTAGAAACTAAAACTAGTTTGGAAACTACCAACAACTAAAAACGTATTTAATATATACAATATTTATTCCGCTCAAAATGAGGAAACCATAAAGTATCTGAAGATGTAGTGTAATGCTTTACTTAGTGGTAGAAAAGTTAACTAAATAGTGTACCTAACCTTATAGTTAAAACAATCACTATTCAACACCATTTTCCGTTAGATAATATGATAACTAGTTTTATCCATTATGATATTTGTATCTGAACTAGGGGTTTATCAGTACAATGAATATATACCACTAACTTAAAGTTACTATTTGCAAGTCACACCGCCGTTTAAAAAACCCGCGTGTATAGAGACGACGACTCACCAATGTTTACTCACATCAGGTACGTTGAATGCAACCAGACTACCCGTTCGCTTCACACGACATGAACGTACATATAATCGTGGTTTCATTTTAAACGATTATTTATCATTTCAAGATATAAATTACACTGAATAGTACTCACAAGATTTTGAATTCACCATTACCGCAAAAATTAATTATTTTTATAGGTTTAGTTTTATCAGAGGTGTTTAGTACTTGTATTGCATATCATATACATATATATATATATATATATATTGTTCTGACATATTGCACGAAACATATTTAAGAAAAATACCGGCTTATTCCATAATTAGTGAAATTCCATACCTCAAAGTCCTATAACAGCTGTTCGTTGTCATGCCCTCCCTTATTTTCTTTTTAAATTTGTGTTCGCCAATAATTTATCTCCCTCCATAATAACACTTGACATAAAGTCATGGAAAAAGTACATTTAAAAAAGAAATTTAATCGGTATGTGTTAATCTGCATTATTACGAAGTGAAACTAATTGTTCATGCATTATCGAATTGATACGATGGCTGAGGGAAGCTGCTTTTCAGCTTTTCTAGTATTGATTTTTCTCTTCTCGTCCACTCTCTTAGTTAATAAATTTTGTTTATCTAATGTATTGGTTTGTAATTTATGTGTTTTTATCTTCATGTTATGTGGATACAGCATATTTTTTCATTTCTTATTTTGGGTGTTTATTCCACTTAGCAGCAGCCAACTATATTCTTATTTACAATGCTTATTCTGTCTATTGCTAGTTGTACTAGTTTTATTACATATCTAAAATGTTTAACGGCGCATTTAAAGCTAATTGTTTTAACCATTGATTAGTTTATTATGGAAAAAAAATAAGCGTTGCTTATCATTGCTACATTCTTTGAGTTTCTATTCTATGTGTGTTTTGGTTAAGCGACGAAATTAAAATCATGGTTCCGTCTTGGCGGCATTTGAAAATATACCTTGAACTGTAGATGAACGGCAGTCCGCCCTCATCATTGTCGATGGGAGGCACCGGCACTGTATACATAGACGAGGTTTGTACATGGTTTACAACTATTACTTTGACACTAACTCATGCTTTCTCTATCGTGCAGTTTGATGCGTTAGAAGTGTGATAGACCCATTGATATCACCTTTTGTATATTCACGTTTAATGAATTAAAAAAAGTAGAGACTGAATTTGTATGTCGCTATTTTGCGGCGTATTTAAACTAAGAAGGATAGGGATCTTAGGCGTAAAATAATTACATTTGTAATTTCGGTATACTGTAGTATAGATAGCTAACAATCGTTATCACAAAAATAAGAATGACCCATGTTTACTACATGTCGAGATGATACAAGCATGCACTTTTACCGTTTTCAATAGTCATAGGTCCTACTATTTTAGGTTTCTCCCGAGTCACTGAAATACGATGACGATAACGAAGAATATTCTACTGACGATGAAATTCAGTACTGCGACTGTATCGCATCGGCTCTTGCCCATAGTTTGCCAGGAATGCCGGGAAAAAAAGGTTATTTCGATGCTATTCTCTAATTATATATATAATGGAGAAATATACATATTAAATAATTTCTTTCAAATGCTGTCATTATTTTCTAGGTGTTATTCCATATGATTCGATCTACGAATCGCAAGTTCAAGCTCGACGGCGTGGTTATTGGATTCCAGGAGTTCCTGTAAATGCAAAGATTGTTAAAGTGGAAAAGAATACCGATCGAGGAATACACTTCATTAATTCATTGCTGTAGGGAGAAATTATGGCAGTTTATTTAAATTTATGTGAAAATTTCCTGTTTTATCAGGAAATCGTCAAAAATGTTTTATTTTAATCTCTTTTGAAAAGATAGATTACTTATTAAGTATATACATTAAATGGTATTATATATTATATGATTTTATCTTATTCAGGTACACTATTCAACTTGAACATGGTCAGTTCAAATGGAGCGTAGTCCGTAACTATCGCGATTTCACCCTTCTTAATAACCGGCTCCGTGCTCACCGAGCAGCGAAACAGATTCTGGCCCCCGTCCGCAGGTGTGCTATTTATTTTTCTATATCTACTTTATTTGTAATCATGTTGCGTTTCTGGAAATAAATTAACAAATTTTGCATTTATGAAAAAGATGGCTATAAATTAGTATTTACGTTATTATAATTACTTTCATGACATGATTTTTTAATTTCATTTAATAACTAATTCTTAAATACAGACTTCGCAGAGGAAGAAAAATTACTGGGTATGTTGAAATCTTCTTAAATGATATATTTTCGTTGTACATGTAATTTCTATTGAAGCATGATACCGAAGAATGTCTTCTATTTGTATCTATTTGTTGTATTGTTTTATTATGTGCGTATTTAGTGCGTAATTGAGTATTTAAGATAGGTTGAAGATTAGACTGTAGAATTAAACATTTGCTGATTAGGCAAAACCAAATGTGGCTTATGTTGCTTTCATATATTGTAAAAATTTAAATAGTTTAGAGCTCAAGAAAGAATGGATGCAATGTTGGAGAATATTGGTGTGGATATTATTCCTGATCACAAGGAAGACTGTCCTTATTATAAGCGTCCCGGTCATTCGCACAAAAGAAGACATTCCAAAGTTAGTTTTGTTCCTTGAATTTTAATTTTTACAATTATCCTTTACTATAATATTATGCTATATTTCATGCTATATTTAGCTGGAGGTCTTGAAGCGAACAGCTGATGTATTTGACACTAAAAAAGTTGTGGCCCCTATTGCCACTATAGAAAGTCCAACTCCGACGTCAGAGGAAGTAAAATTAAAGATGGAGCAAGCGGTTCAATGTTCGTTTTAATTATCTGTTTATTTTCTCAGTGATATACTCATTTTAATTTGTTTAGCTGGTATTCTCGAGGATGTCACAACTGAATCTGTTGTGGGCAGTGCAAAAAAACGTAAATTGCGTTCTCGTCAGAAGCACGTCCTACCTCGGTTCCCAATGATGCCAGATTCAATGGTCTCTAATTTTGAACAGCGAAAGGTTTGCTTCTTATACGAAACAAATTATTTTAAGGGTAGTAGAAATTACCTTTTTAATTTTTAAGATGTTTGATTTTCAAGGAACAACTAGAGAATTGGCTTCAGATGCTTTTACACATTCCTATTAATAGGAACCATCACGAAACTGTAAGTTTTTTTGCACAAATAAGGTTCTATTTTTGAACTTTCAACTGATTACAGTCAGCTTAGTTGCCTGGTTTAAATTTAGGCAGAGTTTCTGGAGGTGTCGCGGTTTTCGTTTGTGAATGATCTCGGTGGTAAACATACTGAGGGTTTCGTAAAAAAGCGGCCCGGTGGGTCTAGGGTGTTCTTAGGATGGAAGCAATGCTGTGTGCGATACATGCTACCATGGAGTAAACGGTATTCTTTTACATTTTTTTCTTTTAAAGTTTTAAATCATATTTTTATATGAATTCAAGTTAAAACTATCTATTTGGAGTTATGTCGTACAACATTTATGGATTGTAGCATCTAAAAATAGTTAAACATACTTTTTTTTATTATGACTTTAGATGGTTAATGGTACGTGACTCATTCGTTGCATACATGGATCATCGTACAGAGGAAATACGTTTAGTTCTACTGATGGATAAAGATTTTAAGGTTGGATCAATAAAATCTCTGAACAGCTCTGTCTAACTATAAATAAATCTACCTAAGAATCATAAGATAAATGAGCTTTTTAACCACCTGAAGTTCACCAGAAAATGTTAAACGTGAAAGGTGCAATCATAGATTTTGTGGAAACAGCGGCTTTATATTTTTTACATGTATTTTAATAATAGTTAGATCTTCTATGGAAAAAAACCATTTCTACTTAGTAGAACAAGGAAATGATGGGTAAATAAAGTCTAAAATTCATGGAAAAACAATAATGGGTCCCTTTACAGAATTAATTATTGCACCTTTCATGTTTAACATTTTCTGGAAAAGTTCAGATAATAGAAAGCTAAATAGATACGCTTTCAGTAATATTTTAAAACTGTAATTTTTTGATAAGTTTGAAATAGTTATAATCGCTTTAAACTCGATTTCTTTTAAGTTACTTTTTTTTTGAAGATATGATGTTATTATTTAAGTTTAATTAAAATAAACGTTATTTTTCAATTTGGAGTTAGTTGAAATTATGCAGTCTTCATATGATTGATTTTTTATCCATTAAATGCCAATGAAGGTTGGAACAATCTATAATTTACTAGCTTAAATATACGATTCACCTCATATCAATCACATTTTTATATTAGCAACCTTTAACTTTTTCCGATATCTTCTAATTCTAGAAATCGTTTATCACAATTTGTTAATAGGACCAATAAATTATTATCTGCGTTTATAGCAAGAATGCAATAAATAGAACTCATTAGTGCGTTTATAATTCTATAGCTATTGTTGTTACTAATGGTGATATTTGCAAATGTTTATATTTGGAGGTGGCTGCAGGAGGTAAAGAAGCTGATGGAATTCCAACTGGCCTTATAATCACCAATACACAGCAGTTAGTTTAAAGCACACTTTCTTATTGAATATGTATTTTCTTTCGTGTTTTATATATGAATCTTTAGCGAGCTTCACTTGAAATGCCGCCGCTTGCAAGACACAGCACGTTGGAAGGAAATAATTGAGCAGTCCATGAACCAATTAGGAAATATCTGGATTCAACCGCATCGCTTTAGCTCGTCATTTCCCGTTAGAGAAAACTCTTATGGCAAATGGTCTATTTCAAGCTATGATATTAATGTAATTATTGTAATATTGAAATCCTATTATAAATACTTTTCAGGTTTGTGGACGCCCGCTCTTATATGTCTCAAGCTGCTGATATGATGGAACTTGCAAGAGAAGAAATTTTCATTGCTGATTGGTGGCTTAGTCCTGAGGTTTATTTCTGACAACCATTATTTAGTTCGCATTATTTAATAATGAATTTTATAACAGTTATTTATAGATATATATGAAACGTCCAGCCCTAGAAGGTAATTACTGGCGGCTTGATGAGATTCTTAAACGGAAAGCCAACCAAGGAGTTCGCGTTTTTGTTTTGATGTATAAAGAAATGGAAATGGCTCTTGGACTGAACAGTTTGTACAGCAAACGTACATTACAAGGACTACACCATAATATTAAGGTTATTATCAAAGTTAATTCATTCAAATAAGTTTCTATTATTAAAGTGGAAGTTATTGTAGGTAATGCGTCATCCGGATCATTATCCTTCTACGGGTACTTTTTTCTGGGCTCATCATGAAAAGTTGCTTATTATTGATCAGCTAATTGCTTTCGTTGGGGGAGTTGATTTATGCTTTGGACGATGGGATGATAATCAACATCTTCTAACGGATCTAGGATCAGTACAATTTGCAAGTCAACATGGAATTACACAGGAAATGACCATGGTTTGTTGTAATTAATGCATATTTACGTCTATATAGCAATATAGGTTTTTTTTAAAATTTAGTGTTGTTCAAAATCTAACTTTCGACATTTTTATTCCCATAATATATAAATTTTCCAATATATAATATTATAATTTTCTCAACCTGAGAAAATCTGCATTTATTTCACTTTCATAATATTTAATATTATCTCATAGGCCTCTGGTTTACGTGCTCTCGTTAAAGCACCTTTAACATTGTCACCGCTCGGACTAGAAGAACATGAAGAAGTGGTATCTTCTAAAAGCAGTGGAAATATACCGGAAGCAACTTTAAATTCGGAGACAAGTGGTATAAAATATTAATGATTTAAATTATTATAACTTAGCTCATACGTTATTCAATTAGTATGTATTTGTAATACCTTTCTATGAAAGAAAATCAATATAAACTCCTTATTAAGGTTGTTCAAACCCTGCAATAGTACCGACTTACCAGTTAACGTCAATTACTGTTGGTAAAGACATTGATGAGATCGATTCAACAAATTTACACGGAACTTTGGACACTGATAAAGAAGAAGTAAGCGTTTAATATGTTTTCTATGAGAATTTAACAATGTCATTTTAGGTGGTTTTCACAGATAAACAAACTGGTGGTGTTATGGTCAAGATTTGGAGAAAAGGTACTTCCTTGTTGTGCAATACATCATTCTAGTTTTTTAGCTTTTATCTGTTATACAAAAGTTTTTCTCATTTTAGGAGTTCGTTCAAAGTCTTCTGATTCGCCATATAAGCGTCACTCTTCTCCTATTTCACAATCAAACTTATCAAATGTAGCTGGGAAAAAGATGACAATGTTGAAAATTGTCGAGGATTCTAAGGGAAAAAAGGTTTTGAAAGAAGATTTTTACTTTTAAATTAAAAGCTTGGCATTATACTGTTTTTCTCAGCAAGTTCGTCGCGCTTTGTCTACCACTTCTCGAACTCGCATACCAATGGAGGTATTAGAGCGAGCAGGTCCAGCTCCGTCCATGTTTGAGAAAGCAGCAAAGTCTGGAATGGATATTGTAACAGTTGCTGAAAAGTATAAAGAATATGTAGAAAGTGGAGCAGTTAGAAAGGTAACTACTTTTTCTTCAGCTCATATTATTCTATTTTACATTGAAATGTCTTTTTATTTTACAGGAAAAGCACCGCACACAAACTCCTCCGATGAAACGAAAGGATAATCGGTTATCAAGAGCAGTGGATAACTGGAAGAGCAACAGAGCTAAGCGAAAATGGAAGCAGGTATGTGCATTCCAGGTTTATAACATCTATCTCTTCTTACACCCATTATTTTAGCAAAATTAAAGTTCCCTAATGTTTATCTATGTAATGTAGGTGTTAGATTCGGATGAGCTGACTGCTGGCTATGAATTAGATTTTCTTCGTCTTATGGAGATGGACTCAGAAGATAACACGAGGACAGTAAACGGAGGTGTCAAGCTTTGGGTTGGAAAAGACTATGTCAATTATATCTACAAAGATTTCATTGAGGTTGACCTTCCTTTTCATGGTACGTTTGGATTCTGCAGTTTTTCTATATTTTTATTCGCATCAGTGTGATTTTTAGGAACTAAATCAAGTATATGTTACTATTTTAGACTTTATTGATCGTGGTATTACACCAAGAATGCCATGGCACGACATTCATTCAGTAACATTTGGCATTCCTGCTAGAGATGTGGCTAGGCACTTTATTCAGAGATGGAATGCCACAAAAACAGAGAAACTCAAGGTTGATTTTGCTGTTTTGGCATTTTTTTGTGTTTTTTATATCATTAAAGCTGTTTGAAAATATTTTTACAGGATGATTCTAATTATCCATATCTTCTACCAAAGAGTTACGAGAATTTGAAAGTACCTCGTGTATTCAAGAATGTTAATTTCAGCCATAACGTCAATATTCAGGTTAGCTAAATCTAACGTTTCTTAGTTTTTACATATTGCAAACACTTAAAGGTAAATCTTTTTCATTCAGATTAAGTGTTTTATATAATATGCTTAGGTTCTTCGGTCGCTATCGAATTGGTCTGGTCTTATCAACCAAACTGAAGACTCAATTCAGATGGCTTATCTTTCACTCATTGCGAATTCAAAGGTTTTTCTTTGTGGTTGTCAGTCGTTATACGTTATTCATTCTGAGTAGCACAATTTTAGAGTAATACTTTTTGATAATTTGCTTTTTTTCAGCATTATATTTACATTGAAAACCAATTTTTTGTCTCAATGATCGATTCAAATGATGTTCTCAACGAAGTATGCAAAGTTATCTGCAACAGAATTATTAGAGCATATAAGTGGGTTCGATTTGTGTAGATTATCGAATGCATAGTGAATAACTCATTGTTATTTATTATTAGGGATAATGAAGACTTCCGTGTCTACATAATGATTCCACTGCTTCCTGGATTTGAAGGAAATGTCGGTGCTCCAGGTGGTTCTTCACTTCAAGCCGTACTACATTGGACCTACCAATCGCTTAGTAGAGGACCAAATTCCTTGTTTGAAAGACTCAAGGCGGTGTGTTTTCATATTACTATAATACGAAACTAAATGAATTAGATTTAAAAAGCAACTACTTATTTATTGTAATTCAGGTAGTACCAAATCCACAGAAGTACATCAGTGTGGGTTCACTAAGAACTCATGATATTCTTTGTGGAAAGTTGGTAAGTATATGTCTTAAACATACAGTAAATTTCCAAAATTAAATTCTATACACCAGCTTGGCAATTATTATTTCTAATTAAATGTATATGCTGTTTTAGGTATCAGAACTCATTTATATTCATTGTAAACTATTAATAGTCGACGACGAGCATGTGATAATTGGTTCAGCTAACATTAATGACAGGTCTCAGGTGATTAATTAATGTGCTTGAAAGTTTTGTCGGTTTGATGATACAGAGTAATGAAACAATTCCAGAGACATTATTTTCTAGGTTGGAAATCGTGATTCAGAAGTGTGTTTACTTTTCTCTGACATTCAACGTGAAAAGTCCACTATGAATGGAAGGCCATATCAAGCAGGAAAATTTGCAAAAAGTATACGCTTACAGTGTATGAGGGTGTGTGATGCAAAATAATAATATTATAGCTTTTAGATACGAAAATTTACGTTTGTGATTTACAAACATGGTTATTATCTGATTAATATTAGGAGCATCTTGGGCTTTTACCTGATTCACGTCGTCCAGCTAAGTTTAAATACGATGTGACTTGTGATGATCCTATTGTTGATTCATTTTTCGTTGATATTTGGCAAACTACAGCACGATCTAATATGAGGATTTATGAGGAGGTTAGTTTTCATTACATGTTTAGTTAAAGATAATACTTTTCATATGCTTTGACATATTTACATAAAACAACTTCACATATATCAGCTACCATGGTAGTTTACAGGTATTTCGTGCATACCCTACAGACAATGTCGAGACATTTGAGGAGTTCGAAAAGTGGACGGGACAAATGCCATTAGCCGAGTATTCTCCTCAACAGGCAGAAGAGAAGTTAAGGGATGTAAAAGGTATTCTAGTTATATACTGGTTGATTTGTATTTTTAAGACATTTGTTTTCATCTACAATTGTATTTCAAGTGAAGTAATAGTTGTTATAATTTGTGCGACGTTATGTGCTTTTGTAATTTTAATATTGTACAGGGTCACTGGTTGAATTTCCGCTTCAATTCCTCTGTAAAGCTGTTCTCACGCCTGGTATTACATCCAAAGAAGGTTTGGTTCCAAGTGCTGTCTTCACATAATTTCTTATAGGTGGTTGCTGAGTTAAGCATGTCACACTTATTCTAAATAATTCATATTATTTAATTCGCTGCCTTTCTGCTTGTGATTTATACTTCCTGTCCTCTGATTATGGTTTATTTTGCATCTTTCACTAATTCTTCAGATGTTTTGCTCAGATTACTCTCTATCGATTAGAATGAATCCCAGCATGCCTTATGTATTCTGTTTATCTTCAATTAATTTAAAGCAGTGATATCGAAGTGTAATATTCTTCTTAGTATTTCTAGTGCCAAATGTGATTGTTTTACAATATTAATAAGGTTAATGTTTTAATATATTATATTCGCACTGTTTATTGATTCCTCATTAGGTGATGGTTGTTTTTATTTTTATAAGCAGTATGTGCCCGGTGCTTAGAAAGTAGTATATGTAAAACTAGATTAAATTCTAAAATGTTAGCTAATACCCCTAAAATTACATGATAGATGCGTGGTGCACTATCCATATTATATTTCTCATAGCACTGCTATTAGGTTTTATAAAAAGCTTTTTTTATATTGTATAAATTTGTTCATTAAAAGTGCTTAGTTGTATACTGTTGACTGCATTTTTTCTATGTAGCGCGTCGAGTTATCAGATTATTCTCATTCAGAATAAAGAAGTTATAGTTTAGATATTAGTCTGAATTCAGACTGTTTTATCAGTTAAATTTCTTATATGGTATTACTGTGCAGTTTTAAAATAGATGTGATTTAAGATCGAGATCAGACATGAGTGAAATTCCGGGAAGTAAGTGGTGTTTTCTGCGTTTAATAAATTTATTTAGAAAATGTTTAGCACTTAATATCAATCAACAATAGTCTAGGTTCTACTCGAACATTTGCACCACCTCTTCCCCCCGTACTTGATCCAGATATTTCTTCTCTGTTAAATGACCCTTCAAATTCAATTCGGGTTACCACGCCGAAACCATTGGTGCAACTTCAACCTAGTGTTCGTATACCCTTTAATAATTCACTACTTTGCGAATTAGGTAGTTTTCTCTTTAATTTTGTATTTTTCAAATACTCATTCAAATGAAATAACTGGTATAAACTAAATTTATTTGAATTAATTATTAATAAATGAAGTAGGTAATTATAAACTATAAAATATTCTAAGTCACTACTATTCATATGTAATAGTCATGATGACATAAATACTATTCTTAAAAGCTGATCAATTTTCTTCAAATAACATTGCTAATTGGCTTTAGATATGCGTATTAAATGCAACATTTTATATAATTTATACAGCATCCATACAGAAATTGATATTTCTATGACATTTTATTGTGAATTAAAACTTCCATTTGTTGTTTATGGTGTTATTTTTTCAGTCTGTACCTGAAGCAGTTGCACATTTAATTCCTTCAACGGTACTGAAAAATGAAAACGTGCAATTCTCTGTAACCAATCCGCAGTCCGAACTTCTTTCTGAGGTGGAGGGTACCTCTACTGAAACTAAAGATTTAACTGACTGTCAAAAAAATGATCAGAAGTCTGATATTGCAGATAACCGTGTAAGTATTAAGATTTTATTATGTTAACTATCGGGATAGTTTTTTCGACTATCATAGTTTAGATCGATATGACTGGTGGTCTAATGAGTTGGTTGGCCAAGACTGTTGCTGAAAACAAACTACTGAGCGATGTAGCGGAGAAAGCTAAAGTTATTTCTCTAGCAAAATTTTGTTTTTATCATTTTGCATTTTAATTGGTTCCTATGTGATTGTTTGTAATACACATGATTCAAGGCTGGAATGGAATCCGTCCTAACAACCCTTGATCCAGGCATGAAAGGATTTCTATCAGTGGATGGTGTGGTTTGTAAATTAACTATTTTGAATATAGAATTTCAACTTCAGATTGACTAATAAGATATTCTTCCTATTATATTTGTAGCAAATATCATAAGTTTATTCTTTGAAAATACATTTATGTATGTGGTCAAGCTATCTAGTTTATTTAGGTTATTCTGTTAATAAACAATAAACTCTAGGTAATTTTTCGATAATCCTGGTATTTATGAATATGTTTCAATGCAAAATTAGCAGTGATTATATATCCCAGTGTTTCTGATAAGTACATATCGTGATTGTTTTGGGATAAAAATTTCTATTATATATATATACTTAGAATTTATTGAGTTTATTAAGAAATAGTCTAGCTATAAAATTTGAAAATTTAAAATTTTTTTAGGTGGATCTATATTTAGCTAGTAATAGTGCAACTGTGGTACACGCTGTAAAAGATGGTTTTGAGAGAGTATTTGCTAATGTTCTCATCAGAACTGTTCCATGTCCTGAAGGTCAGTTTAAAAGCAATATTTACATAAAATATTATTTCACTCCATTTTATTGTACTACTGTTGATATTAACAGCTGATTTATCTCCTCTTGTCGTTGGAAGTATGGAATCTTTGAATCATTGCCGTATTCGTGCAACAAGACTTGTTAATTCGAAACTGGTACCGACGTCTGCCCCAATTTTCGTAGTTCAACCATTTGTAATGGAGATTGATAAAAGGTTGCCTCAGCTTCCTATTTATCTTAAGTTGCTGTCGGTCATTATTTACATTATTAGGTGGTATTCTGCAACACGTTGTCTATTGCGTTGGAAGGAACATGATGTTGATGCCATAGGACAGCTTCTTGAAGTGGATAAAAATTTAATGGACCACATAGAGGTAAATGAGGTACCCTGGCATGTTCGTAGAAGTAGATGAAATTTCAAAAAAAATATATTTGACAGAAACGTTCTAAAGTCGATGGGAAACCTCATGGACAGTTTTCGATTACCGTTCCTCAAGCTGCTAAAGAGGTTGCTTTAAATATTTTAGATAACTTATTGCGTTTTATCGTTAAACATTTATAAGATTTAATATATTTCAATAATTCTTATGATAGCGGTGAGTACAGATGTTTCCTGGAGACAGCGAGTCATGGGGTGGCGTAGTTCCACCGTTTTCCTTTGGAGAGTTACTCATACCTGCAGCCTCCGCTGTTGCTCTTAATTTTATGAATATAACTGTCTCCAATCCCCAGTCTAAATAGCGAGGATATCTTCCAATTTGTGTCGTTTATGAGTTATGTATATTATATATTAGTATTGGTGCCTTGGTGTTCCTATTTTATGGAGTCTTAGTGGATTTCTTTTACAGTATTTATACATTGCGAAAATCAAGAATTTTGAAATCCTAGTTTTTATTTTGAATTCTAAACCTATTGTATATTAACTACTATGCCTATAGCCACATATATCTTCATATTACATATATTATCTTTTCCATTGGTTATTACTTGTGGGTGTATTTTTAGACATGTTTGACATATTCAAATATATAATTTTTTTACAACATACCAAATAGACTTTATAGTGATATTAGTTATTGTATGGGTCCATAGAATCATGCATTATTATAAAAGTGGCGTATTATTTAAATCAGAAACAGGTAAAAGTAGTGGAATATGGGAATACGAAGGACTGTAAATTGAAGCACCGCCTCCTTGGTTGACAAAATACAAAGCTAGAGCGCAGACACAAAAGTGTAAATTAAGAGACTAACATACTATCTTTTACTATTCTAAATACGTAGTATTGTAATTCTACTAGATTGTATAAGAAAAGAGGAGCTAATTTGTCTCGGAAACAAATTTACTAAATACCCGTAAGTACAATGCAACTCCTTTGAGTACAACAAATAACAACATTAGATCATTGGATCTACAGCGCAGTCCAGGAATGATGGTGTCCCTCATAGTAGGCAAGCTTCCATTCAGTTAAATTAGGAACTACTGGAATTTCCTCATATTGTTATGGATTTCTTCCTGACACTAGTTCGTCTGGACGAATGTGCCGCGCCGTCTGCAGTAGATGCTGTCAAGCTCTTTGTGATGGTCATCTCACCACCACAGTATTTCAGTATGTCTATTAGATTAGGAACTTTCTCATCTCGAGTTTGCAGTATGCTTGATAATCAAGAAGAATAGTGGCTAGAATAAAGTATGACTTTCTAGGAAACGCGGCCCTTATTCGTGTGTGAGAGCCTTCCACAGCATTGGTAGTCCTAGATTCGAAATCCTGACTATGATTCAAATATTTATGGAAGATCTCATTAATGCGTATGTAAATTTATGCCTTGAGGGAATATAGTGGAACGATTTTAGGAGAGTACGAAGTCTTTATTGTACTTCTGAATTTCATTAAATTACGGTGTAGTCCTCAAAATGTTTTACCACTTATATTATAATCGTTATTGATACATTAATCATGACTCTGACTTTTAAAACATACGTGCTTTGCATATGAAAATGTTCCATAAATAATCTGCTACAGTCAGTTAATTGGATCCATCACTTCGTACCCATGAAATAGTATTCGACGAGAGACTCCAGATATTATATAAGAAAATGTATTTGATCAATTACAGAAATGAGCGAGATGTAACCATGCCAAGTTCTCTTGGAATCTAGAAAATATGTTATTAAGTAAGGAAATTATTTGAAAAATTACACTTTTGGGTCTATCTCATTAGCATTACAGCGCATACTTTATCTTTATGGTATGTGCTAACGTACAATGTTTATCATTGGTGTAGTAACTATATTTTTGTGATTTTTACTAACATCAAATTATATTAAAAATAAAGGTACATTTTCTGATCCATGCAAGTGAATCGGTCATTTCAAACTAATAACATCTTGTTTAATGAGCGAATGGGGGGAGTGAGATGTAACTGAGAAGGTAAAAACATTCCTATGAACGATCCTAGCAGGAAATGGTGGCATAATTGTCAAGGTATTTAGAAAATTTAAGATAAATCTGAGAAGTAAAACATCTAAAAAGGTATTTAAATGTTATGGTGGAAAAAGTTTCAAATTTTCACAATTTTCTTTAATCAGAATGCTAGGGAGAATAAAGTTGGTAATCCTTCGTCTCGACTGCATTATAATGATGATCCTTAGAACGCGCCATTTGCAACAAGTGAGCAACATTATATCTCCAGTCACCTACTAGTCAACTGAAATGTAATATCTTGAAACTACCATTTAGTGTTCTTGACACTATTTATTTTAATATCCATCGTATAAATAAGTGACGAGAAGCTATTTGAAAATTATTGAAATTAGCATATCAGTATGCGTTGAAACGTGTAGGTTAGCATTATTTTAAAAGTTAACTGAGTTGTTTGCAACCAATTTTAACAGGTAACCGGTTGAGTATCTAGCGGTTTCGGAATGAACTTTTCATTGTTGCAAAATGAGCTCCGACCGGTGAGGAATGAAGAGGAATATTTCTACACAAAGAGGACAGAAGATATCATGCCTCCCTGCACAATGGAAAGATCGAATGAACTCTGCTTCTACTGTCTAGAAGGTAAAACAAATGATGTTATTAAAGCAGACTGAAATCCTAAGCATTATAACGTATATAGAAAAAATTGATTTTTGAGGACTTAGATTAGTTCTTAATTATATATATATATAAGAAGTATAAACGAGTTCATCATGTTAGGCGGCAACTGCACCGAACACCCTCTACGTAAGGTGATCGCCATGGGAATTGCATGCTTTGCTGATGATGACTTTGATTTAGTAGAAGAAGATACTATTTGTCACCTATTTCAATTTCCTGACGAAAAGTCAGAATCAGTTGAAGATGCAGATATTCAGTGTCCTCCATCTTCACCTAAATGTTCACTGTCAGCACAACAAAGTTAGAACAGTTTACATTTTTATCTAGTTTTTTTTTAATCACAAATACTTCTGTTTATCAGTTCAATTTCCACTATATTATGTTTTTAGCTCTTCCATTTCCTGCCAAACAGTTACGTGTCAAAGAGAATGAATTCCAGTATGAGGCCTACCAGGTTCTCATTTTATCCTATTTCATTATTTTCGAAATATCATTCTTAAGAAGCTAATTAGTAACCTTATTTTTTGCAGGCGGGACATTTCCACGAAGAGTATATGTCAATGAGTGATTTACCTCGTAAAAGGTACTAGAAAAAATAAAATAGAATAATAAAAAGAAAAGATAACATTAGAATGACAATATCAACTAATGTATTTGTTTAGATATGGTCGTTTTCGGGAAAAGCGCTTTGTTTGTGATGTTTGTGACGCTGCGTTCACTCTGAAACAAAATGTGCAGTGTCACTTGTTTGTCTATCATGTACAGCCTGATGGCTCTATGAAGAACTACTTGAAACGAATGTACAAGTGTGAAGAATGTGGCAAAGTGAGTTGCAGTTAATCATTTATTTCATAACAGTATCAAAATTGATATAAAAATTTGTGTTTTTAACTGTAGCTATTGAAAAATATACTAATTAGAAATAAAAAAGCTAATAAATTTTCTTCTGGAATTTAAAAAATGTATTTGGAAGAGGATTCAGTGCATTCTGCCGTTATTATGCTGGAAAAGCACTAATGCATTCCTTATATCCCATACCTAATTGAGTGAGTGAAGAGGGCCCGTTTGCTAGAATTTAGATATTACCTTTTCCTTATTATGCATTGGAAAAATGCTGAATTAGTAGCAGAATCTTCTTCACTAAACAGTTATACTGAAGAGAACATATTAGAGTAAGATACTAGCTTTTTTTTTTGATTATTTTTAAAAAAATTTTTGAGTAGCAGATCTGTCTGTTGCTTCGTCTTTTTAATGGCTATTGTGTTACACAATATGTTTAGTGAATTGGTGAGGGTGTGGGGTTGATTGGAAGTGATGTCTGATTCTATGTTCTAACCTCAACCCAAATAGTACATGGGCATGCGTGTATCCATCAGCTGATTAGCATATTCGTGTGGTTGTTGTGTGATAGCACGACCGCTCGCTGCAATCGATCAGACCGCCGCCGCCCCTCACACCATATGCGACTCGTTATAATTGGAATCAGTACCAAAGCAGGTGCTCAAATACTGTAGTTACAATTCCATCTGATCTATCTGTCATTTCACTGATTGATCATTATGAATTGATAGAACATCACAACGTTAAATTGTGTATTCAGATTGTGAAACACCAAAAATAAATAAAATATAACCAAAAACATAAACTCTTAATTATCTA
Organism: Heterorhabditis bacteriophora; assembly: GCA_964036235.1. Taxonomy (NCBI): domain Eukaryota; kingdom Metazoa; phylum Nematoda; class Chromadorea; order Rhabditida; family Heterorhabditidae; genus Heterorhabditis; species Heterorhabditis bacteriophora. The sequence continues at coordinate 6,544,102 of OZ038428.1, read as the reverse complement.
TTTCGTTAATTATCTGGCAAAAGTTAAAACTATTATCCTTATTTGCTTCCATCTCACTTATATCTCAATAATTAACGCCAGAAAGAAAAAATATATTTAACTTAGTTATGAAACTTAAACATACTTTTATTATTAAATCGTTTTATTAGGTTTTGAGAATTTCACTCTCATTTACCATTTTCGCGTTATTAATGTCCAATTTTCCGTAGAAATCCCTGTGCGACTTATTAGACTGCCAAGCTGAGAGCGTGTGTTGTCGATTAATAGCTCTAATTCTTTCCAAGCAGCATTTCATATTTCTCAGCCACTTCTATTTCAACTACACGTAAATTTTTTTATAAATGCATAACTTCTGACGATAAAAAAAAAAGTTTAGAAAATATGCTGAAAACGAAGCTTATCTTAAGAAAATCGAGCATATCAGTTTTTTTTTCCTACAGACTACTTCTTTTCTCTTGATCATACTTCATTTACGATGCAAAGTATTACATTTGTTACTCATTCGTTACTAATTGTAGACATTATGTCTATCACCTTATCGCCCCTTTTCTGTTCTCGTTGAGGCGAGTGATTCGGTGAGCAGTTGAGCTCACTCGAGATGGTTGCCGTGGAGAGGAGTCCTCGCTGTTTTTGCCCACCGCCACCCGGATTGGGCTGACTCAGCCAGGGGGAGGCGACTGGAAGGAATACGGTATCTGAGGGATAGATCGTTTCTTTTTAGTAACTAGATCTAATATTTCCAATAGTTTTTAAATAACTATTTCTATAGTGTCATCAATTTTGCTTTCATTTTTCATTCCTCATCTGGTGTGGAAGACCGCTCACTACCTTATTATGCAGTCATGGGAATGATGAGAGCAAGTCTCTTGTTTTCCTGGCTCAGTTAGCTTGGTCGCCTCGACTTTCACCCGAAAAGGCTTTTTCTCTTCCTTTCACTATTTTTCATATATCTCCTTTTAGAGCTCTCTTTTCCATTGTATTTTTCATGGCATTCATGTTATGTAAAATCTGCAAATTTTAATATTTAAATAACATTATACTATAGAATTTATAGTTATATTTTCTTGTTTTTTGAAAAGTCTCATTTTAATGCTGTCCTTTCGCACTTTCCGTCTTGTTTTCTTCTATCACTCATTATCTTCTCTGCCGCCGACCGATCGGTTCCATGGTAACAATCTCGTGTCCGCCATCATCCATCCCTCGTTTATTCTTTCGCACTTCCCCTTTTACAATATATTTGTGATCTTTTTCACTCTCTAAAATTAACATATATAGATTTTTTATCTTTATTTTCAAATTCTCTATTTCAAGTAGACGCCGTTCTCGTCTTTCAACCATTAATTCTCTCAAAAATAAGTTAGAGAAACAGTCAATTCCACTAGTATTCGCAGAAACACCTTTAGAATCCATCGAGACCTACAAAAAGATGGCAATATTCTATTCAATTTAGTTGCCTTCACTGCGTTAGCGGCTGTTTTCGTTTCATTATGCCTTAATGAAAAAAGATAAAGGTTTGAGTGTGCTCTTTCAGTTTAAACTTCTTTTTAATTCCTTGTATGTTCATTACTGTTCTTATTCATATATTTTTTTAAGTGTAGAAGCGAAAACTTCTTACTTTTGAAGTTAACATAATGCTTATAGAATTTCACATCATACTTCATTTACATAAACAACTGTTCTACTAAATGGCATGACGAAAACAATTAGCCACATAACTATCTTAGTTTTATCTGGTTTGGAATCAAGTGCCTAACCATTTGTACTATGTTAAATAATTGAAACAATTGTAGAGTTATATTTTATAATTGCTATATGTACGACGCTACCATATGGCGGTAAAAACCTATTTTATTCTCAACATGTTTAATGTGATTTACATATCAAGCTCGGAGAATATTTGAATGTTCTGATTATTTGATTCATTTGAATCTGAAAACTTTTGTAGAGCGGCTAGTCAAAATTCCTTCAATTTTTCTACCACTATTTAGTATTCATTTTCGCAATATTTATATTTTTCTTGATTACATCTAAACCCTATTTGGATTCATCCCGTAACCCTACTTTTTTCGATTATTGATTCCTAATTATTCACGTATAGTCCTTTAGACCAAATGGATCCGCAGCTTGCATCTCACAACGGATTCTTCTCCCTCATGTTGCAGCGCATGGTTCTGGAAGCACATGCTGCAAGTGGCACTCTATCTCTCACACCTTTTCCTACACCACTCCCACACCATAAGGAGTATCTTCATACTGTTCCTACTATTCGTCAAAATATTCCATTTCCACCTAAAACCTTTGGTAGTACTGATATAGTATCAGACTCATCCCATATTACAATGGATGACAAGAATCTACGCGCAAAGAAAAAAATTAATTTAGAGATGAAGATCTCCCTCTTAAAAAAACGCCGAGAAGAGGCTGCTGAGATCGAAGAACAGGAGGATGACTTAATAGTCGTTGAAGACACCGAACCGGAAGTGGGCGGGGTGGCTAACATAGGAGCAGTTGTGGAAGTGGGCGGGGTATCTGATATAGGCAGAGTCGAGGTAGATGACGTAGAAGTAGACGTTGTCGGGGAAATTAGTGCTGCTCCATCAGAAAGTGTAGATAGGGGAAAGAAGAATAAAGAAATTTCGGAGGTTTGTTGGTACACTGCTAAAATAAATGCAATAGGAATCAAATATTAAAGGATATTTTCTAGTAAACTAGCATAAACTTACAAGTTTCAGATTTTTAAATCTCCAAATGCCGCAGATCTTCATTTCAAGAGAATGCACAAAAAACCAGTAGCCAGAGTGGGTACATTTTAAGAATTTATATGAACACAAATGTAACACAAAGGTAATAACGATGAAAAGGCTTCAGGCTCCTTTGGATTGTGAAGAGTGTGGGAAGCGATTTGCATCGGCGTTTCAGCTTAAGGAACACATTTCAATTCAACACCTGTATGCTACATAATTTATATTTCCATTTCATTAATTCATACTATTTTCTATATGTTTAAATTTTTAGGAAGGAACGTAATTTTGTTTGTGAAGAATGTGGACAGAAATTTGGTCGACGTGGTGGTAAGCTTAACGAATATGAGTAGTGATAAAGGAAGCAGTAGTATATGAGTTAAGATAAACATGAGAAAGAAAGAGGTAGTATGTTCTAGGTTTACGCCGACATGTGCAGATGGTACATATGAACCACATGCACAAATGTCCCTATGCTGACTGCGATCATCCTGGCTATAAGTGCAGCAAGGTACGTAGAAAATAAGTAGTAGAAGTTAAGTCTCAGACTTAAAATCATAATTAGTTATTCAGGCACTTACCGCGCATATCCGTTCTGTGCACACCAACGTACGTCCATATGTTTGCGAGACATGCAGTAAGGCATTTGTTCGGAGAAATGATCTAAAAATGCATACTCTAACTCATACCAGAGATGTGTCTTTTGAGTAGGTTGATCCTCGCTCGCACTTTCATATTATTCAATTTTCCTAGTTACACAAACTATTAAGATGCGACTGCGGCAGCAAGTTTCGTCGTCATATATATCTTAAGAAACATCAACGATCATGTCCATCAGCTGCCGTTTTACGAAATGATGATGCTAGTGATTCTCGCGAAAATGCGGATGAGCTCGTTGGTGAAGAACGGGATGATTCTGATTAATAGAAACTGATTTAATTATTTCTGTTATCCCTTTGTTGCTCCTTGCTAATTCTTTTCTTATTCGTTGGTGGTCCTAGTCTGTTTTCTCCTGTAATCTGTTATAAAATTAAAGCTGATTTTCAGTGTCAGTCAGTTTGTTTGGTTTCTTTAGAATGTTTAGTTTTTGATAGTCAACTTGAGTAGATGTGGTCGATATTTATCGATCTCACTGTGATAGTATCCGTTCGGTGATCTTTCCTCTTTGCCTTGCGTTCTATACTTTTATGTATTATTTATGTATCATTCAGCAATTTACATGGATTAAATACATATTGTGATAAATGTATATTTGTTTCTATTAAAAATTGTAGCAGCTTAAATTCTGCTCGAAGACATTTATCATTTTCTTTAGAAATGAAGACTATCTTCCCATATTCATCTTACTCAAGTTTTCTTGACATTCTAGCAGGGACAGAATCAATTAAATTTTAACTAGATGTGTTTAGTATGAAAACGAAGCGAAGTGATGAGGAAAAACTATTATCTTTTGATCCTAAGAAAATCATTACATTTTTATTTATATAAATCCATTAATAATAGAATAGAATGGAGTGGAATCTAATTAAAGATAAGGATAATTTTCGTCTAAATTTTTTTTACTAAAATTCTGGAGATAATCAGGCATTTACTTGTTGAAATAATAGATAAAGCTGTTGGCTACGAAAGATGAAATTCATTAATGTTCATGGTATTAAACTGACTTCACGCAATGGATAAGAAATCCAGAATCGAAACTGACGCTTTGGTGAGTGTTATCAGTTCTTGTCTAATTTTACAGCAATGCTTTTGTTGTAGAAAAATTTCAAGCACACTATGTCACATACGCTATTTGTAGTACATGACAAAACTAGCGAGTGCTCTTCGAGGAAAAACAGTAAGCAAAAATTGCTATGATGTCTTAACTTACACCATCGATCTTGAGAAAGGCCAATCGGTGGGTTTACCTCAACAACTCCAACATTTGTAGTCTCCAGTTAAGTTCTCGTTTTTACATTACTAGAACCTAGACATGTTTATATGAAGTTGCAAATCTCCTATTACAGCTTGGCCTAAACATCAAGCGAGACATTTTGATGTCAGTAAAATTAGGCAGCCCTTTTCAAGGTATTCTACAAAGCGGAGACATTCTGTTGTCACTATGTAATCAGTACATCTCAGATGACGGAGTAAAAAATAAAGAAATCTTCCAAAAAGCTAATTACAGTAGTGGCAAGGTGTAATTTTTAAAATTCACATGGAATGATTAACACAAACTTCCTAGCAATAATGTAAAGTTGCAGTGTTCTATAAGCGTCCTACGTTTCAAGCGCCGGGCCACAGTAAAACCGATTATTCCAAAGGGATTTGAGGTGCAGGCAGGATTTGACTATGAGTGGACAGTGCTCTACCTGATGCGTGGAATGAATTTGGGACTGTATATTAGAGATATAGAAAGCAAGGTAGATCGATATTTTAAGCCATCTATAGCATTTTATTATCATTTCAAAGATGTCTTCATTGAGTAGAGAAAAATCAGCATTTAAACACACGCAGAAAATATTTAAAATCTAAAAAACGTAACGAACAATTGGGGACCTTCAAAACAAACTCATAAATAAAATTTCATTTTAATATTATTATTAATATATAAATATTATACCTTTGTAATGACCAAATTCTTAAAGTACAATCGGAGTAATTGATAAAATCGTATTGTCATTTAATCCTATTGTCCTATCATATTTAAATAAACATATTAATATAAATACAAATAAATGAATAAGTAAGTAAACCTGCCAAGTACTTATCATGTAGAAATATTCATCTTTCCACTCTCATATAGAACAATGGTTTACTAAAACGGAGATTTAGTTGTCAAGTTCCAGCCACATAAATAACACATATAGAGTAGCTTTAATTTTACTAACCGTGGTTTTTTTTGAATTACTTACTCCAAATTTTCACTTTAGGTATTGTACCATAGTTGTTCCCATTATTTTTGGTATTTCCAAAAACTACAAGATATCGTTGAAATATTTATCCCGTTTTCGTTTTATCTAGTTAAGCTGCAATGAGTGAATAAGTTTGACTATAATAAAAAAAAGGATGTTATTGTTCTATTGATGCATTGCTTCTCGTCTTTGTTTAATAGTTGCATCCGTTGATATAGTCATGATATTCTATGTAATAAGATCAAAATCTGGTGAATGATGATAACAACTTTAAAAGCTTCCTGAGTCTATCTGGCATTGTACGGTTCCAGATTCAAGTATTAATCACCTTAAATATATTGAAAGAGCTATTTATTTGATTGCATTTATAATGCTGTGGAAATGATAGAACGAACCCATTCTGCAAAGTCCGGGACAACAAAAAACTATTTGTCAATGATGAGTTATTTTTCAGCTTGGTGGTATTGGAACATTGCATGCTAAACATTTAATAGATGATAAATTTACGCCTAGGTTTGATAGAAATTGCTAGGCGTTTGAAATGATATCGGCTAAGCCCTAATTGGACTCACATCATCTTAATGCAAGATCATTATTGCCACAAATGGAGGATTACCTACTAAATACTAGTTAAATAATATTTTCTTGTTAAAGCAAGTAAATTTTTGCAAATAGTTTCCTACTTATTATTTTCAGCAAACTGGTTTTAATGAAAATAAAATTGAGTTGCTTCTCCTAAAACTCATAAAATTTGGAAATATGTATGTAAAATTCAAAGTCAATAATATATTTATAAAGTTATTCTAAAAGCCTTCAGGGTTGGAAAAATTTAGCTGTTGAGACTGACTGTTCCGGTTTATTTGAGTATGTGTACTGCATCAATAGCTTATGTGACTAATTGGATAAAAGTATATTAGCATATCGATAATTACAAGACGATATTTGGACTAAGTCAGTAGCAAATATTGCCTTTATTTATTTCATTATACAATAATCATGTTTCTTCCTATAATTAGGTTTATGTTATTAACGTTCTACCGGACAGTATAGCAGCTATGTCACTTATGGTCGGAGAGTGCATTGTGGACGTGGAAGGAGAACTCGTAACAACGGTTCGCCAGGTATTTCTTGCGATAATCGAGAAACATTAGAGGCTTAGTGAGGGGGAGTTTAGGAGGATTATAGGAGTTAACAGATTGAGACATAAATAGGAGGATATCTTCCCTTATTCGATTATAGGTGACTAATTGTATCACACGTCAGATGGAAAGCAATGGTCAAGTGAGGTTGCTTATAGAGGTGCCAAATAATGATAATATGCGTAATTTCATCCGATCAAAATTGGCTGTGGGTTATCAATACAATATTCAATATATTAATTGCTTCAAATAGCTAAGAATTAAACGATTAATTTTTAGCGGTGTCTATAGTCAACATATATAATATATCAATATTGCAGCAAATTCTTACATTGTCTGATCAAAAAGATCCTCCACTTCCTGTAGATACTCGTTTGTGTGCAGAAAACGGCATTGCTGCACTTAAAGATATGAAAGCCGAGCCAAAACCAATTTATAAAATAAGGTCAGGTAGTATATATTAGAAACAAATATAACACTCGTTCGAAAGAATTCAGCTTTATTCAGCAGCTCAATCTATTGTAATCCATATTAAAAATGCTAAACATTCCATCCCTAGGAATTTTGACACAAATTTTGATATACAAATTTTCTGTTAATTAAATCAGATTCATAGTGACCACTGGTAGAAAAAGACTGACTAGCTTTCTTTTTGTTTCTCTCCATTGATTTCTAAGCCATTTGTAAGTGAAATAATTATACTTATTTGCATTTCAAACTACTATTTATCAAAAACCATTGGTTCATTTATGCCAAATTCTATCTGAAAGAGTATAATTTCGGAGAGTCATACCTTATACTATTAACTCATGGAAATATGTTGTTTATTGAATTGTATAGATTCTGCAAAATGGAATTAAAAAGGCTTTACTTTCTAGGACACATTTAAAAAGTTTTGTTTATAAATCAGCAAACTATAATAACTACTACCTACGCCAATGAAGTGTTTATCTGTTTTTATATCGTATATCTATTTATAGGGAAAAATCTGAGATTAACGATAACAAACCAAAACGTATCTCCATTTGTGAAAAGACAATCGAACTCCCCGTACCGATCGACATCCAAACAAGATTGCTTGTTAAAGTGAGAAAAGGGAAAAAGAAGGAATATTTATGCGTAGTTTTAATTGGAGAATTATTTAGGTACCTCCAGCCAAAACTATTGAATCAGAGTCTCGGCCTACGTAGATTATACTAAATTGAATTTATATAATTTTGTATTAACTATACTGTGGCTTTAAATGTGCTATATTAGATAGTTCGATTCAGTGTACAAAAACGACAATTGTTTTTAATCTTTGTTTTAAAATGTAATAAAGTTTTGTCATGAGGTGGAAGTTGGATACAATTTTCCTGTGAAGCTGCTGATCATTATAGTCTGGGCACGACTGGACGGCTATTCGTCACCAGTGTTATTCACAATGATTTCTTTGCAAGCACTATGCCACAAGAATATGAATGTCGGGATATTTGTTAAATAAATGACTAAAACGGCTTTATTATAAGATACTAAATTTGTATAGTAAGATATATATCTCATTTTGAATTAACGTATTCAATCTGTAATAATTTATATCCAGTATAGGAAAAAACTGAAATTTCTGTAAAAATAATTTGAAAATTTCTTTTCTAAATAGAATGAATTCTAGTAAAAAAATGACTCTAGAACATCATATTAGAAGACACTTGCAGCTATGTATTTTGATAATAATAAGAAGATAGAAGAAAAGAGGAAGGATGAGAAAAAAGGAAAAGAATTATTTTCTACTAGTCTACATTTGCATTTTGGCAAATGTTCTAAAACCGATCTTTAACATATGCTATAGTTTGTTGAAGTTCGTACGACTACAGTCCAAATCATTTCTTGTATCCCACTTTACGAGCATGTCTCACGTGTTCACAGACTGTTTGGTCAGTATTCTTCAATACATCATGAACGTTCGCCAATAGAAAGGCCAACAAAAACAGGTTGGGATAAAAAGGAGAGAAAAACTGTGAATGTGAACATGCCAAGCCTTTTACTAACAACATTAGCTATCGCTTTATCCCTGCAGGAGGAACAGATTACGGTAAAATATTCCATCTTTATGTCATTATTCTTTTTTATATAATTTCTCTTCACCAATATGATTATATTTTCACCTCATCTATTTTATTTTTTCCTACTACTTACCCTAATTTAAAGTTAAAATTTAGCTACTCGATCTAATAGAGCCAACCGCTAATAGAAGGCTCTTTGATACTCTTTCTGCCTCAGTTGCTAACGAATATGAAGGAAGGAAGATATCATTTGTAAGCACTAATATATTTACTATAAACAGTTACATTTATTTTGGGAATTATTACCTTAAGCAGATATGCATTTTTCAATTCTTATACTTTATAATGTTTAAATAAATAAATAAGTATATAAGACGGAATATAATGCTTCTACTTGATGTATTTTATTATCCTTAAAATGACGGGAAAATAATTCTTATGCTATATTAAGCCAAACAATAGATTTATCTTAATTCAAACTCGCAAATATTATGAAAATCGTTGCTAATAGTATTAAATATTTAGAGTTATGAAATTAATCTACTTACTTTTATCCATTATCTTGGTTTGGTTATATATCTCATAAACAATAGTAATAAAATTTCACTGTTCTCATTTTCACATATACTTTACATTTTTAAACAAGTAGTTCACTACTAGACTAATATTGGTAAATTGGTTAGATCTCTTTTAAACCACAATAAAATACAACTATTTGAATAAAAGTAGATTTATCTGGAACTACATTGCGCCTTGGAAATAATTTAAGCGCTGGTTAAAAACTGTAGCGAACCATTTAATTAAGAGCTTATAAAAACAATTTCAAGGATTCGTCTAAAGTTTTCAACTATGATGAAGCACCAGTATCCATCAAGAAACTGAATGAGAAATACAGGTCAGAATCAATAATGAGTACCTTTATTTTTTCAATGTTAGATTCTACATGATTCAGTTCATACCTATATGAAGGAGATATGGTCATTCATCCTGATCGACTTGAAAGGATGGTAGCTAATACATTACGCATTGAAGAAGAAGGGAGTAGACAGAAAAGAAAGGCGTTCGTAGATAGTCAGTACCCAAGTACCATATGGACGCAAGGGGTGCCCTATTCGCTTCATTATTCGCTAAGTAAGATTATGTGAAAATAACTTGATAGAATACTATTAAAAATATTAAAAATTTAGCTATTAGATAAACCAGTTTAGGCTCCAAAGCTAAAGAATCTATAATGCGTGCGATCAGATTCTGGAATCAGGAGACTTGTATTGAGTTTCGCCCACGCACTACAGAAAAACAGTTTGTTGAGTTTATCGGTAACGATGATGGGTGCTGGAGTACGGTGGGTAAGGACGACGCATTAGGAAAGCAAGTGGTTAGCATCGGAAGAGGATGTGAACATGTAGGTGCTCAAATTATATTTAAAATAATAAAATTTTTTATATAGTTCATGGTATCATTTTCATTCTGCTTCGTTCATATAATAAAGTTTAGATACTTAAACGACTTTTCAGTTTGGAGTTACATCACATGAATTAGCGCATGCGCTTGGAGTTTTTCACGAGCAGTCGAGATATGACCGTGATTATTCAGTTAACCTTAATAAGAACGTTATTTCTCCCAATCTGCTTTTTAACTTTGCTAAGGTAAGTATATTTGTTTACCATTCTTTGATTTTCATGTCTTACATTTTAATAGTAGTTACATGTTATAGATAAGTCCACGCGAGTTAAATATTTATGGCTTGCCGTACGATGTGGGGAGTGTCATGCATTATACTCCAACAGAGTGAGTAGCTTAAAAACAAAGGAAGAAATTGGGAAATAGGAAGCAAAACAAATGAAAATATTGGACCGAGAGTCGAATTCAAATAAAAGGGTACTATTTCAGATTCTCTTCATATAAATCTATCCCAGCTCTAACCACGGTAGACCCAAATTTGCAGCAATCAATGGGTCAAATGGAAGGCCCATCATTTCTAGATGTTTTAGTTTTGAATCAGCATTACCGATGTCTTGGTAGATATCTTATTTAGTTTAGAAATTTCTATCACAAAATTTAGGAAAATAATTTCTCTATTTATGGTTATAACAACTACTACCTTAATGCTAATACTTTCTTATTTACCATCTTTTTTTTGATAAAAAGTGCATAATTTCTACAAACTTAAAGTTAAAAACACTCTTAAATAACAGTAATGTAATAATCTATCATTTAATTTTCAGCCAGATGCCCTCGTCACCTAACATGCCTGAATGGGGGTTATATAAATAGCCGAAACTGCAACGAATGCAAGTATGTAACCAATTTTATGAGGATAGATATAATGAATGTGATGTTTCACGCCTATGAATACAGTAGTCGTAAATCAATTAGGCTAGTGTACAATTTCAACTGATACAATTTTACTGAAGTGTGATAATAAGCATAAATAATGCGACCTTATACAGATGCCCAGCGGGATTCGGCGGATCATACTGTCAGACAGTTTCTGCCTCGTTTTCAAAGGGATGTGGAGGAGAAATTACAGTTCAAGAAGCAGTTAGAAGATATGACATCACAATAAAGCAAATAGGAGCGAGAAGGAATAAGCAATGCGTCTACCACCTTAGAGTAAGTAACAAAACGCATACTTCTCTAGAATAATGTAGAACACTACTACGATAGGAAAAATTTCGTAATAACTTTAAGGCTCCTCCTGGTAAACGTATTCTTGTGAACATTATCCAAATACAAGGCAGATGCATCGAAGGATGCTGGGAAGACGGAGCAGAGTTTAAGATGATAGCAGATTACCGGCCTGTTGGCTACAGGTCTGTGAGATTTCACTATATCAGAATGAAGGTAGTTATTTATTTTACAGATTCTGCTGTCAGGAATCTACCCAACGACGTATAATATCCAAAACAAACGTCGTACCCTTCATCATTTATTCAACTAATAATTCAGTGACTCTAACATTCGAATACACCTTCGGTAAGAATTGACACAACCTACCAAATGTGTGTCACTTAGTTTTTATAATTCAATACAATTAGCAGAGAATGAAAGAGCATGCAAATTTATAAAAAATTTATTGCAGTGGATGTGAATGCAAGATTTGATGCTGACACTACCCAGGCTTCTGAGAGAGCATATCACATTCTTGAACAACATGAAGATGCTACTGATGGAGTGTTTACATCAGTATCCAAACCAATATAACTAACGTAACCAATGCTATTATTCAGTAGTTCATATAGCAAAATCTACTAAGAATTATAAAATGAATAAGTTGATTTAAGAGATCTGGTATGCCTTAAGTTATCATTTTGATTAGATCGGGTAATTTTCATATATTAGGATATTCACAAATATCAATAAGGTCCTAAAAGATGACAAATAAAACTTCATACCACAACCATATCAACTAACAATGACAAGCTGTTCTATAACATATTTAAACCCATGGATACAAGTTTCACTCAAAAACAGAAATTAAAGGCCAAAAACCCATTGTACTATTGTAACCTTTATAGGCTATTGAAAGAACAATAACGGACAACTACTACTAAATCGATAAATCTTAACACTGAGGAGTGGATTGATTTGAATGAAATAATCTTAATTGTGAATTTATTTGCTTCTTAAAATAATATAATGAAGGGTTAAAGAATAGGTTAGAGTAATTATACCATACTATAATTATAGTATAGTATCTTAAGATTTAAATACTGTATTATTACTGAAAAGCTGGCTAAATTCCATTATGATTTTGTACCAAATAATGTATCAACGACGAAATCTCGTAGTAATGTGCGTAATTATCAATAACATTATATGGTTCTAGCACGAGGACTTGAAACTCGAAAAAATATTGGCATTTTGTGCTCTATAGTTTATATTATTATAGAAGTGCCGAATTATTATTTTGTCATCATACTTTATTTTTAAAGTTACTAGTTAATATATAAGAATTAGTGAGTAGGAACTAATAATAAATTAAGCGCTGGACTAAACTGGAAAGCTACAAATATATATTCTGATGAGTACTTCAGATAAGGAATAAATTATTTTTAAGAAAAGTACTACAACAAAATAATACAAATTAATATATTAAATGTCTATAGACTTATGTTATTTATTAAAAATAAACAATTTATTATTACACCATGGGATGTAAAGGAATTCTTGGTATTCATGGCAAAAACTGCTTAAAGACTACGATATTGATAAATATATAAGCAGTATGAAGCAATAATTTTTTTTTAGATGGCTAAATGATATTTGAGTTAGCGCGCGCGCCATATTAGAACTAGTCCTTAACGCTTTCATTGCCTAAGTAGTTTCTCGGCACCGGCTTGTGCCACCATTCCTGGATTTCATGTAATTTATTATCCTCTTAGCTAAATGAAATATTTGGCCGAACAGTGATTGTTGATAAAATAATTTTGGACATAGATACTTCAAATTTAGTAAAAATTTTAATTCAATCAATATCTTTTATTTTTAAGAAAGTATATTAAGATTATATTTTTAGGAATTCTTGTATTGAATAGACGTTTTGTCTCTAAATAATATGATGTACGGAAGAGATTATATTTGTATTTTGTTATTTTATTCTCTTAATTTCGGAAAATTCATATTGTGAAAATTAGGTGAAGTTTAATTTATTATTAATTTCACTTTTTTACTGCTATTTAGAAATGTCAACCCTACAACCAGTGAACCCTAAGCCATTTCTAAACAGTTTAACTGGAAAGCCAATTGTTTGCAAATTGAAGTGGGGTATGGAATACAAAGGTATATTTTGTATAGTTCTTTGATTATTGTTATATTCTCGCTATACTGCTTTGTCGTACGCATTTTTTTCCCCCTATTTATTTATATATAATTGCTGCTATAAATTCGAAATATATATATATATATATATACATATGTAATATTTTAAAATTAGGAAAAAAATTAGTATTGATAGTGTATTTTTGAAGGTATTCTTGTGGCTGTTGATGGTTACATGAATTTACAAATGGCAAATGCTGAAGAATACATCGATGGAAATAATACTGGTAGTCTTGGAGAAATTTTAATCAGGTTCAAACTTTTTCTACTCAACCATAAAATCCGTTTTCTGAGCGTCCCACCATATTCGGTATTGTCAGAGTTATAAAATCTTTATTAGTATGCTCAAGTCAAATTGGTTAATTAAGCATCTCTATAAGATCCCTTTTTTTAGTTAAAATTTAGAAAGTGTAATAGGTAATGTAATTAAAGATAACTTTGTGACTAAAGTAAAGTAAGATGAAATTGACGTGATTACTGATTAAACTTATTAAGTAATCCATATCGAGATCTTTATATTCTTACCATTTGTGTATTCCCGTTGTTCGGTTATCCGACCAGTTAAATCGAGCATTATACTATATAATATATTTCACTTTATATATGAAATATTGCTAATAATTCTTTTATAGATGTAACAACGTTCTTTACGTAGGAGGGGTTGACGCTGATTCCGAGGCCTGAGCTGTTTCTCTGCTATATCGTTATTTTTTCAAGTTTTAAACGTTAATTATGGATAATCTTTTGCGTTATATTTATGTACTCTGTTAAAAATTGTTTTGTTGTCAATGAAGCGTGTATGTAAGCAAACATTTCAATATTCTTGAAAATTACTTGTAGCAGGCATAGTCATCGTTCCTGCAAGCATAATACTTAGCTTTTAGTCGTGATTGGTGATTTTTACAAGTATTATTTAAAATAAAGGTGTGAGAGGTCTTTAGGCGCGTTTATTTTTAAAATACCTACATCCATTACAGTATTTATTTTAAGTCATACGGGTCAAGTCACCATGGTGGATTGAGTAATTGGCATTCTCTTGAATGTTTTTATTCATGTGAGTGTTAGTGGTTCGCTTTCATTAATCTTTTGCTTGGTATCATGTATAACGAGTGGAGCTTAACTGCGACATTAGGAAAATGTTACTTTTAGAAATCTAGAAGGGTTAACGTGGATATAAAGATAGGCTAATGATGTGGATGATTATTTTATAGATACAGTTGTCAATTATTTTTGATGTCTAATCATTTACGAAATACATCAATAGTATAAAGGAGGTTTCATTATCCTTTCCCGAGGTGAGTGCTTGTTAACTACATAAGTGCTTGAAGATAAAATATGAGAGTTGCTCTTTAAAATGTATGGTTCTGAGTGAAACTAGATATTAGTGTAATTGGTCATAATATTTGTGATAATTACATTTAGTAGAGCTAAAAATATATTGTGCATAGTACTATAACATATGTCATATTACCTTTAAATTTTAAGAATATGCAATCAACGTCACGACTACCTGAGTGCTGTGATGATGAATATAGAAATTTCAAATCGGACTTAGGTAGTCAAGAAGGGGATGTCATGAATAAAGCGAATATAAAAGGAGAAAATGAAGGTAGAAGAAAACGTATAAATCAACTATTAACAATATCAGCTAACTCTACTGGTATTAAACGAAATAGGCTCATTACTGAATTTCACTCACAATATCTTAAATCTAACAGATAAATGAAGCATCATTGGTGATTGAGCTTATGTTTAATTTCAACGTAACGAGAAATCGATATAGAACGTTTTTGGAAACGATTAGTGATTTTATTTTTCAGTCAAAGTGGATCCAAGCTCACTCATGATTTCAAAAACTCAAAGCCCCAAGCATCCTCTCTTGAGGTCCTCTACTTTTTTTCTAGTAGATATTTTTGCTTTTATTTTTATGAGATAAAATATTGCATATTGTTAAAGTTCTATTTTGTTAACAATGCAAAATGCTTAAGTATGTGATTTAGAGCTGCAGTTCCTACTTTTTCATAATTACTTTATGTCTGTTGTCTTGTACTGATTTATACTTTTGCACTTAAATTAGATTTCACTGCCATTTAGTAGCATTGTTTTTATTAATATATAGCTTTAAAAAATCCTTATATGGTTTGATTTTATTTTTTGAACCAATATTAAATGTTATATTTCAGCTACATTTCTACACCTGTGGTTTCTTCAGAAGATTATTGTAGTCATAATGCTAATTCACAAAGTAATGCCATTCCGGTAATTTTCAAAATTACTTTCGTTCTCTAAATATTAATATTATAATGCGTTTAAATTACATGAGGAAAAAACCTGAAGAAACCATGGAAGCTATTAGCAAATAAGTATGCAGCAATTTCAGTATCAAAATTTACATGCTGCGGGCTCGCATATCTCTTTAGATTCTCAACCTAGATCTCCTGTGAAGGAATTTATCCATAGAACAAATGTGAGTTAGTTAAACTTCTATATATTCATACTAGTTTTCAGAAATACTCTTGATTTTAAATTACTTAGTAAGATTTCATATACAGCAAGAAACAGAGGATGCGGAATTCCTGGCAGCTCTAAGTAAATTCGATGAAATTAGGCTAAAACAAGCCAAAAAAGTGCTGAAAAAAAGAAGACATAAATATGAGGTGAGGAAAAGCAGTAGTTAACCTTTCACTTTATCATCAATACATAGAATAAAATAATATTTAAATATAACATAAATGTATTATTTTTTGGCTGTTTTTATTTTCGAAAACCAGATGTAATTTATGATTGTCAGTATTATGATTTCGATGAATCTGGAGCTTCACTTGAAGACTATATACGATACAAAAATGAAGTTCGTGCTAGATTCAAAACAGAGCAGGTGAATATTAAAAATTATATATATATATCATATAATAGTGTATATTTTATGACATCTTTATATGAAATATTTAACAGTGTAAAGATGAATCTATGATGCTAGTCGATCAGGCTGCTCTATGTGATTCTGTCTCCATCATGGAAAGCGGAAAAAATATGAGCCCAAGCACTTCTTCATTGCCTGATTATACTGAAAAAACTCCAGGTTTACCGAATACATCAAAGTTGGTCGATGATTTTGTTGTTACTGAAGTGGATCCATTATTTGAATATGTAAGCTGATGTGTATTATAGTTCAAATAATAATTTTCTTAAATTCTGGTGCCATTGTTTTCAAATATCATGGCGTATTATTCAGAGTGACTTATCATCTATGCCAGGAAGTAGTCAGGCTATTGACAATAAATTAATGAAGCTTGTTGACACCTTCGCGGAAGAGAATTATATTTCGCATGATGGTGACTTTGGCTTTAGTTTCTCATCTAGTACATTTTCTTTAGGCCGAAATAATTTAATTTAATATATCGATGCATTTTGGAATATTAATATTTGAAACTAGTGGCTGGCACGTAGTAATTATACTTCAAGGAAGAGACAAATTTTTTAGGTGATCTATCTGTTATTATTAATACAGTGAGATATCCACCTGAACTAACAAGCAGGAGAAAAGGTCAACTTTTAAGGCCTGTAATTATTGGTAAGATCATTTTTTTAAATTTATGAGGACGTACAGTAATAGAACTCAAATTATTGTTTCTAAACGTATATTTTTATTACAATTATTCATTTAAGATGGATGCGCTATGTCATCATGTTACAATTCCCAATTCAAACCACTTTGGGGCGTTAGTACGACGAAATTTGCATGGACGGCGGATAAAATCATTTCAATGAAGCCGATCGTTGATATAGCACTGTTGTTTCTTGTTCGTGGACATAAGGCATGTTTTATAGCCAATTTAGGTTAGAAAACAGAAAAATATGTAATTTTTAGATTACTATTGTACTGCCAGAATATTATATGGAACCACTCTATCAAGGAAGTATAGCACGATGCAAGGTACACTGTTCATACACATTTTTAGTACGTTATCTTATATATATATATATAAACGAAAACTATGCAGGTTGATGATCTAAAAGTGTTCGAAATTCTTCAGAAACTTGAACTTATAGTGTTTATTGAGCCAACTCATGAAAAAAATTTTATGGAACGTATAAGAGAGGAAGTAGATAAGGTATGCTTGTATATTGTCATATTTTTATGTTAAAACAGATTACACGCTGTCTATTCATATGATGCTTTAGTTTTTGTCTGTATTGATGGGAACTATAAAGCGATTACTTCTAAAATTCATTCGAAACTCTAAAATCCTGCCGATTTATTAGTTTTTGATGTAGATAGGTGGTCTACTTATTAGCTCTCAAGATTTTGATCGGCAATTGGAATCGAAGTTACGATATGAGCAGCGTTGCTTAGACGACGAAGAACCAAAGATAAGGATTGATCAGAATGAATGTGAGGTATGTCTACCCGAAAAATAAAGATTTTAATCTTAATGTTTTTTATTTGTTCTGACGTTTTTGTTTTCAATTTATATTTGAAGTTATGATTAAGTTCAAAATATTTAGTCAGGCATTGAATACAAACCTCCTGAAGCCTTAACAAAGGCAAGTCTGCGAATGTTAACACCTTCGTTTATAGGTCCTAGTAAGGTTATGGTAAGTTCTTTGTTACTTATTTCGATACTCATTGTGAAACATAAGACTGTTACTTAGTTTCAGGTAATTATGTTTGATTTTCACGTGAGAGACATACGTGGGAAGTGGTTAGTTATTCCTGAGCAAGAAAATCTAGAATATAATTCATCCCGTGATAAAGACTCTCAGATTGATGATATGGGAAGAATATGCCAGCAATTGTTTTTCTTTGATCAAATCCGTCTGGTTTGTTTTCCTTTTATTAGTAGTCAACTAGTATAGTTTTGATTTGTTCTTACTTATTTCTGGATATCCTACGTTATTTACTGCAATTTACAAGCTTATTAGTTTAAAATATGCTAAACAGTGAAATAACTATGGAAAACATTTACTCAAGACATTATTTTTCTGTCCGTTCAAATATATCATCATCATAATGAGAAATATTTATAGTGGAATACTTTTATGGAATTCTGTTACTAATATCCCATGCTATTCTAAGCGTTATGTAGTATGCATATCTATTATAGGTATCTACTCTAAAAGATCTGTACGAATTATCACAAGTGAACCTTCGAAGTGTTCAAGCTATTCTACGACTTAGCCACCACAGTGCTATTGGTAGAAGACATTATGTTACGACTCGATTGACAGAAGACGCATTTACGGAATCAGATATCGAATTACTTATTGATGTTCCCGAATTGATATAACATATGAGCTCTGTACTTATATTTTTTGTACCAGGTATACTTAAATTAACACTTGAACATATTCTACTTATAACAATTAGTAAAACGCTAACATTTTTCAAATATTCTGGCATATTTCAATGTCATTAAGGTAAGTTAATACTATCTTTCTTGAGATATTCTTTAGTTTTAACAGTTAATTCTAAAGAATAGTTTTTAACTAAGTTTTAATGGTCTTATGTTGGCAATTCAACCATTTAACACCTAAATCATGTTATATACAATGTACTATCTTTTAGCCATGTATGTTTGTATATGCATTTCGTGATGTTTCAAAATTGTTGGGATTATGTAGTTACAATGAGTCTTCACAAGTAAATATTTTTGTAGTTTATTAATGATTAATAACGATTTTAAACTACAGTTATCTTCTTGCAAATTATAGATTCCTAGCATATTTTTGTTACATTAGTGCTTATAGTTCTTAGTAATTATTATGTTACTCTATGTAGATAACTTCGTGGCGTACAAATAATATTGAGATGGGAGATAGTGTAGCAGAGCCTAGTCCATCGAGGTTCACGTATTGCTATTCACTGGAATGTTCAGTACGTATTGAATCAACTTCAACGGAAGAAAAAAAGCCGACTCTCACTGCAAAGAATGCCACTATAACACTAGGCAGGAATGCTTCACGGTGCGTTGTCATTATTATTCTATTTTATGACTGACTTAGGAATTTTTTCAGGCAAATTTTGCTACAAGTTGAACTTAATGGTGGCAAATCCAGATACTATCCTGCTTTTGCCTCTTATAGTCTTGCTGACTGTATAGTACATCAACAAGGAATAGGTCATGGGAAGGGAAGTATTGAAATACCATCACGGTTAGTACGGAGTTTTCACTAAAACATTTAATTCGAATTTTTTTTCGAAATTTATAGTTAGTTATGTTTAGGAAGATGGTAGTGCAATTATCCAATTGCGCTCCTCGTCGGCTAAATGTGTTTCTTAAATCATTACAAGCTAAAATTGATATTATGAATGCTGAATGTAAGTCAAACAGCAATACTCTGTGCACTCCGATTAGTGTAAAAAGGCAAGTTGCTTTTAATATACTTTTAATATTGCACATAAATTCTATAACCAATTTGTTAAAATAACACCAACAGTATGATTATATTGCATCGAAAACTTACTTTTAATTTTTTCAGAACAATGGTTTTGCAGGGGCTCCCCAAGGTATTTAATATTCTTAGTCCATTAAGTATTGACGAGATTAGAAGGGTTCGGAGGTAAGGTCTACATAAGTAGATAATTAAGTATGTTTAACAAGAAAGCACATTATGATATATTTTTCGTTTCATTAATTACAGAATGAGAGGCGTAGCTACTGGTGATTCACCTCTTTGCAAGGCTACATCAGGAACGCCAAATCGTAATAAGGAAAATAGTTGTTCAGTTGATAATGTGCAGTCTACAACACCAAAAGTATCGAGAAAAAGAATTTCTTATTCTAACGTGAGTAACGAGGCATACTGATCGTTTATAGATGCATTTTATACGTGTTTTCTTTCTTTATTTTTCATTACAAATTACCATCTTTTTTAGATGGCATCAGATGATCAACCTTCAAAACATACCATACAGTTATCTGATGAACAGCGTGCAGTCATACGTGCCGCAGTACAGAGTAAACAAAATCTGTTCTTCACAGGTAGTGCGGGTACAGGAAAGTCGTTAATCCTGAGGCGTATTATTGAACTGTTACCTGCTTCCACTACATTTATTACTGCTGCCACTGGTAATATTTTAAAATTTTTAATATGTATTGAAAAAATAGGATATTTTTTTTTATCGGTGACGCCAAAATATCGCTTAGGAGTCGCAGCCTGTCATTTGGGAGGTGTTACTTTGCATAGTTTTGCTGGGATAGGAGTAGGTGGGCTATCCACGAAGCAGTCCTTAAGGATCGCCAATTCTAAGAAAAATATAATCAAGCAGTGGAGAATGTGCTCTCATCTTATTATTGACGAAATATCTATGGTGGATGCAGAATACTTCACAAATATCGAATATGTTAGTTAAATACTCCTTTATATTTATAAGTGCTATTACAGAGGAATAATAAATTTCATCAGGTCGCTCGAAGTATCCGTGGTGATAACAGACCATTTGGTGGTATTCAGCTAATAATCACTGGCGATTTCCTTCAGTTACCACCTGTGGTTAAAAATACTGAGGAACTAAAGTTTTGCTTTGAGGTTTTATGTTATTATCATTAAGAATTATTCTAATTTATTCAAAAAACAAACTATAAATTTTTAATATATTTTATTTATTTATTGAATGTTGTTCTAGAGTCCTGCGTGGAATCGCTCAATTCAAAAAATAATTATATTAGAACAAGTCCAACGACAGACTGATCGTAAATTTATTAGCATTTTGCAACAAATTCGTATGGGGCGGTATGTATTTTAAAATTCAGATTTTGTTCATGCAAACAGTAATCCTATATGGTGATATGATTATTGTTAATACATATTTTCACTCTTCTAAATTTAAAGATGTAATCAAGAAGCAATTGACTGTTTGGTGAGAACTAAGGATAACAATTTGATATCGGAAGGAATCGTACCGACGAGGTTGTGTACACATACAGCGGATGCTGATGCCATCAATTTACATAGTCTCGAGAAACTGAATTGTTAGTATAAACAGTTTTAGTTCAATTTTGTAAAGGTGTTTACTTTCATGAAGAATCTTATTATTAAGATATAGAAAAAATATTTGAATCGGAAGACAGCCATTGTATTTCGGATAGTGTTCAGCAAATGGTTCCTAAACGACTTGTTCTCAAGAGTGGTGCTCAGGTATCCAGCTATACTTTTTACTATTATCCTTTAAATAGAAATCCACATAATGATGGTGTGTACCTGGAAGTTTTATCTTCGACATTACCCACTTTAATTTCCACCTAATATTTTTTATTGCTTTTAATGCAGTATTCTTTTCAAGTAAGACATGTGATTTGGTTTATAATTATTAATTATTTTAGGTGATGTTAAACAAGAATATCGACCTTTCGCGGGGATTATCTAATGGCTCACGAGGAGTTATTATGAAATTTTCAAAAATGGGATTTCCTATTGTAAAATTCTTGGCAACTAACGATGAAATTGAAGTGACTAGGGATAATTTTTCATTAATGTATTATATATTATAAGAAAGGAAATAATATTATTAAACAAGTAATTTTGAAAGTCCTGTTAAGATACGGCCCGTTAATTTCTCAGTTCATATTCCTGGAGTCGAAAAATTAGTTTATCGTCGTCAATTACCTCTCCAACTTGCTTGGGCTATCTCTATTCACAAGTCACAAGGACTCACTCTCGATGCTGTTGAGGTGACATTAACTAAGTGGGTTCAGAATTAGTTATTTTTAGAGGTAAAATGTCTCTATAATAATTTCTGTAACAGGGTTTTCGCTGATGGTCAGTCGTATGTAGCATTATCAAGGGCGCGTAGTCTAAGTGCTATTAAGGTACTTGGTTTCGATCTTGCTGTGGTACAAGCTAATAAGAAAGTTATCAGGTCTGTTTTTAAATAATTATAGTTTAGAAAAACATACATTAATAATGTTCAATCTGAGTTATTCAGGTACTATGAGACTATAAAGGAGAACAGCTTACTAGATGACAGCGATAGGGAAAGTTTCATCATTCGTAAACGAAGTAGAATCAGTGCTTGACTACTTAGTGAAATAGTTAAAAAATTTCAGTTATATAGTGTATTTGCTAACTATTTTAATTTATATATTTGTTAAAGTGTTTATTTCATCTTGTAACTTTGTAAAAGTTGTTTTTAACGTTGTAAATATTACTAGCTTTATATACATGTTTTTAAAATTGTATAAATTGTTGTTGCTTATGCTGTGTATCAGTGATTGATTTGGTTTATTTGATGCAATATTTAATATACTATTATTTCCAGCACTTTAAGTAGTACCTCACTTTAATCTGGCTTATTTTAATCAATTGCATAAGGTACCTAATATTATTTGTTTGTAGAAACGTTCTATTAAAAAATGCACTTGGATGAAAGTTATGTGTGTATAAGCTGTCTTCAACCGACTTCAAGCCTCTTTCAGAAGTATTCTGAAGGTGTTATTCGGCTTACTGAATGCGTGAGTAATTAATCTAATGTACTACTTGTAAATATAGTTTTGTAACTTTTCAGAAGAAGTGTGGTGGCGTCGTAGACAAATATGTTGAATATGACACTGTCCTTGTGGTTATTGATTTGATCATTCACTATCTTGGTGCCTATCGACACGTAATATACAATATGAAATCCATCGTAAGTTAGTCGTACAAAAGCACTACTATCTACATTTCATGATAATGTATTTAACTTTGATATTTTTATAAATCTAGAATTATCTCCGCCTGTCCGTTATTTTCTTATTCTGCGATGCTTATGACAAATGGATATCTGGAAGAGCTCTCATATCCAGCAAAAAGATATACGACTTAGAATGGATGTGAGTGAGAAATAATACTTAACTATATCCATTGCTATTTTGTTCTTCAGATTCTATGAGAGTTTGGTGCAAAGTACAATTGAAATATCTACTTATATTGGAGTAATTATATTGTTTGGATATTTTCGAACAAAGTCTATGACACGTGTTCAATTTGTATCTACATCAACTATGCTTGGATATTATGGTAAGTGCTGAGTGGAGAAATGTGGAACTAAACAAATGATAACCGACTTTGGAAATTAAGGAGAATACTAATAATCGACTAAAAAAGATGAGTAGAGCATGAAAATAGAAAGACATTATGATCGAAACAAAAATAATCCAGACAAAGAGTCTAGTAATAAATTAATAGGATAGAGGTAATTAAGAGGAATTAAATAAAAGCGAAATGTCAAATTGGACGTGAAATAGCACAAATATTAAGTTAATTAAGAATTTAAGAATTTTTTAGGTAACGTAGCTGTTGTGTTATCGATCATATTTCGTCTTAGTAATGAACTCTCTTATCGAGCCGTCACGCAGTTATTCATATTTATATCTCATGTACAAGTCCAACGGGGTATACTAGCTTTATTTTGATTTCTACATAAATTGTATTAATTATGATAGAGATTATTTATTCTGTAACGTATTTCCTTACAGCTATATTCCCATCCACTTCATTAGTTTTCAATATGTTCGTCGTTATTATTGCTACTGGACTCTCTATTTTTTCCGGTTTGCTTTGCAAAAATATCCTTGAATATATCTGAAAGGTTATCTTTTCCAGAGAAGTAAGTTCTTCCCAATTATACGTTTGATATATGAAGCGATTATCTTAATTCTGTACACTTGAAACGTTTTCTTTATCAGGAAATTTATTCTATTTTTTTAACCTCATTCTTGAATTTTTTGAGCACATTTAAGCAAAAAATTTAGTTTCCTATAACTTTAGATATTTTAATATCAAACGGTTTTTTTCGGTTTATTAAAAGTACTTAATTACTAGTTTCATTGGATTTAAAGATGCATATGAATTAAATGTTTACCTGTACTAAACACGTACACATCAAGATGCTAACTGTTTGTAGTTTGGATAGGATTAAATTAATCATCCATCGCTTTTTCGGGGTCGAATGTATTACGACAATTTCAGACTACTACGAAATTACCAGATATCGGCTATTACCTTTCTATTAAGGCTGTATGATAACGTGTAATATCAAATGTTTTCTCTTATTGAACACCTAGCGTAATCCTAGTTCTCTTTGATTTTATCGTGATTCGTGGATATGGAGAGGCGTTAACTCTTTCACGACAATATTGGTTGAAGATCTTGCCTGGTTAAAACAAAAAGTGCCAGATACTATTATAACAACATAAACAAAGAATCTTAATACGGATTGCTATAATGGTGTAAACATTCATGCTATTAGTATTTTAATTAATAATATTTATCAGCTATTGACACACTCTTATTAAGTGTAATGTTTCTAAATATTTTAAAAATACGCTAAACATAAGAATATGGAGATTTCATAAAAACAAGTTCCTGGTTGTATTTTTCTTTCGCTGCTTCTTTGGTTGAAATTTTACTACAGGTGAGTTATTATACCTCTATTAATTTCCCTATTGTCACAAACTGCAATGATCTATCGGAATTGATAAAGAATGCCCATTTAGGCTATTTGGTCACGTAGTTTCTTAATATTCCTTAGTGTTAACAAATCTAGAATGTAACATTACAACAATGTTTACTGAAATCTAATAACTGTTGGATGTTGTCGGCAGCTTCATCTTTTCCTTGTTATTAGACAGCCGTGATATGTACAGATGAAGAAATATGATTAGGTAAAAAAACTTATTCTGAGGAAATAAAGAGAAAGGAACGAGGATCTTTTGCCGAATTGAGCCAAACGAACACGATAGATGATGGTTAAAGAAAATCTATATGAATGGGAACGGTTTGCATGGTTCCTCCTAGACGAAACAATCTATATTAACCTCGTTAAAAAAATATTTGCTCATTAGAGTTCATCCAACATTATAGTGCCAGAATCGGCATCTACAAAGAATGATTTGTTCTCATAGTTTATTTTCCTCAACGGGTAATAATTTGTCTCGTGAATCGACTTAGCAATTCTTAAAAATTCAGTACGCGTATTATAGGACTTCAACTATATTAAGCTTACTCAAGAATACTTCTAACATATATAAATAACCTAAACAAAGTGCGAAGGTTTTTTGAGGAGGAATACTCTTAAAGAAAGTTAACTTCATATGGTTTATTTGAAATTAGATACATATGTTGATTAAATGACAAGTTCTTATTGTAGGTTATGCCAATATCTCGCATGCCTTTGGTTACAGTGAGCACTTCACTGAAAAGGCTAAAGATGATGAATTGATACAATATCCATTAAACATTACTGCGTTCGAACCAACGACAGAATCCTACAATACTCTAGAAGATGCAGAGAAGAACTTCCACCTAGTATTGTTAATAAGGACTGAGTATGATCTATTATGTACAAGTAAAAAGAGAAAAAGAGTAAACACCAGAAATACCATTGTATTGTGGTTTTCGCATGAACAAGTTATTTTAAATAGAATTAAAGGCTTTGCAATAATCAAAAAAAGGCAGGTACATCATTTTCGTTGGTAATCTCTCCTCGTCCATGGGAAAAAGTGGTAATAAGTGTAAAATTTGTACTTTTTTGTGATAGAAAATTGTTGAAGAGACATTAAAATTCGATGATATGAGGTAGGTTTGAATATAATTTTTTTAAAGACTGGAGAGAGAAATGTCAAAAATTTGAGGCATCTAATTTAGTACCTCTTTTAAAACAATCCGATCCTTCAAATCTGTGGAACTTCTCTAAATAAAAAGCATTGAAAAATGTTGAAAGATAAGGTAGTCTAAAGTCAAACACTTCGACGAAGTACTCGAGTCGAGTTAATACGTCGTTTTAGAGAGATTAAGATAGACAAAATTTGGGTAGTTTTTTATTCATTCTAAATTATGTAATGCACGAGAGGCAAAACTATAAACTAATTCAAAGTAACACGCAAAGCATTTTCCTTTCATTTGGAATCACTGCTTAACTCCGGCATATCACCGATACCAATCTCAAACATCAAATTTTCTAAATTTATTCGAAAGATACTAGAAAATATTTCATAAAATACAATACAAATTCTATGTAAAATGCATGCGTAAGAGAATTCACTAACCATTTTGACCAATGAACATTGTCCCAAGAAAAGATTATTCAGCGAACAGAGGCCGAGATGCATAGGAAACGATATAAAGCAATACCAACATTAATAAAAATTAACTGTGTTCAAATTAGAGTAGGTTCATATGATAGGAATACAAATAAGCCAACTTTAAGTTGGTTATCTTTGATATCATCTTCGTTGTAATCTACAAGAACACAAACTAATGAGGATTAGAAGTCTATCCCATTTTAGGGTCAATATCTGGAGTTTATTTCCTTCTTTGTCAAACCTCACCGATTTGAACTTAGGTTTATCGAATAATTAAAAAGTGGGCGGTACCAGACAGATGGATCAGGGTACCGCCGACTTGGGTTCAACTCAAAACGATACAAGTATAGACAATATAAAACAACAGTTGGAAGCAGATGGACATAGGGAATCGATTACGCATATAGAAACTAGGGAGTTAAAAGCGGAAGTGTCTGTATTGCAGGACAGAGTCTATTCAAGAAACATACCAATTTTAAAATGGAAGGTATTCGTTAAATCTGTCTCCCTTTTGTGGCTGATGTCTTCTATCAACGGTTTTGCAATTTGATGACTGCTACAGCTTTAGAGAAGTATCAACAAAATACTTCTTATTGCGCAGCGGAAATTAAACATATCATTAGAAATATGTATTAGGCACGATGCGATTAAGATGGTTCTAAAAATGGGTAAGTCCATTTTCAAGTGCCATAGATATTTACAGTATCATTTGTTAAATAAAACAACCCAAAAAAGGTTAAATATAGCATTATTTAGAATACAAGCAGAAAAAAAATAAGAAGCTCATTACCATTTAACAACATAATTGAAAGGGAGATGATTATGTCTCCAGATGCCTCAAACATGGTGTTAAATAACGTTTTATTCTTGTTAATTCATTTTAGACTGGAGGATCCTACAAGAGGCTAATCAGTGTCATCAAAGATTCAATAGCAAGAACAGTGCAAAAATACTTCTCATCCCGGAAGAATAGGATTTGCTGGGAAAGTTTAAAGATCACACTCAGGAAGCAATCTAATTTATTTTTATTCTGTAACACTTCCAAATTATACTTAAAAGCCAATCCGTTGAGATTGAATGCACTATAACAACGTTCGAAATTTCTTTTATCCCACATTCTGAGCTATAGTCAAGTTATATATACACGAATATGTTAGCCTTTAAAAGATGCGCAATAACTTATATATAATAAATAATGATAAAAATACAAATGGTCGCTTATATAATGTCAGTTCTGCTAGTGAATGAACAAGAATACCTAGCAAGCACATGAAATTATCTAACTTACGTCCTTGATTCCATCTACCTTCTATATCCTAGACATCACTAATAATTATTTACTGTATCGTGCTATAACCATATTATTAGTTCTCGTCTTTCCTTTCTTCTGTCTTGCAAATGTATCTAATATCTAAATAATTTTCAGATTTCACGTGAACACTTTATTTATCCCTTGTTTGCCATCTGCGTCTCTTCTGTGCACACACTGCCTGTCGTTAGTACGCATTTCAATCATAAAACCTAATTTTACGTAGAGCGAATATTAAAGCGTACGTCCAATCAAACGCCCTTCTACTCAATTTGACACTCATTACATGTGAGTTCCTTGATTCGCATCAATATTACATGCAATCATAAATTAATCTTTTATTCTAAAAATACTACTTTTTACGTTCCTATGTAATTTAAATAAATATTTACTAACTAGGTACTGTTCATCGTTATTTCTAAAAAGTGAACTTTTTCTTATAGTATATTACTTATAATATCATTTAAGGAAGAGTAGGTTGAAATTAAAAAGAACTTAAAAATCGTTGCCATAAAGTACATTATTATTTGCGCACTTATTCACCAGATATCATATGTATTTGAGAGATATTACCATTAAAATAATAAATAGATTTTTATATTGCAGAAAACACTTAAAAATTAATTAATGGTGACAATTTTTCTTTCGACAACGGGACTCTCAACTGAAGCATCAATGCTATCTAGATTTTCTTGAAGTGCTGGAAGAGCTTCACGCTTGACTTTTTCCGACTTTTCGGCAAGCTTAATTTTCAAGTTTTGAAGAGATCGGCGCTTGCGTCCACCGCAGCCTCCACAACCACCGCCACAGCCTCCGCCTCCTCCACATCCACAGCAGCAGGTTCGACAGCAAGTTCGGCAACAAGTGCAGCAGCGGGTACAACAACAGGTTCGACAACAATTGCAGCAACAGCTACAAGAAAAATAAAAGAAATAGTAGGAATAAGATTAGGTGGAGGTTGTTGAAACATTTTCTCACCGAGGCCTGCAGCAACATCCACAACCACATCCACCTCCACCTGCTTGTCTTTTCACTCGCAAGCCAGTTTCATCCGTAACTGTCAAAGTATCCACAGTGGGAGAAGTTACCACCGCCATCTCCGACGTGTTCTCATTAGGAATTGCAACTGCATCCCTTTTTGGTAGAGGAGAGGCCTGAAAGTACGGTAAGTGAAGGCTGAGTAATTTAGACAGAACTGAGGTCTAGTTAAAATTTAATAGTGATTTAAGTGTTTAAAGAAGGAGTTAGGATAATAAAGAAATTCTTCAAACCTGAACCCATACAAGCGTCGAACATACGAGAGTAATAAGTGTGATTGGTAGACTTTTCATGTCTAAATCAACTCTGTTCTCTGGGAGCTCTAACCCCCTTTATATCCCGTTGTCCGTTGAAAGCACCTTTTATGCTCCACTTCGTATTCACTTGATTAGTGAAACTAGACCATTCCTAGTTCCTTCGTCACCCCTGTATTTTCTCTTTGTTTGACTATTCTCCGTAGTTTCACATTCTTTCTCTGAATCCTGTACTCCCCAATCTCTCACCTGTCTATCCATCAACCTCGGCTCGCCGATTCTTGTTGTCAAAAATGACACCGATCAGGCGGAAAACAAAAGACAAATATTCAAGTGCACTATTCACAATTAAATAAGTAATATTATAGATGAGAGAAATTTAGTATTGGAATTAGCTTTTAAAGATACCGTTCTTATGTAGTTATAGCATATCTGAAATTATTGAGCATTTTTAAAGATGAATGTGCGTAGCATGAAATACAAAGCAAGCCATTGTGATAAAAAGCTGAAATAATTTATATAATAAGTGTCTTTTCTATTATTATTTAAAATTTTTGCACTTATATAACCTATTGATCTTAGTAATAATGTGAGATATTTTCTAATGTTTATCTAAGAGTACCCCTGCATCAATTTAATTAATTTCCCAAGAGTTCCTCATTTGTCAAGAACACAGCTTATTAATACTTATGCATTATTTAGTACCACACTACTATTAAAATATACTTTCCAGGCGTGCCTTTTATATTTTCCGTCCTATACAATATGATTATATATGCAGTTTTGTTTTTAAAGTAGTGAAACAAAAGTAGTATCGCTTTTAAACTGCTTTTCCAAATTGTTATGTAGGCTTAGTGAATGTCATACGATCTGCATTAGGCTGTCATCTGATTTCACTGTGATTATATATTGTTTGATGCTTAATATAATGATTTCACTGAGGAATAGATTAAAACAAGGTTTGACATTAGCACAGACACAAAAGTCATGCTTCTGATTGCAAGTGTGTTCGCTTTCAGGTTTTTACTGGAAAACATTCAGTGCCCTCTCCACTTGATACAGTTATTGATATGTATTATAATAGCTATTTATATAACTTGTCGTTCTATGTTGATTTTAATGACGTTATAGGGCTAGGTTTTTCCGTAAATATAATGTTGCATGCATCTTTCTCAAACTATCTTGCGACCAAAATATCCTCTCTACATTTTGTTAGGTCTGTACATGGCAACAGTCCGTCCTGAGGTGTTTATTAAATTGATGCAGTTCTATCTGACAGATCAATAACATTCTAAATAATAGGCTGGATTAAAATTATAGGAATTTAATAAGTAGTCCAGCAAAAAATCAAAGGTAACGAAATAAGGTTTTGCGAGTGCTTATAAAGGTGCATATGTGATATTGCAACGTTAAAGCGATCGCCACTTCATAATGCTAAACTTTAACACGACATTAAATAAAAGATTTATTGGTATATTATTACTAGCGTTTAAGATTTAAGTTTATTACAAGCATTTTTCACGAATTCAATTATTCTCTCGTATGTATTTGCATTCTTTCTGTAATGTAGCTATCCTGTCAATTCATTCCTCGCAATGGTCAATATGCTGCCTGACCTTATAGAAAACAAGACTAGAAATATTTACTGGAATTTCATGAATATTTCCGAGTCCAAATTCTGAGTAGGTGTACGCACTGACATAGAAAAATTTATTACTATTTTACTGTAAAGTGTTGTTACCCAGAATACATCTCAAAAGTGCTAGAATTCTATAAACATTATACATCTAACATTATGGGAACACTGAGCATTAAATTACATAATTTCAATAACTTATTTAACATATTATTCCAAGATATATTTAGTAAAGCATCGGTTTTCAGAATAAAAATAATTGGGGAAATTAATAGCAGAATTACGTGTGGATATCGTTAAATTCCCAATTTTCCTAATACAATAGGTAAATATATCTATGTGCAGATCATTCATTTCTGGTTAATTTTTATCGACAAAATCGTAAGCCTGAAATATTTAAAATAAGCATACGATGTTGTCCTATTTGACAAGAAAAATGAACATCAGCTGACATGTTTATTTGCGACTAATGTTTACGATCAGTAAGGGTGTGAAACTGGTTGTTAGTGTCTCACATCTATGTCTAATGGAACTTAACCTATGTAATAATTTTTGCAAAAGTACAATTACGTGACACAATGTATTGGTTTTAATGTTACAACACACTGTGGAAAAATTTACAAGTTAAAGTAAGCAGTGCAAGATCCAACAAACAGCCCAGTCATACTTGCTTCATTCTCTTCAACAATAATTTGTTTTATAAATATTTATTGATTTTCGGAGACTTAAGAGAAAATCAGCTTTTTCAATACAAGGTAAAATGATGTAGTGACAAAAACTTATATAAGAAATTACTAGATAATAGAAATATATCTAACTATAAATATCAAGACAATTATTGTAAGGTATATGTAGTGACCGGAAAAAAAGAATAGACTTCTAAATTTCTATAACTTTCTTCAAACTCAACTAAAATTGTCACTTAAAAGTGTTTTTAGAAGCATGAATATCTGGTTTTTCGGTCGCATTAATTTCATTGGTATATTTCACACGTAAAAATCACAATGATCGATTTTTCGAAGGAGCCCATTTTCGTGTTTTCCGCACGAATTCGGCCCAATCATCTCTGCTTTTCCTCGCTCTAGCAACTGCAGGTCGCTTTTCATGTCTTAATAGGAAACTGCGTAATATATTGCCATTCCAAATTCAGATGTTGTCGTGTTGCAGTTGTAGATGTCATCCTTTTGCTGCGAAAATCGTCTCGACTCTTCGCCTAGATTCTGAGCGTCATTTCTTGCACATCTCCGGAGTCAATTCCTCTCATACCTCAATCACTCTTCGCTTGACATCATCAAAGGAGGTGAATCCACCTTCAGAATGAACTCGAGCTGTGGCTCGGGGTTTTGAATCCAGGTGCTTCTTTCGTGAGGCATTCCACCACTTCTTTGATTGTGTGAGATGGGACAGAATCCTGCATACAAATGAAACCACTTGGATAGTTGTGAAGAAGGCAGTTCTTTAGGAGTCGTTGATGTTGTAGGTGTAACTGATCTTCACTTTCGATTGCGCAACATTTATGGATGTCTTTTTGTTAAAACTGATTCCTGCCCTCACCATCAGACCTTCAGAAAAATCATTTTTTTGCACGATCAACCTGTTGGCATCGATATCTTTCTTATGATTAGTAGCTCGTGCGACAGATTTTTGCAGTTGAAAAGCTAGAGTTTCATGCCTTTAGAAACACTTCCAAAGGAGAATTTTAGCTGAGTTTTACGAAATTTATCAAACATTAAAAGTCTATCCTTCTATTCCGGACACCCCTTACAAACTTTAATAAAATTCGTAATATTTATATTGCAATAAATATTTAGTTACTTAAATAATAATACAAAAAAACAGAAATTAATTAATGGTGACAATTTTTCTTTCGACAACGGGACTCTCAACTGAAGCATCAATGCTATCTAGATTTTCTTGAAGTGCTGGAAGAGCTTCACGCTTGACTTTTTCCGACTTTTCGGCAAGCTTAATTTTCAAGTTTTGAAGAGATCGGCGCTTGCGTCCACCGCAGCCTCCACAACCACCGCCACAGCCACAACCACCGCCACAACCACAACCACCGCCACAGCCTCCACAACCACCGCCACAGCCTCCGCATCCTCCACATCCTCCTAAATTACATGCTCATTGTTAGATTAATTAAATATATTCCTACAAAAAACGCAAGATATTTGTACTACCGCCGCCTCCTCCACATCCACAGCAGCAGGTTCGACAGCAAGTTCGGCAACAAGTGCAGCAGCGGGTACAACAACAGGTTCGACAACAATTGCAGCAACAGCTACAAGAAAAATAAAAGAAATAGTAGGAATAAGATTAGGTGGAGGTTGTTGAAACATTTTCTCACCGAGGCCTGCAGCAACATCCACAACCACATCCACCTCCACCTGCTTGTCTTTTCACTCGCAAGCCAGTTTCATCCGTAACTGTCAAAGTATCCACAGTGGGAGAAGTTACCACCGCCATCTCCGACGTGTTCTCATTAGGAATTGCAACTGCATCCCTTTTTGGTAGAGGAGAGGCCTGAAAGTACGGTAAGTGAAGGCTGAGTAATTTAGACAGAACTGAGGTCTAGTTAAAATTTAATAGTGATTTAAGTGTTTAAAGAAGGAGTTAGGATAATAAAGAAATTCTTCAAACCTGAACCCATACAAGCGTCGAACATACGAGAGTAATAAGTGTGATTGGTAGACTTTTCATGTCTAAATCAACTCTGTTCTCTGGGAGCTCTAACCCCCTTTATATCCCGTGGTCCGTTGACATGAGACCGCTCTGTCCAACGGCCGGACAAAAATTCCGGATATCAGTGAAGGAAAATAAAATGCATTAAGTTCGGTAGATTTTGAGACGTTTGGGTATCATGATAATTCTTTTAACACGTGTTCAATTACAATTTTATTTAAGTATATATTCATAACTTTAATGTCCTATGGTAGGAAAAATGTTAACCATCTCTTTTTGATGCCGAAGGCAGAATGAATGAGGAAAAGATCAGTAAGATTTATCGAAACGTTTTTATTCCACATGCGAGATTGTATTTATCTCGCAGCTGTTTTCAATTCGTATGTTTGGCCTGGATGGTTGAAAATTGTTCACAGAAAAGAATGCTGAGGAGGTGTTGAGTGTTTTCCGAATAGAATTGCTAGATTAGAAAATTATAATAGTGGTGTTGATTAAGAACGTACCCAATGTGAAAGCTATTTCGATGGCTTTTGTTGTCACGGTGAAAATCTCATTAGTATATCGTTCGGCGTTTGCTATTAGACAAGCTACAATTATTATTCACGAAAAATTCGTATTATGGCATAAATTTCCTTTCCATTGATTAATTTTCTGGACGAATTCCTCGCGAAACAATGTATTTATTCAAAAATACAGATAATTTTTAGTAGAGTTTTTAAATATTTATCGTAGTGCTTCTTGTAACAGGAAACCGTTTAATGTCCTTCATGACGTTATCTTTTAGTATTATGTGCCGCATTCAATGCGCCATTTTACGATGGAAAGATAGAAATTTCATTTCTAGCCTTTACAACAGGTTACGATTCAAGCTATTCTTTTTGCTAGCTAGAGTTCATGTTGATGATTCAGCATATTTTAAACTAAATGGAGAAATTAAGTATTTGTATTGCCAATCTGTTTGTTGGTCTTACGCACCTATCACCGGTCATGGCTGGTGTACACTGCTAATGCTACTTATTTGTTTTTACTCTATTCTTATCATACAGCTAATTTTTCAACTAATACGGATTATAAATCTAATAAAAAGCTTATTAGTTGTAATAATGTAGGATGAAATGTAATAATCATATGATCGCATGTCGACACTCGAAAAGGTACGATTCCTTTATCTAGCAGGGGAAATTATTATTTTGTGCACCACTCATGTGCTGGATTCCCACTTTTCAAGTCGAGTCCCAATCGATGTTTTAATATAATTAAATACATGTGCGCCCAGCAATTCCCTGGTTGATTTCTGAAAGAGTTGAAAGTCATCAGGAAATCATGTTCAATGCGTCGTTTTATGGAATCACTACTTTACTGTTTTTCAAATTTCCACCTCTTCACATTGTTTTGTTTCATTACGCTCCGGTTTGGCCTTGACTTTTGATGTCATTTCAAATGGGAAAATTGTTTGTTGTAGTACTTCTGCAATATTAACATAAGTTCCTCGCAGATATCACCAGAAATAAAAAGGATAAATGAGAGAGAGAGAGAGAGAGTTACAAGATAGGCAGACTCCTAGAAGCTGTCGCAAATTGGTACAATATATGATAACCAATTTGTTAATGGATTATCATTTTTCGTGATTTGCTTCGCCCTCGGCTCTCAGCCATTGTCCTGTAGAAAGTGATTAATAGTTCTGTGTAATGTTGACTAGTCCATTAATCAGAGGTGGCAGAAACAATTCGAATTTCCTATTTATAAGCTTTATCTTCGAATCATGGAATGCCCGTTGAATATGTTCTAATCTGCATGTTGAACCAGATGGCTTCCATTTTAATTAGAAACGTATATGGAAGATTTGTTAAAAGTTAAAATAGAAAAGGCATAAGGACTGGCTGGAAACTTTGCTTTTTGTTTATGCATATATAGATCAATATATGTGCATGTGTATGAATAGCTCTGCAATGTAGAGCTATTAGTACATGGGCATTCGTTTTTGATCAAAACAATGGATGATAATGACATCCGAGCCACCACTAAACGTGTTTGGGAAGGATATGAGCGATGTATTTTTGAATGGCATGGCCTATTTGTTGTTGTTATCGAATTCGGCGTGAGAAGGCTGTCAGTGATCAGAGTGCGGCGGTAATACAACAGGTGACACAACAAGGATTTTCCCATCCATTACATCCAGATCACTTCTTTTACCGTCTGCTTTCTGTCCATAAGAAATCTATTATGGAGAGCTATCATTAGAGACCGAACACCAATTAATCAACCATTGACTACCATAGAACAGCTATTCTATTTGTGTTCAAATATATTTGATTTGTGATGGTGCTCATATTTGTCAGCAGCACTATTTTAGATTCTTCGAGTGTCATTGTTCTTTTCATTTTGTTTTCTGCTTTATTTTCGATTACACACAGATAAAAAGTGAAGATATATTTGAGCAAAGGATGTAATAACTAAAACAAGTTTGATGATCGTTGGACGATAGTTTTTCAACTCTTTTTATCGAGTATAATAATATCCAGCTTCCTCTACCATTTAGTGATAATCGATTTCTTTGCACGATTGCTCGGGCGCATTTGCTGTGGCCAGGAAGCGCAGTAAACAACTTCTCATTCCACCCGCAACTGTGCCATCAGATTGCCGCCAACACCTCATTTCACTCTTTTGTTTTCAGTGCATTCAAACTGACAATGCGATTAGTTGGTAATATTATTATCATAATAATGGATCATAATACTTGTTGGCTATTTTTCGTATTAAACTTCTTCATAACTAAAAATAGCACTTTAAATTCAAATAAACTTTTCACTTATTTTCTGTACACCTCCGGTATT
Organism: Heterorhabditis bacteriophora; assembly: GCA_964036235.1. NCBI lineage: Eukaryota > Metazoa > Nematoda > Chromadorea > Rhabditida > Heterorhabditidae > Heterorhabditis > Heterorhabditis bacteriophora. The sequence continues at coordinate 6,507,648 of OZ038428.1, read as the reverse complement.
TTCTAAGTCATACATTTCACTTCCCGTCATGTTCCCCGTAATTTCGTCTTCGTCGATCGAAGACCACCATCTCTTGCGTGCCAAGCGCGTTGATTGTGCCTCCCGATTGTCATGAAATTGAGATAAACGAGTGACGTCCCATTCTTTCGTTAAAGCAGTGGCAAGATTTAACAATCAAATCTATAATATCTAACATTCACAGATTGCTCCATAGTGTAATTCACCTGTCTTGCCATTCATCACTGTAAGATTCATTAGCTAGATATGATCTCGATACCTACACCTGTGATAATGATGTACTCCGTACCTAAATTTGACCTTTATAACTCATTCGTTTGCAAAAACAACCAAAACATTTCTAGAAACCTGTTCATTCGTGAAGGAATTAGCGGGCGAGGCTGAAAAAAGTAGCGAGGCGAATAAAGTACTCTCGGACCATGTAGTCAAATGTCAAATGTGGCATATTTATTTATAACGTAAAAGAAATATTGGTGATTTATTAAATGCAACGCCATCGAAGATGAAGTCTTTCGAATAACTACTTCTATAATCCTCTACTCAATATCCTGATTTTCTCAATTAGCTGAATATGATGGTAGTTTCTCAGTGTAGGGACGAGATGTTATGAATACTTACGTACAGATATCGATGACAGATATGCTGAGTGAGCCGTGGTGACCTCCTGTTGTATTCTATTTGTTTTTATACTTTTCCACATGAGAATAGTTTAGGGCTGATTTCCTGGCAGTCCGGTTGGGCCGTGTTCCCGCTATCTCTCACTTCGCCTATGTTTCGCCATTATTGCTCCGCCCTGATCCGCACCCGGTCCGAGTATGTTTCACACTATACGGTTTCAGTTGCGGTCCCCTACTACCCTTTTGCTATTGTTTGTTCAAGCTGCTTTCTCCTTGCTTCTCGTTTTTTCTTGTATATCGTTCAGCCAAGAATTGTCATCCATTAATTTTCTTCGTTCAACATTCAATCAATATAGCACAATCTTCCTTTTTCTTGATACGATTTCTATAGAATGATACATTGACGGATATTGTATTGTTCTCCAATAATGGTAACTTCTATGACTTTTCATTCTCTTATAATATTACATTCCTATCACCGACTCTATATATAGTAACACGAATAATAATTGTAATTATATTTATATTTTGAGACCTTTGGGAAGCGTACCATTAGTTGTTGAGAGCTAGTCCCGAATTCCGCATGTTTTTGTTTGCCTGCGGTTTTGTTTTCGGCAACCTAATGCGGCTCAAATTGCACCCATCCATTCCCTGGAGAACAGAAAGGATCGCTTCGCCCAATTACTTAGTTTTCACTGTTCACTCATGAAACCAAAACCTCACGTTCTCAGTGCAAGCCACTAATTCTTTGCTAGTTATTTTTCTTGCTGAGGCTCTATTTTTCTTTCAATACTGGATGGAAGGAAGAAACCGGCTGGTAAAAGCTCATTCAGTCTTTATTGTCCTAATTAATAATGGCGTTTTGCTCATTTATTGGAAGTTAATTTAGTTTGTTTTCATAATAATCAAGCATCAAAGAACTTTGCCGTTAGGTAAACAGCAAAAATCGGTTAAATAAGATGGGAAGAGTGATGCTAGTGAATTAAGATGTGGCGAGCAGATAGAAGAGTTCGTTTCCGGCAATTTTGGCATGGTCATCAAGTGATGATAGCTATATAAGTGAGATAGAACAGGATTGTGTGATTGATGTAATATAATCGGTGTTGTTGATGGGTTGTGAGTTGATTAGATGACAATGGTAAACCGTATGTGAGAAGACTCTTAGTGCCGTTGGACAGCTCGTCTGAAGGACGTTTACTATCACATCACGGCTCAAATCACATCTGTCAGCTATCGAAGGGCGTCGATGAAAAACTCGTCTCCTGGGTATTTGACTTTATTTACCGATCGATCTGCTGTCACGCCCTCGTCGCAGAAAACAACACGGCCACGCTGTTTCGCATGTCATCTGTGTCTCTTCAGAATAAATGCTGTTTCTAGAACAAACGAATCAATAACAAGTTGTTTCTGAAGTTTTGATAGCTGAGTCGTTTGCAAATGTTTCACTTCTTCAGTGAGCAGTGGTTGGTGATAAATAGTGTGAATGATCAGATGAACACCGATGTTTCTCACGTGTAACAATGATCTCAGTTGGCCTAGTGCTAATGTTGTCCCATAGTATGATAAACATAAAGGGTTCACATGCAGCGTTCGTCTACTTCAGTTGTTACCAGTTCTTTTAAGTTACTACTATGAAACTCACGAAAACCTATAGTTGTCGAAGTGGAAGTTGTAGTACTGACTATCGTGAGACAATGAATCTGCAGACAAAGCGATTCTACCTTTATACCTTTATTGTTTTTCTTCACATCCCACGCTTGTTTTCGACCCATACGAACATTTTATGGGTTTACAACACTGAAAATACTCAAAACAGCCCTTGGTAAGCGATATTTAGTCAGCAGTTGAGAGAGCGCTGTCTTCTAACTCGTATACACTTGGCCTCTGTCAATCTTATCTTTTTATACTCTTATTCATTTTTCTCTTAGCATACGCTATTTCTTAGTTTATTCCACATTTCACCAGCTGAAATTATTTTAAACAGGTCTATGTAGTTTATGAATATTTGACATAATACAATGCGAAAAAAAGTATTCATATTTCAGACGTTGAGTGTGAATTATGGCTACTCTTTAATTTAGATATCGACTAATAATGTTCAGTGTTTTGTTTTATATTAAACTTTCAAGTACTTTTTTGCAGGTAGTTTTTCTTCGCTAGTAATGGCCTTCGAAACAAACTTCGTGAGTACTTATTTTCATCAAATGAATCTATTCTTCCTTTTCTCTTTACATTTGCACATTATTCTCTTGTCAGATATTTATTCTCCACCCAATTTTCAATTGACCTCACTTTTCCATCTGAATTTATATTATGTCCCACTCAACTGATTGACATGGGAAGAACTAAGAGAATCCTTTAATCGCTAAGGCAACGGCCAGTGATTTGCCAGGCCAGCGCCATCGTTCCCGTCTACAAATCCTCTCCGAGTAGTCAATAATGTCCCAGTAAATGGGAGTTTGTTCTACTCACTTGTTAAGAGTATAATATAACGATAAGAATATGCTTCGAATACGTGACATCTTTACTTGCTTATGAAATTTTCAAAAAAACATCATTCAAATATACAGCTTCTTCATCATTCCTTTGTTATTGGTATATATCATAAATAATACCCCAATTACTAATAGTCAAGAACAATCGAGACTTATAAAAGTTAACCATTCATTAATGTTTCTTTCTAGCCTGTACCATACCGCAGCAAGTTGACGGAACCGTTCGAGCCCGGACAGACTCTGATTGTTAAGGGAAAAACCGGCGAGGATTCTGTCAGGTTTGAATCTAAGAAATTCATCAATTATTAAATGAAAATGAATTAAGTATATGCATAGAGACTAAAGTGGTGTCCGAATAAACAAAATTTTTAATTGGAGTTATTTATAGAATGTTAAGAGAGGCAGATTTAAATAAGTGTTGTTTACCACACTGGCGAGTAAATAGACTTAAGTGAGAACTTTTTCACTCGTATTAATTCACACAGTAAATCATAAAAATAATTGCAAAAGCTGATAGTAATTCGTAATATTACACTTTTCCTAAATCTAGATGCAAACAGAAATTTACCGATGCCTGCTATGTGTGGAATGAATGGGAACCGGTATTCCCAATAGTGACAAATGACAACGGACACACTTTAAGCGCAAAAATAAATTATAACTATTTATTTAGAAAAATATGCATCATGATTAGTTATTTGAATAGTGCATATTTCACTACAATATATTGAAATTTTCTCATTTGTTTACTTTGCTTGCACATTAAATTTCTTCTATTGGTAGTGTTGGCTATAGATGTATGTAAATATATCTATATTAGTAGTAAAACAAAGTAAATAGTGTTATCTTGTATAAAATATACTCAGCTAGAGAATCAGGAGTTGAGAGGAAGAAAGAATAGACGGAAATGACAAAATGAGAGAAAAATAGAGTTATAGGTTCACAATTAACCTCCATAATAACGCGGCTGATTTTTCGGGTAATGATGTTCCCCTTCACATCAGCGTGCGCTTCGATGAAGGAAAAGTTCGTTAAAATCTTATTTTTATGCTCTTTATTTCCTTAGTTTTTTTCTAACTAAACGCTGGTTGCAGATCGTATGTAACACATTTTCCAAAGGTGAGTGGGGAAAAGAAGAGCGTAAGAGCAACCCTTATAAGAAGGGAGATGATATTGATATCCGAATCCGTGCACATGACAGCAAGTTCCAAATCTTCGTAGATCAGGCAAGCTCTGCTACTTGGGTATATTCCAGAAAATTAGCTTAAAGCAACTTATTTCAAGTGGTAAATACATAAATAGAATCTTAAATTTTACTTGATGAAGTTAATAAAATAGTTCAATTTGATCGGTTGCAGAAGGAACTCAAGGAGTACGATCACCGTGTACCTCTCTCTTCTATCACTCACTTTTCCATTGATGGGGATGTGCTCATCAACCATATCCACTGGGGAGGAAAATATTATGTAAGTATTCTAAGAAAATTATCAACTAAAGAATTCATTGCATTAGACAAAAATAGAACAAAGAATCGAATTTAAGAATTTCCTTATTCTGTAACTTTAGAGTTTTTTTTATAGCCTGTTCCATATGAAAGCGGTCTGGCTGGTGAGGGCTTAGCTCCTGGCAAAAGCCTAGTTATATATGGCTTTCCTGAGAAAAAAGGAAAACGGTTCCACATCAACTTGCTTAAGAAGAATGGTGATATTGCGCTTCACTTCAATCCTAGATTCGATGAAAAGGTACAGAAAGCATTATTCGATAGCTATTAGCGTTTCGAAACTACAAGAGTGTCAGTGATAAACGAGGTATGCTGTGTTTATTTTAAAGGCCGTCGTTCGTAATTCCCTGATTAGCAACGAATGGGGAAATGAGGAAAGAGAAGGCAAGATCCCATTTGAGAAAGCAGTTGGATTTGATCTCGAGATCAAGAATGAGGAATATGCTTTCCAGGTAGAATTGTTATTTTATTATAGATTATGGTGAAGAAAAGATATTTCTCCATTTAAGATTCTCGTGAACGGTGAACGATTTGCGTCATTTGCTCATCGTCTAGAACCACACGAGCTGAATGGACTACAGATTGGTGGAGATGTCGAGATCACCGGCATACAGATGCACTAAGTTCTTTTGGCAGGTGGTCTGCATACCCCTCTATTGGGGAAGCTTACAATTTTCCTTCCCGATTTTCCTATTTTACTGTACTCACTATATATTACCTTTTATTTTTTGCTGTTCTATATAACTGCATTATCGTAGTCTCGCTACTACTTTAGGACTTCTAAAGACATCATGCCTCCTTCGCCAGCGACACTCGTGTGGACACAAATTGTCGCCTCGAATGTCGCCGTCGAATAGGCAAGAGTTAGCTCGTAGGTATTGATTCGGAGTATGACTCTTCGCTCTCTTACCTATATGTATATTGTATATCGCTTTTGAAGCTCTCTATTGTAGTAAATTGTGGAAGGAAATGGAACATTTATTGAAGCTTCTATTGTGTAATAAATTAATATGGAAGTTCAAAACTAGTTACAATGGCATAAACTATGTGAATAGTTGGAAGAAAACGAAGTTATGAAGAAAAAGAAACATTATATGGTTGAAACTAACAGAGAGAAGATATCATAAATTAGAGAAATCGAAGACTAGTGTACATGTTAGACACTCTAATATTACAACCAGTGTGAATAATGTATTCAGCATCAATCCAATTTAGAGAAAAACATGGAAATGGAGACATTGTATTGACGATCACTTTACTGCTTTCAGAAATATGTTTCAAAAATTCGTTATTCCCACCAAAAATCCATGCCATTATTTTCTACGAATTTTGTTACAGTTTAGATATTGTGGCTTCTAAGGTTCAAGTTACTGTAAATAATTTAAAACGAAGAATGGGTTGTACCTGCTAATCATAAATATCTGATGAGCTCAAAGTGTAGTAGAAGTGTTATGTAATTCAAGAAATCGACAGTTAATGTTTGATGATAGACATTAGAACAAAGATCAAGCTGGTAGCTACCTTTCTGATAAAAAATTGATATAGTATTAATTACTTACGTTTTATGGCGTGGATTTCGAGATACGAAAATATTTAAGCCAAAGACCGTGAAATATCAACATTAAATGTGGTGTAACATGAAGTAAACAATTACATAAAGATGAACAGATATCAAAATAAAGGAAACAAACAAAAATAATTAGTATTTAGCTCGATGAGAGTAGAACGAGCTATCTATTGCCCATGCATGAAGAAATTCACCAGGATTAGTTTCAGAAGTAATGTAGCGTGTTATATAATTAGAGCTAAACATAAGTTCATAAAATTCGCTCTAAATTTCGTGTGCTACTTGTCATATTTAGTGTGGTCAGGTTTGTGTGAATTGGCACCTCATGACGATATTGAGACTTGTTTTACTGAACTCCTGAGAACAACATTCAGATCTGAACGTCAAGTATTATTATCAGTAACTGACAACATAGAATATAATTAAGATCGTTATAACTAGAATACGCGAAACTTATGAATAAAACGTAATACCATTAAAATAAATCGGCTATATACATATATAAGACTAGCTAAAACAAATCCAGTTTTCTTGTTTTCTCGCTTTTATTCTTTTTTTAAAATATGTACACAAAAAGAGGAAAACATTAGAATTTAATAAGTGTATATTTTTAAATAACGTCATTGATATCAGTGTCCTTATGGCAGTTTCTTCCTCAAGCTACATATTTCCATTGTTCTAGTTCGGGACAAATACTGCATCATCCATTACTGCTGAATAAATAATCATTTATAGCTTAAATTTACTTATATAAATTAATGAAAGCATGTATTGCTGTATTTTCTTGAATGCAGAACTTTGTTAGGATGTTTACCTCTAATAATTCCAAACGGTCATTAGGCAATCTCATTGATATCGCACCGAAAATTTATACAGAGACTGATTTCAACTGACCATCTTATCTGGTTCTAAAGGATTTAAATTTCTACTCCTAGATTTTCTAAAATACATACTGTAAAAAAATCTCTATAAGCTGTGATTTAAAAAAACTTGTTTTCTATTTGCAAAACATGTAAACATGTCTTTTGGTAACTATGAATGTGGTATACAGCAATTTACAACGTGCTCCAAGAAATATGAGCCGTTCTGCTAATGTTTCCAAATGTGGGATGCTATTAGGCCTTTCCCATTCTCAGCAGAAAATGCTGAATTCTGTTCTATAAAGTGCTTTCAGTTATACAAGGTGTTGTCATGCTTCCATCAACGTAAAGCTTAAATAGTAGAAATTAGAGAATCACCGTCGATCTGGTGTTCGTCATGCTAGCATTTTACCGAAATATGTTATTATTAAATATTTGTGCATGAATTTAATATAAACCACAGAAAATTACTACTTCTACATACTTTCGCGATAATACTAGGCATAGAATCTATACTTATCTATACACATCTACTCAAAGCAGTTTTATAGAACTCAAATAGTTTCAACCAAAAGTTAAATAAAATAACATTTTCTTAGATATTCTTAATGCTTTTCTGCCTTCGAAAGAAACATTACGCTATTTTCCTGATTTAAGATTTCAAATATTTCTATATTATTTAGATGCACTGAATTTTAGTATATGAATAAGAATTTAATTACATCTAGTGATGGATTCATAGAATGTGCGGTGAAACTCACTTGAAAATGAAAGGTAAGGGAATCTGAAAAATTAAACACCTATTTGTTTATGGAAAAGTTAATTACTTTTTGATTAATTGTCAGAATATTTGTTAAATGCTGTTTCAGTCTAATAAACCTATTGAGAAAAGCAATTATCATTATCGTGTTTATTATGTGAGGCGACATTGTCCGTAGTGAACTGTTCATTGAAGTGATCTCTTTGCTGTCAGTAGATTTCAACTCTCTTCCTATCTTGTTGTTTTATTTTATCTTTATACAGTGTATAATATTATTATCTTATCAAACAACGATTAAAGTAAAAGAAAAAAATTCTAAAATATAGTAATTAATTGGAAAACGGGAAAAAAAAGAAAACTGAATAGGATCTAAGTTCTTGTGCTATATGAGAAGATATAGAAAAAAAAGTCTTTGCGCTCAGAACTTCCCACTCTTAATATTATTAAGTGGCTCATCTCTGCAGGAGCACATTTTTTTAAATTTGTGTTCTGCATGATTTTATTTAGATGGAGAATGCATTATTACTCATTATAAACAGACGTATCATCATACGTCAGTTATCACGTCTTCACAACACTTCTGCAGAAGTTTGAATTTTCGAACATTGTTCAAAATTTTACTATACACTTATAAATTTGTAGGATATTTATTTTATTGTTAATTGATAGAATGTCGTTTTCCAGTATTAAAGAAGTAAATCGGTTTGTGAAATAACCATAATAAGAAAAGAAGCAAGATTATGCTATGAATTCTCTTTATTCTAGTGTCATGTCAAGGCAAAAAATCTAAAAAATTAATTTTACCAATGGCTGCTCACTGAAGTATTTGTTTCGTGTAGTATTCTGTGAATTTCACCACATGGAACTCATCTTATTGCCCTGCGCTATTTTCTACACCATTGTAGGTGCTCTAGGGATTACCCTCAATTTTCTACTCATCCTTGCCACTTTGGACAGCAGGTAATTCTTTACACTTTGAACAGCTCCCACTCCTACTTCTTACCTTCTAAACATTGTTCTTTTAGAAAACTTCATGCAGCTTGTCCTATCTTGATATCAATAACCTGCTTAAGGTCTGCTTTTATAACAATCAAAATATCTGAAGACTTTCTTTTCCTACATTGAGGAAGTATTTCAGCGATATTCTTCATCAGATAGGTCATCCTCTTCTGCTCTATTTCGTCTTCACATCTCGACGTATCCCTCAGGTGACTAATTAACTTAAAGAAACTTGACACTAATTTTTGAATTTCATTTAGAATAGAAATACAATTGTAGTTATAGAGACTAGGAGAAATTGACAATATTTTAGATTATTTTAAGTATTTCTTAGAAATTTATAGTTTAGCTAGCAAATATCACTTGAAATATGACTAGTAAATTAATTAAAGAGATTCTTTTTTTATTTCCATATTTTCCAGAATATGTGTTTCCTGCTCCAATTCATTCCCACACTAGGAGTATGTGCAGGGCTAGCTCTTCTTTTATCTCTGGGAATAGATAGATTAATGGCTGTAATGAAACCTCATAAGTAAGAATAGTATCAACACTTTGTTCTAAACGTAGATAGTGGAGCACACCGAGGAATTTATTTCCTTATTTTAAATTATTATAGCTACCGACATCTACAAAATTCGTTAATTTATCTACTCACTCAATTAGCTTTTCCTGCCATCTTTTCTATTTCCTTTCTTACACTGGCATCTTTTGAAGACATGACAGACGAGTGAGTTTTTAGTGGTCCCCTTATTTACTTCTTTAAGGTTCATTTTGGCTCGCTATCATCTAGATTAGCATTAATAGGATTGAGAATATGTGATTACACAAATTCATTGGACACTGAGAATCATAAAAATTGCTAAAAATTACTAAATGTTCAGTGTATCTATGACTTCATTTTCCAGATTCGTTGTATGCGTCTTCCCCAACGGTATTGTGGGTAGATCTAGATATGTATTAATATCTTGTGGTATCACCATAAGCTTGGCCATTGTTGCTGTTTACGTTGTCGTTTGGATATTGCTTAAATCACAACCAATTAGTAAGTATCTTCTATAATCCAAGTGCCAATATCCTAGAATTTATCTTTAATTTATAGCTGTTTACTGTAAGTTATTACTATACGTAACTTTGGTTTTATCACTACAAAGTGTGCCACAAAGTTTGATACAGATGTTAAGTTATACAGTTTTAACTGCGACGGCATTCGACACGAACATTTACCTAAGCTTATATGAAATTTCATATGGCAAATTTACTTCACTAAATATTCAAAGTTCTCTTTTTACTGTCACACAAGCTTTTAGACTCGAAATTACCCACAATGGGCCGCATCTCATCTTGGCTAAATTCGTCTCAAAATTTGCCTATGGTCACCTTAAAAGAGTCCAAATTGTTGTAAGATGTTTTACTTGGCTTATTTTCCAAAACTGGCCATATTGCGACGTTAGTTGGATTTAGATCAGATGAATTTAATACTCAAATGTCTTTGCGCCAAATGTCCGAAACCTGCTGCCGGTAGAAATCAGCAGTTGTTTTGTTTGTGAGTGTATGTCCAGTACTGTTTAAATGTCAAATTTTGTGGTCCGAAGTGTTTTGAGGCCCAGAGAACCACTAACTTCAATATTAACTTATCATGGTAATATTTGGTGTCAACTTTGACACTTTTGTCGACGAAAACCAGAGGAATCTACTTGATGCGGTTCTTCCACCCAAACTATGAGGAACGACTAAAAATTATATCTGCTAACTACAGATGCTTTCTCGGATGTCTGCTGTTCATATCGAAAAAATTTCCTGATGGTTTTATGTCTAATTTGTAGTAAAATAATATTTAGTAAAGAGCATGTTCGAGGCGCAGCCCTGTCTAATGATGATTAGAAGTCTATTTACCTTTTTGTAAAGAACTGCCATCATATTCTCTGTCTGATCTTTCTTATAAGGGTAAAGCCCTAGTTCATGTTAGGCTATTTTCATCATTTGTTTTGCACTAATGCTGAGGTCAAACCCGTCTTTCCCAATAAGCTGTTGTGATCTCGAAAGATCCTCTTCTTGACAATTTTCGAACGCGAGAAGTGCTCACGGATCTGGATCTTCCGCTGCTAGGACGATCCTCTACTCGACCAAACTTCTGATATCATTTCGGAGTCTGGCGAACAACCATTCTCATGACACAAAGCTTCTTAGCAAGTGCAGCCTTTTTCTCTCTTTGCTCGTGCCAATGCATGGAGACACCTACGTCAAAGATGATAATCTAATTCTATTTACATTTCTATATTAAAACTTTGGGTACATCTTGTATATTATATACTGAAGTGACTGATTATTATCTGCTAAATTAGCTAAGCTAAATCACAAATAAAACTCATATGTTAAAGTGAATCTTTTTAGGTAAATACTCACGAGGGGTGTTTCATTCTCTTGCTGTTCTAGTGATTTTAACCATTGGAGGATGGCTGATCACCACAGGCATTATTTTCTACACAATGAAATTCATGGACATGGAGTCAAGATCATTCCTTATTGTTCAAACATATGCGGGGATTCCTGTCAACTTTTCATGCTCCTGCTCATATTTTGTGTACTACTTCGTAAGGTACTTTTAAATGCGTTTTTTTCTCTCTAAAATGGGAAAAAAAACCTAAGCAATATACTTGTGAGAACTTTTTGATTCCCCTAATTTTTTTGATCTTTCAGTTCTGATTATCGACAAGTGCTACGACGTCAGTGGCGATTTTTTGGATGCAAATTTGTCCAAACACGAAATTTTAATCAGTCATTCGTCATTACTTCGTAATTTTATATAACTACTCTGGTAACTGAACCTCAACAAAGTCATTCGATTAGTTGAACTAGTAACGAGTTTACATTTACACATACACGGGATAATTTTTGTCTAAGTACTGCACAGAACAAATAAACAATATTTATTCCCAGTCATTAAGCACAATAGAAGTGAATAAAATGTCAACCTGACCCGAGAGTTCCATATTCGCCACAGCAATTTGTGGCCATAAAACGAGGATTACGTTCGCACTCGCCTAGTCTAGTCCAGAAGGCGCAGTGCTTATTGATACTTGATGAGTATTCATTGAAGGACATAAACGATGAGATCAGATGTTCGTTAGACGGTCCAGGCTCTGCGTGACAAGTCTAAAAATAATATAAATTTATAAATATAACACTTCTCTTCAGTAAATTAATAATTCCATTTTACAAAGGAAAACAAGCAAATTTGTTTCGAAAGATCCTCTGTATTCGAATATAGTAATTTGTTTGAAATATACCTATCTAAAAAAAGTACATACTGTGCAAAAGAATACTCCTGAAATTTTTAAATTCATACAAACTAATATTAGTAACTTAAAAGCAATTATTAAAACAAATCAAAATCTTTAGGTTAACATTACTTTAAAAAACATTAAATCCTTAAATACCACAGTGTCAGATGTTAAATGAATTATGAGAAAGGTAATATTTAGAGGGACTTATTTTAAAACTTACACTACATGAGAAAGGACAAGCCATCTTAAGCCACAGGTCGCAACCATGTGCTGATCTATAGACCCATTGTGGACACTAAAGCAAATGTATTCTAATAAGAAACACGAATATGGCTGGAAAAAGAAACAACATTAACTCACATACATCCTTGTCTGAATCTTGACACATTGCATCTGCTGGAACGAGAAATGAACGGATAATAAATAATCCAAGTATTGGAACCAAGGCTGCTGATGATTGAAGTTCTCCAAGGAGAAAGAATAGAAGATTCATTGCCTGAAATAGGGCGATAAGAATTCTAGAAAGCAACTACCGCAATAGTTAGAATGTCACGAGAATATGATATTGTTCACAATAATGTCAGGTGTTTAGAAACAAATTATTAATTATCAGTGAAAGTAATAGGAATTCATATTAATTGGCTTTATTATAAGACAAAGGCATACATTTAGAAAATGAAAATGCGTTAATGAACATCGTGGTAAATGGCATGCGGAAAAATAAAAGTGAGCAAGCCTATCGATAGTCTCGACCTCGACCTTGCAGCGGGAGGCAGGAAGATCCGGTTTGAACAACACGAGCACGAAACCGGAAGATATGAGAGGGTTTCGGCAAACAGAGGAATGATAAATCAGTTTCTGGTGAATAGTAGGTTCCAAGATGCAGTCATATCGAACTACTATAGAAAGTGACATATGCATATACCTATATATAACTGATCTAAAACTACTATCTGTATATGAACAATAATGGTATTATTATACTTAGTGGTGATAATAATCAGCATTCAAAATAACGAAAATATTTGTAGCGTTTATTTTAAACTTTTGAGAGTTTCTGAGTGAGAGGAAATAGTTTTCGTTAATGAGAATAACTGCTGTTTACTGTAAAATGACGTAAAATCATCCCTGCGATAAATCAAACTGATATAGCAATTCTTAGATTGAAGTTGTTCACTATGATTTGAAATTTCCAGTACTACAGTTAAGCTGAAGATCAACTAGAGATTGCATCGTTTATGCTTGCTAGTTGCTCCTAAGCCTAAAACTATTCAAGATCTTAAACCACGTATTTACAAAGGCTTATAGTATTTATAATGCAGAAATTTTGTTGTTTACAAATATAGAAATAATGAATATGGTATTTTTTGAGATTAGTTTTCTTTTCAGCGACCTTTGTAATATCGCGAAAGAAATCGTAACAAATTAGCTTCATACTTGCTGTCGATAAAATCTTGACATTTAATAAAAAATGAATGTGCTACATTGCTTTATTAATTAATTATGGAAGCACACTCTATCAAACTCATGATCTAATTTAGTTATTCCTGCTACTACTATACCATAATAGTTGTGTCACTTCCGTACACATCCAGAAATATAGAAAATCAAAAAAAAACATTACCAATATATAGGAGAATATACTCATCTCCGTCATCTATTAATCATAAGACATTTAGATTCACTTCAGTTTTGTTTACTTCTACAACACTTTACTAAATGTGCCGTGGTTATTTTATTTACTAATACGTCCAAAATTTAACATCTAAGATTCTAATCCCATATAAAAGAGAAAGATGTTAATCCTGTAGTTCTGAGAGGTACTTGTCGAGATAAGTAAGTGATGTCCTTCATGGCATAATAATAACGATAGTAATCACAATTCTATAAGTAATAAGGAATAAGGCAGTCAGTTATCATTACTGTCACATTTAGATAAAGCAGGGATTAAATAGCAATACGTTACATTGTGAGAATTGCAAAGCACAGCAAAGAATCGGTTAAATTATAGTTGTTATTCCTGATCATAAACTGCGTACAACTTGTTTACCAGTAAATGTTTGCAATATTTTTATTTTTATTTTAGAGATAAGTGTATTTCTAACATGATTAGTTCGCAGATGTTTCCATTGTGTGGTGTGGAGTGGCATTTGATTTGATAGCCGGTGACTGCTATCTCCGAAGGCTAATCTTGATAGCAGGTCACTACTGCCTATAGCTGATAAATGATCAATAACTTACGACAACTCAAACCACTTCGATACTCAACAGTTTTCCACGACACTCAAAGCTCACATTACCATCATGTTATTAATAGCACCATTATTATTTACACTATTATTGTCATTATTAATAAATGAAATAGCATTAATTATAGCAATAATAATGCTAGTCATATTAATAATATGAATAATGCATCTTTTCGATGTGCGTTTCAAGACTATTACTTTACTAATCTAATCGGATTTCCACCTTTTAAAGGCATAGATGTGGAAATCACATTTAGAAGATGGTTATTAATTTAATCCCTCTTTTATTACAGATTATACAACCATTTGTCAGAACACTAAGGATGATTATAAATTTCTCTGTAGGTTGCTTTAGTTGAAGTCTTGATTCATAGGCATCGAGATCAAACAATCAGATGCATCTTAACAACCAATGTCACTACACAATACATCTTGCTAAACATGCTGGTGATCTTTGCTTTTTCCAGCCTCATGACTCTTGGACGCGCGTGCATTCTATTTAGTCTCTTCTTTTAATTCATTTCCTGCCGAGAATGTAGGATTTGTGCATAGTAAAGACTCTATTATTTTTATCCTATAACTATATTTAGTTCAGCAACTGATAGCATCATCGGGTGAACATTCAGGCACAGATCTTGCTGACGTTGTTCAATTACAGCTGTGCCATGCGACAAATTTCTTTGGTTCGGTTTTCATACACGTGTTAGAGGGAAGATAAGAATAAATGATTAAAACGTTGGATTTAAAGTAGTTACTAGCATATCAAACTAAAACTAGAAATCAAATCTTATTTATTTTCCCGTAGAGAAATGAGTATTTTTGACATAGCATTATTGTTCCAATACACACAAAGAAGTTTAGCAGATAACATGTGTTGTTTCTAGTTGGCAGGTAAATTTTCATTTTCATTACGTAACCGAACAGAAGTCAAGAAGCAGGTCTGTGGGGGAGGGGATCATGACAGATGATGAGAGTAGTATTGGAGGCGTTTGCCGGATGCCATCCATACTAATAAGGGTGTCATAAACAGTTGGATAGAATCATTGCAAATAATATATTTATGTATGTGCTATGAACATGGTGATGTCGGAAATGACCTCTTGTTCTCCACTTTTCTTTGTTTGGTGCAATTTTTTTCGCAGGGTCAGAAGCATTTTCAAAAATCAGTTCTTATTAGAATCTTCCTAAAAGGTAATAACAATTAATTTGATAACGTGTTATTAATTATTGATCCTTTACATGCAATTGTCCAAAGATGATCTCTAGTCGTACGGTCTTCATGAAGCATATACAATTAGGAAGCTGATATCAACGTTTTTATTATTAATTAGTTTCAAATGGTATGCACAGTATCACGAAATCATTGGAACGCAAATTCTACTGTTAATTATTTTTGCTTTTTTATTGTTAGGAACCTAATTTTGTATGGAGTCAATATATGCTATGAATACGCATGATAGTCAAAATATCAACTTCTGCTTCCGTCTAGTGACTACAGCGGCAAGAACAATACTATCTTCGTCATTCTAATGCTCAAAAAGACCTCTACTTGTTTGCAATAATATGAATATGCTAAAAATATTTTTGTGCAAAATGCATACGAAGTTATTGCTTGCAGGAACTTAGCAGTTCCCATCCTAAGCGAAAGTAATACAAAAGAAAAACTATTGTTCCCGTTTTTTTAGTCAGTTGGTACTATAATCCAAATCCTCTTTAAGAGATGTAAGATGTAGGATTAGAGATATTCGGCACTAAAATTTTATGAGTAATATAAAAACAAAACTTAGTAATAAGATAATATAAATGGAAATATCTAGGTTAAACCTTATTAAAAATTCATTAATTGCTTACAATAATTAATATTATGAGAATTTTGGTAAGACTAAGTTAAATTAGTGACTATACAATTATTCGGCTGTTATCGTTTTCTAATTTCTGATTCACCATTTTATTTTATATTGTTCTTTATAGAAAATAAATTATTACTAGCAATTTATCTCTCTATCGTTTTTATTGTTTTATTATCCGGAACTTTTTGATAGCAAAGCAATCATTTCTTTTGATTTTCAATATATTTGGTAAGAATAGTTTTGAATCAAAAATCACTTTTTAAGATGTGTAGATTTAGAAGATTATTGATAAAAGTTAAAATGCCTGTTTAACCTTATGTCAAAAACCTTTCCGGTAAAGGCGAGAGCAATAACCACAGACTAAGTGGAAGACTAAGTGGATTGCACTTTCTAAGTTTTTAGGCAAAAAGTTGCAATAACGATAAACAAAGGAAAGGAAAGTCTCTCAAATAGGAACCTATCTTTGAAAAATAGAAGAATAAATATTATTTACATGAAAGACAACGAAAAAAAATAGGCAAATTAAACAAACATAAAACAGAGATCACTCATCACTTCATTTGCTTTTAAAATTTTCTATAAAGGAGGAATAAAATAGCTTAACTAGTTTTGAAAATACCTTTCCAGAGTGAAACAGTAAACTGCACATAACTTGTGTCTTATAACCGAATACGATGTAAGTTATAATTTTTCACATGAAGTTAAATATCTATCAAATTTACTGATTTCACTGTTTTTTTGACAACGTATATTCATGTCAACTTAAGATCATTTTTCGATTCTGATCCTAGTATTTGTTTGATTTTTGAACAGAGCACACGTTATAATTAAATCATTTTATGGACATGATATGTTCTCAAAATATGAACAAATGTAACAAATAAATATACATTGAGATACATGTAATTCTTCACATCCTCGATGAATGTTAAAGCTGTTGTTGACCCGTGATAATAAAGCAGAAACCCGCAGGAAGAGAACCGCAGCTAGTGAGATGATGACTAGACGAAACTGTACAGCGAACAGAAATACATATAGTACGATGTAGGTCCTAAACCGAATCGATCAGTTTCTGGGTGGTCTCGTCAATGACGCAAGTCTAGTGGATGCGAATCTCGGCCGACTTGGGGAAAGGGCCTGTAGGTCAAAGTGGTCGGAAGTGGCGATATGAATCATTGTACACGGTAGTGTGGAAAGATAGTGTTTGAGCACACTCAAAAGCGTGAGAACAGATGCTTCTCCAAGTCCCGCAGAACAGCTTTTATAGACTATGGCTCACTTGGTCCCGCCCCTTGTCACGCCCATCCTGCAAGGGATACCAATTCTACGTCACTAAAATAAATACCGTGTAGCAAAGAGACTGAAATATCTGAAAATTCTATAAGAATAATAAACTCTTGTTTAGGAAAAACATTATAAATGACAGTCTTTTCTCTAAACATGTGCTGGTGAATATATGATGTGATGGAAGTGGCAATGAACTAAATGTCAAAATCTGTGTATTAATATTTTTAGCTACAATTTAATGGCATCAACAAACCAACATTTAAAAGCGAAAAAATCAGAGCACATAACGTACTAGGTGGGAATATAATCGGCTACACCACTTCATAACACTTGTATTTGAAATGACTTATTTTCATCGACTGTTTTCAGTCAGTACACTGTCAAATTAAACTAATTTAAAATACATATTTTGGCCGTTTAAAATCTTAAGTCAAATTGAGCATCGTATTGTATTTTGATCCTATCGTCCTGTTTAATACTTAGCAAAGATTATGTTGTCCGCTATCCTAGAATAACGAACAATTTATTGACGACATCGGGTGCTCTTTCCTTAGAGTTCTCTAAGTTCACATTAATTACGACCCCAATAACTGCTAAGTAAGTAAATGTTAAATTTAATATTCAAATCTTACACATAATTTAATCGCTTGATTTTTTGTTTCTATGTACTAGAGTATTGGTTCCAGTATTACTTCGAGATGACAAAGGATCCTAACAAAAGCAGACATAAGTTCAACCTATATATTAGAACCACATATAAATGTCACTTGATATTTTCAATGTAGACTACAAGGAGAAAACAAATGACATTAATGTATATACAACTACAGTCACTCATAATGTAGCATTTGAAACGATAACTCTATTTTCATGTTTTTGTAGATATTTCATTTATGGATGATAACAGTCATCCATAGAGTCGTAGTGTTTTAGTAAATGTATAATGATCTACTAGTCATCGACATTACTTATTCTAAAGGTGACTAAAAATATGGACTAAAATGAGACTACTATATTACTTGTCTATAATCGTCTATTAATAATTGCAGTGAATATATGTCAAATTCAAACGAATAGATATGATACAGTTACGTGAAATTTATGCTCTATCATCTAAAGCTGTAAAACTCAGTTTATCTGGCTGTCTGTCTCTCTTTTCGTACCTTTCTCTATCACTCGACAATTTCTGATAAGAGACGACTGCTATCTCGGTTACACGGGGTGATGTTATTTCAGTGAAATGACGAAACGGGGCGATGATTTGGGAGCCACACGCGGGTCTCGAAAACAGCCACTTCCATGGTTTCCCCGTCCGTTCCTATTTAAACATAGTTGCTTTATTATCGTTCGGAGAAGAATACTTCATTTTCAATCATAACTAATTTTCTATATTGCGCTTGATTATACTTTCTATTTCGTTTTCTGCACATATAATCGTGTTGGTCATTTCTATAATCACCCAAACACTGCATTTTCCACTTAGTGCTTCAATATTTTTACCATTTTATGTCTCAACAGCGTCAAACATCACCTATTGACAGTAGATGATCTTTCGTTGTCTCGCGTTATCACATAATTCGAAACAAGACACATAAAATTATCGTTTTTCCATCTGAATCAGCAAATGTCAATGCATTTGATTTCTGCAACTTTCACTTAGCAGATATATATCTTTTTTCTTTTTCACACTTTCTAATTAAGATTTCATTTGTTTTCAGCTATTTCACCAATCTGCTGCTACACTGGTTTTGCCTTGTACTTGTCGCAGATTTTCACTGAAGAAATATTCCTGTAGATCATTACGTTGTTTAGTGTATTTTCATAGAACTTGTACGGACATCATGTTCCATGATTATATTACGTAAATGGCTTGACAATAACCATTAATTATATTCTATAGATAACACGACATTTTGATGGGCTTCATTTGTCTACTTTCTATATTCTGTTCGCATACACCACATGATATCTACTCGTCGAGATTATTAATCAAGAAGTTATTATTATCCAGGTGCAGTTTGTGACTAATCCGATGCAAACACACGTGCGCACTTTTGAAAAAACAATTTTAGACTTCAAAATTACATTTACGGGAAATAGTATGCGTACAAATAATTCACGATTTGATGTGGATCATCAGCAACATCTCATTTCTACAACTAATTGTTCACTTGTTATTTTAACATTATTTATCGTCTACGGAAAGAAGTGAGTTCGTAGTGAGATCACCGGTCATAATATTCTGTAGTCTCTGTGAAGTGTTGCATCATGGCCATCAGATTGCCGATCCCATCATCACTTGCATCATGACATTGAAGGGAAATGTGATACCTCCGGTAAAGATCAAACTTATCTGCTCGAAATTAAGATCATTGTTCCTATTTCTAGATTGTAATAAATCAGTATACGATTATTAGTAATATGTTATGTACATTTATTCTATTACTCCTATTTTGCACTCTACCTATTTTTATCTATTTAATTTCGCAAATACTACTCAAATGCAAAGCCTTTCTCAAGAAAATATACAAAAGGAAAATATAATACCATGGGGATAGAATACATGATGAGGTCATCAATCAGATTTCATAGCCGGAAAGATGAGGAGAAAGAGCACAACAAGTGCAGGGTGAACAGAAAAAGACGAAACTACTGATATTGTTTAGGTATCGCTGATAAAATGATTTATTGTTAGTATGACTGTTGTTTATGCTATTATTACAACCATTATTTCTACTATTATTCGTAGTATAAATACTAGAATATAAAAGATGATAAATGTGAATCCATAGCTTTTGTTACTTAATAGCCAATTGAATTACTCATGTATTATAATGAGGGATTTTGCTAGAGACGCATTTTGTAACGAGGAGGATAAGGATGATCGTATAAATCGCCTTTTTAAGTTTTCTGAGTTATCAACATCTGGACTCTTGTCTTGGTTTTGATGACTCGCAGAATTCTCATACAATTATTGCAGCGTAAACACTTTACATATTACGCTTTAGCATATTTACAATATATTCAGACTCGTGACTGGATCGCACGACTACAAATCTATTACAAAAAGCGGAAGCGAATTCATAGAAACTACACCTCTGATAACCAGCGGATGCATGGATTTTCTATTTCGCACAAACAAAGACAGAGAGAAACAACTTTCTTCAAAATGTTATCAGATGTAATAAAACCGAACCACCACAGATCATTTCTTCTTACGTGATATTACTGACGTAGACATTCAAATAAATTTTTTCAACTATCGCGATTGGAAGAGAAGTGATTTGCATTTCGTGCTAATTGAGAGAACGATCATTACGAAGATCAGCCGACAGATACTGACGACACCGCTTCCGGACACATTGAACCTTAGGTAGAAACATGCATTCACGTCTATACTCTCGACGACTAATGCAAAGATTATCTCTCTGGAACTCTTGGTACATAGTTAACTAGAATTAAGCCATACCAAAATGTATCTATATATCTACATCGGTATAGATCACAAATTGAAGAGTGCAAACGAAAACCTTCAATATTTGCTGGATTTGCGTTGTCCTTCATGACGTAAATTAATAGATAAACAAGAAATTGGATACCGTTGACATCACGGAAACTAATTTAGCAACAATTGTCTATAAATTAGATCTGCAAACTGGTGATTTTATACTTCACGTGAACAATAGAGTCTGAGCAGAAACTTGAAGTGAGCAGGAAGTGATCTCGCAATTAGAGCTGCTTATGCAATACTGTTCTCTTAACCATAAATCAATGGAACAATGTCCTTTCTACTTAAAGGTTCTCTATACTTTCGACTGTGGTTAAAAATACACAACTTTGGTTATTCTACGTATTTTATTGATGTAGCTGACATATAAACCACATAAAAAGGTAAACATATCGTGAAATTTTTATTTACACTACATTTTTAGGATAAAGTACAATAATCTTCTGTTAATTAATTTGCAATGAGTAAAAAATATAATTTATACTAATCCGCATTAAAGGTAATTTGTCTAATCAATTTTAGTTTGTCTACGATAAAGCTGTAGATTGTGGGATAAGTGACATGAAAAATGCGCTTTTAAAACAATCAATATTGGATTAATAGCTAGTTTTAAAATATGCGAAGTGATAGGAGGATGAGCAATGAGATAGTGCATGTCTCAGTTTATTTGCACGGGTAATTTGAGGCCTTTCTTTCAGCTAGAAGAATGAGTGTAAATCTTCTAAAATTGTATTCATAACATTGGGTTTAAATGAAAATGTCTAATTCAATTGATAACTTCTTATTTTATTGCTAGGCTGCTAATAAGATAGGAGGATTAAAATTCATATGCAAGTGATAACTGCACAATGGGTATTTGTTGAGTTCACTTTTTGCCTTCTCATAATAATCTTGTCAATATGTAGTTTTCCTGATCAGGTAAATGACTCACTACAAGTCAAGAATAACGATATAGAAAATGCACCGACACCACAATTGTAGTTGACAACTATTTCCTAGAATACCCTATTTACCCTCATTGTATATCTACAAATTCTGTTTGTGACGCGTT
The DNA here is from genome assembly GCA_964036235.1 of Heterorhabditis bacteriophora. Lineage (NCBI taxonomy): Eukaryota > Metazoa > Nematoda > Chromadorea > Rhabditida > Heterorhabditidae > Heterorhabditis > Heterorhabditis bacteriophora. The sequence continues at coordinate 6,485,602 of OZ038428.1, read as the reverse complement.
GCGAATTCATGTTTTAAAAATATGTTTTAAATAACATTATTACTTTTCTATTCTTATTCTGTTTATTATAAACTGAAGAATAGCTGTGAATGAAGTACGTACTGGCAAAATTGGATTGTGTCTAGATAAACATAAGATTTATTATTCTTATCTACTAAAATGATAATCCAAAGTCATGAGAGATAAGGCGTTATTGGCAACCGTTCTAAATCAGGTGAGAAGGATTTTTAAAAAAATAATTTGATTATGTAATATTATCCTACTAAGAAGGAAATTAGGTCACACCATAATATTACTGTGGTAGCTTATGGGTATAAGTAGAGATTAGCTGATTCCGGATGTTGATGAACGAAAAAGTCAGCGATGCTAATAATTATACCAGACGACAACCACTCGGTGTGGATGGATATTCTTGTACTATTTTATATACAAATTGGACCCATTTTAGATGACAGAGTAAACAAAATCATTATAGAAATTGATGGGTATTTAAATGATTTATTGATTAGAGATAATTGATGAGATGGTATTGTATTGTTTGGCTATGTCCACCTTTCAAAAGTCGCTGGAAAAGTGACTTAAGATAAGCAAATATATTTAGTTAGTCACACAATACAAACAAAGCCAGTTATGCCATCGTCAAACCGAAAACCATGCTTAATATATCATTTATGTAATTATGGACAGGCTTTCAGAACAAGTCATTAAGATAGAAACTGCTATTTTTTAAGGTGCTGAAAACAGTGATCAAGTGACCTAGATGGGAGCATCACTGAACAACTATAACTATTCTATAGAAGCTGTGCTAAATTAGTTATGCGTGACCTTTATGAATAAGATAGTCATTATATATGCATATTTTTCAAGTACAATTTTGTAGTTACAAAAAGCTACAATGAATAAGGTATTGCGAATATATGATACAACTTTATTGTCTTTACATTAGTAGTGGTGTCTAGTCATGGAAAGTAGCGTGTATCCATCAGGAAGGCTTATCTATTTCCTTTCAGTTATATGTAATAACTATGTGGTTGTTGATTCGTGTTTATAAGTGCACATTATTTATTTATATATAGCTAATTTTTAGTGTATATTTTACCACCGATTAGTTTTTGATATTTTTTTTCGGGCTACACCGTGTATCTCTCTCTCTCTCTTCTCTCTCGGCCACAGTTCTTCGTCAGAGGTGCTAGTATATTTCATAGTGTAAAAATCTTATTGACATGTTGTAGATATTTCAAGCATCTCCAGGATGCCGAAACTTGGGATATTTCTGGACCTTGGAGCTATTTCGGAAGGCTATCGGAAGTATATGAGAGAATACAACACATAACAATGTCTAATAGCAAATGGATGTCTGAACGGACGCCCACCTTGAAGGACATGGGAATACTTGGACAATGCCCGTAGAGACAAAATAGGGGATTATAAGGCAATAAAAGAATAGCTTAAACTACTAGTACTAAATCGAAACTGTGAAAATTAGTTAGTGGATTGAAAATACTAACATTTTATCTCTCAAACTAGTTGTAATTTCTCAATCAGTGTAATAAATTAATCAATGTAATTTTTATCAGCAGATCAGCTGTCGCATTGCAGATAATTAGCTGTAAGTTAGATCTGAAACATTAGATAGGTGAAGTTGAACATTAAAAAAAGATGAACAGCTTAGTTTTATTTATACAGTTTTCTTGTGTCTAAAAATGTCTCACACGTTTTTGTGTTGTAAGGTTAGATGTTAATGAAGCACTCAGAGTAGTAACTTAATTAAGTGCTTTATGAACTTAAGTAGTTAATAGATCAAGGTGGAAAGATATTCGGCCTAATTATTTTACATAATTTAATGTGTTGAATGTTGTTTATTAAATCGATTATTTATGGCAAACTAATTGAACGAAATAAATCTTTGGCCTGCGTCAAGAGCTCGTATATTACTGAGGAACATAACTAATAATTGTCTTATCCTGACGGAAAAGCTATGACGATGAATTGCTAATTTGAGGAGATGTCGTATTGTTATGTCTGTCTAGAGGCTGGGAAAAGTGTATGGCTAGGGAGCATCTCATTTAGTTGACTAGTTATCAGACGATAAGTTTGCTTAAAAAACTTCCATTTAGTTTCTTCAACAGATACTCAGACATTTTGTCAGACTAATACTAATCTGTTTCAAAATATTTGGTGTTAAACACAAACAGAATTTATTTAGCTTGTTATTAAATAATAGAACAATAAATTCTTTCTTTGCGTGAAGGCCTTAATAAAAGAAATGGGATTGTATCGTAATAACGGATCAAGAAGGATTGCTATTCGAAAAATCCTAATTAGCTTTTCATCTAGCAATAAATATCAATTAGTCGCATTTATATCAACCCAATCTGATGAGTGTTCACCATAAAAGTTTTCCTAACTTGTACTTATGAAGATAATATCTCTAATGTTTTAATGAATAAATGCTTTAAAAGCATTGATGTGAGTTAAAAGTTAAAATATTTGCACTAAATTTTCTCGAAGATATTTGCACACAGCAAAAATCTTTTGAGGAAAACAACTAATCTTTAGAAAGCATTTTGTGTGTAGAATGAATAGTAAATGCTCTTCAAAATAGGGCAAAACCACCTCCGCACCGAGGACCTTTTCTTACACTGATCTAAACTCGGACATCAATCCAATGAAAATAAGCCAAATGGATTACGAGGGTTCATTTTCACCAGTACAGTTTGAAAATTAATGGATAGCACATAACTATATTCTGAGCAGAATTTACAGAATTCATATTGCTTTTTTCAAAAATTGCTCATGCAGTGGTATTTCTTAATATGTTGTTTATTCATTTCCATATTTGTACTGCACTTATATTTATAAAAACGAAGACAGAAATTATAAACAACTATTATGCAAAAATATAGCAGGAAGAAGTAATTGGGACAACGAAGAAAACGAGAGATAGAGGAGATGATGTGATATATTATTAGAATATTGTTGTTTATTTATGGTTTAAAAAATCAATTGAAATAAAATATCTCGCCTTATCAATCAAACGAAATTTTACTCTTTTAATCTATAGTACAATTCTTTTTTCTACCTAAATTAGATTTATCATACATTATATTTTGCCCACTTTCTTCCTAATACATTTTGATTTTGTTGTTTTAATTTTTCCCACTGTCTTAATCTTATTTTCCTTGTTTACTACTAATCATGTGACCACGTTCCATATATCCTTCGTCTTCCGATCTTATAAGAATTAAAACTTGATCCAAACAGAGATAACCACATCACCTTGAGAATGTGATGGGAAAAAGGAAGCCGACGTTACAAAGTAGATACAGAAGTGGTTTCAGACACTAATTTGGCTACCTTGATATAAGTAGTATGATTGTTCAGTGTTTCTAGACCTTCACTGTCGTTTTTTAAGTTAACTTTCAGCACTTCGCATCCAGTCGCTGACTTCTTTTTCATCCAGTATACTCCCGTAATTCCTGCCACTTTATTCATACTCATTTTCAATTCATTCATTTATTGTAATAACTTATGTATTTTAACTTATTTTTATCTAGTTTTATAAAACGGAATAGGCCAATAGTAAAGATCACATGATACTGTCTCGAGCTTGGGCTAACGTAATCGGAAAGATGGATGATATAAAAGAAAAACAGCAAATCATTTAAAACTTAAAACACGTAAATATTTATATTTTGAAGTTATTTTCAGTATTAACGAATCTCTTTGGGATCCTTATAAGGTTTTCAAAACTTTATGTGGATTTTCCTTATATTGCATATTAGCAAAACTTATCCACATTTGAACTTTTTCAAAAATAGTTAACTTTTGATTTGCTGATTAGTACTTGTTTATTTTTTCTCTAATTCTCTCTCTCCCTCCTGTCTACATCATTCTCTTGTTTCACTTTAGTGTTTCGCCATTCTGTTTTTCTGTCCTTACACGCTTCATTGCCCGACTGTCGTCTGTACTACGACGGGTTTTCTCTTTCCACATTTGCATAATCTGATAGCCATTCTTACAACTATTTTATGGAACTATATAATCCGTAAAAGTGCAAGGGCCTCTCCGTTTTAAGTGGGTTTTCATTTATTCTTCATCTTCAATTTTTTTTTTCAATACGTTGACAAATTGAGTGTTGCTGATTAGTCCACTTCCAACCGGCAATTTTTCTTCTGTTAAAAGTTGCATTCTTTATACTTTCATAAAGCCATTTGGTTTGGAGATCACCACGATCAATTTTTGACACATATATTGAGATGCTCATATAAAACTGTCGATACTCTCAGATGGAGACAGCAGTTTCTGTAAACTCTGAGTAGTTGTCAGTTCAACCTTGGCTTGGCACTTGAAAATCGCTACATCACACACTCGCCTTCTTCCTTTCTCTCATAACTCTCCTCTAATACACTCGTACGCGCGTTTTTCCCTCGTTTCCTTCTATAAACCAGAACTCTGCTACTTTCAGAGTTCATTAGCAAATATTTCGTGCCTGCAAGTGGTCCTTTTAAATCGCCTTGTTGAATCTATTCTACTTTCACTTTAATTCATGCTCACATGAAACATACACTGTTATTTTCCGAATAGTTATGTGTCATCTCATATTTAGATATATTTTGTAGGTATTTTTGTGCTTGATTCACATGTTGTATATAGATACCCCCAATTCATTCACCACTTATTGGCGTTCAGTTTTTAATCAATTCTCGATGTTATATGGCAATAATCACTGTGAATGTGTTTGTGGCTAATTTGCCATCCGTTTTCTAGTTTCCTTCTTGAAATGAGCTAATAATATCTAACAAGAAGAAATACTTAATGATAAACAAGGAGTATAAATTGTGCGGTCCTGAAATGGAACTTAAAATCAAACGGGAGTTGGCGTTAAACAATTAATGATAAGAAAAATTCAAGAAAAAGAACTTATCTGGATTATTTTTTAAAATGCTTCTCTGTAGTATGAATTTGTCTAGCATTTATAGTTTCAGGCAGACAACAGAAGAGTAGATCATTTAGTTGGTAGAAGAATACTGTGGGCTACTGTTATGAATGATGTGTGACTGCACGGCTAGGGAAAATTGCTTATTTAAAAACTCCTGATCTAATATTAACAATATACTGCTGACTTATCGCTTATCGAGGGGGAGTGATCATATTCTTAACGAGGATTAATATTATACTTAAATATACTACAGCTACAGTATTTAAAACATAAAGAATGGTGTAATTATAAATAAGTGAAGCAAAAATAGAATAAAGCCCAGGTTAAAACTACTGCAAAATGATTGCTGTTTACCAGATTTTCTGTGATGTCTTCTAATTTAATTTCTGCTTTTTTTCATCATTATCGTCTTAAAAGCCTACAGTATATACATAATCTTTTAGAAGTATTATGTTAAACTTCTAAGCGTTTCCTTAACATGAGAAAGTATAAACACATAGTAGTGTCAGAATTTATTTAATTTAGATGTGAAAAATTATTACAAGCTTTAATTAGAAATTCCCAAGTTCTAAAATGTTGATTGATTCAAAAGTAGTTATTTGCACATGGTCTTTACCGCTTTTGTGCCCGATTATTTAACTGTACTATAAAACAATCAAAAACGTCGGAGTTCATCATAGATTGGATTTCTGCAAAGCTATACCAGATATAACTTTTAGTAATTATTCGAGTAAGCAAAATTTATGTTCTATATTTATTTCAAAAGTGCCTCTTAGAAAATATCGTAACCTAATCATTCATAGCCAACGGTGTCCACTCACCGTCGACTGTGATTGAATCTCTCATAGCATCAGTGATCAAAATATTTATGCAAAATGTAGGTCACGAATTGCTCGTTTATGAATGTGGCGTCAATCATCTCCTCGTCTAAAGTGTAATATAGTTTAAAAAATATGGAGTGTTCATTTTGACCTTCGAATATCTCCAACTTTTAAAAGTAGCTTTTATGTTATCATTTGTAAATTTAGTTGATACTATCTATTCTGATAAAACTTATAAGAGACTAGTTTATCAATAAAATAAGGCCATTTTAAATAATTAAGCGACCAGTATATTACATCAAACAATGGCGAAACATTTAAATAATAATTGTTGTTTGACAAAAACAGTATTTTAAGCGGCATTTTATATTTACCATTACGTGGTAAAATACAATGTTAAATCTTCATTTGAAGAAGTGGAAATTCAAATAAATAAATAAATATATATATATATATATATATATATATATATATATTGCACTGCATTTTTAAGGTTCCAACTTAAATTATCTAATATTCTAACCGGTAGTAAATATCTATTAATCGTCATCTGTGTCATAATGCAAATGACATTCTGAGAGTTGTCATTAAATTTTGCTTAGATTCAGATGTGATTTTGTTTATAAAACGTTTGATTCTAGAATGTTCTCCAAATTTGCTACAAATACGGTAATAATAACTATGAGACTACAAGAAATAGATCAGTAAATTGTTTTTTTGAATGTCAGAAGAAGGCAGTGTCAATAAACACAGAAATAGCAAGGTCGAGGCACCAAGATCCGATTTTCTTTTATTTCGCTGTGTTAATGGTTTTCCATGGGTATAAATTCATAAGTTTTCCGTCCATGCACCTAGGTTGTAAAGACAGTTTGTATTGTTCTACTTTGCATTTATCAGATTAGGTCATTTGGTCCAGTGAGGTACTTTATCCCTACAACGCTTGCATTATCTTCTCTTCTATTTTTCTAAATAAATAGTTTAGAAGTAAAACCACATTATGAGGGTCACAGATAGGTGGGTAGTACGATCTGTAGCCTTGGAAAGTGATCATTCCAACGATAGCATTTTCTGATGCATAATTATATTCGAGTAGTCACATACAGTATCCCAAGGACTTCTCAGAGTTGTGTAAAATTTTTTATCCAAATCAATGCAAGAATTTTGACAGATTAATTTTTTAAAATGCTGTTTCAAAGATAAATTCTTTAGATCTTCATACCTTCTTTTCAATAAGATCCAATTCTCGATAACGGTATTACTTGCATACATATGATCTTATTTATTTTTCAACTATGTTTAGTTGCTCTCATGAAAAATTCTTTCATATATGTGGTTTAAAAACGGAAATAAACTACTCGAGATAAAATACTTCGGAAAAGTTTTTGTGATTTATGCACTAATTAATTGATATGTTGATAAAACTTCATAACCACCCATAGAGATTTTGCTATGTCAGCAAAAACTGAAAATAAGCGTTCCGATAACCAACAGAACGCGTGTCATACATCCTAGTGCAAATTTCTTTCTATCACTTAAAATTCAGTATCGAAATTGCTCAGAACGAATTGACTAGATTTTTTACTACAAGAGACTGTTAATAAGATGAGCAGCGTTCTGGGTCATTGTCATTTTCAATGATTCCCCTAACCATCAGGTATTCTTCCCACCCTTTGTTTCAGCTAGTTATTCTACTTTATCCTCTACATTAACTATAGCATTCTTCACTTTTCTTCCTATTACTCTCGTTTTGCCCTATATCACTTAGGTCTAAAGTAGTCCTTCTCACTTCATCGTTGCTGATTTTTTTATCCTAAATACTAGCTAGTTCAAGTGTCTCTTATAAACTTTTCTTCAGATAAAAGTTTCGAATTAACTTACGGTCACCACTAATTGCGTAAATGTTGTGACGCTTAAGCCGAATGAATGGTGTATAAATCAGTTTTGATCGTGGCATTGCTCTTCTTATATTGGTAATTCCAATATAACTCCGATTGTACTCGACAAGATGTGTATTGTGGTGGCCACTTCTATGCACATGACTTATGAATTTCATAAACAATTCCTATTGGTGTCTAGTCAAATGTAGAACTGATTGTAAATATGTGGTTCCAATGTATTCTTTTTATCATTGGTTTAATTTGGCTTGAAATTAATTTAGCTTTAGATTTCATTTTGAAAAAGCTAATTTAGTTCTGATAGCTCTTTCTTTTTGTAATTAAAAAAATCCACATAGTAGGTAGAAGAGTTACGTTTGCCATTCAGATGATATAGAAAAACCGTCGACAGTATCTCGGTAATGAGTTCCCTAGTTGTTCATGCATGGCTGGCACTGGCACTCCATTAGTCCCCCATCTGCACGTTTTTATTTTATACAATGGAGAAAAACCTTGAAAGACGCCGTCGATATATAGAGAGCAACCTATCTTCGTATAATAAATAACTTGTGCGCCCTGATCAGATGAAAATGAACCCAATTCAGCACACAAATAGGTGGCCCCTTGGTCACAGTTTGACCACTTTCAATTGGGGTACTCCAGGTGAACTGTACTGGGCGTGTCACTTCGATCCCGCATTCCAGGTTGTGCGAATGAGGCTTGCGCTGCACTCTATAACTTAGTATTCTCGTTTTTGCGTCTATACGTCTGTCTCCCAATTAGGAACTGTTTGCTAATTACACTTCTGTTCCTCAAACGCTGCATTATGTTCATCCTTTCCTGATAATCTATTTCAGTTTTACAGAACCGTTTCTTCCTTTTGTTTGTCTGTCAATTACAGCGACATTCGAATCAAGGCTATGTTTTCTATTCCCTAAACCGATCTTTACTGACACATAGTAGTAACTCAAATACTGTGAACAATAATTATAAAAATAGAAAAAAATGTCCCAGGCGTATTTCAAAAATCTGTTTCCAGTGCTATATTAATTAGCACCCCACAAACTTTTTATCTCTCGTATCGCACAGTTTAGCAATCCTTAAATATCCTCATCACTATCGTTTTTTCCTATGGCACACTTTCAATCAAGATTCTGAGATTCTATTTTTGTTTCTCGTGTAACACTCTCTTATAGTTATCTCTATCTTTCAGCAATTTAATATCGATGTGATTACTGATAATATCGCGTAACCTTGATTCTGTTTATGACACTTGTGTTATGCCTGCTACATTATTTTTTTTGTGAAATTTTCATCATATTCTGACTTTCCATTCCTTAGTTCCAGGTGCCGATGCGACCATTTGGCGCCTTTCCAGGGCTTATTTTTTTGCTCTGGATCCACTCGACAGGTTAGTGAATTCCTTCAATTATTATTTATTAGGCTTCAGTGAATCTTCCGAATGTAGAATTTATTCTACTTCACTTCATCTTATTGAGACGTAGTTCTGGAATAAAAGATTGCACTTACAAATGATTCGCCTCCAAGTTAAAGTCATAAATCTGAACAATATAGAAGACAATCATATTTTAATAGAATATCTCACAGGTTTTTTCTGAGTAGAAAGACATTTTATCAAATTTGGTCAGTAAGTGAATACTGATCATAAGAAGCAACGAGCCAAATAAGAATCTGAAACAATTGCATTTCCTACTTCCCAATTCACGCATTAAAGATAGTGATTATCAGTTCCTTCATGAATAGTTTTTTATCGTGTTCAGTAGCTAAAACTGATCACTTATCACGATTCCCCTCAGAAGCCAGACTGACATGTTTTACCGATTACGGTTTTGGCGCAATTATCCAAAGGAGGTTCTAAAATACATTTACACTTTTAGAAAATAGTTTACATGTAGCTAATTTAACCTCTTACCCTTTACTAATGGCAGTGTTTTGAAAAACTCTGAATAGTACCTTTTTTAGGTAGTGATCTTTATTGCAAGTGCTACTTCAAAGACTCTTTAGGACTTTTTTTTTAACTAACAGCAAAACAAATTAAGAGATGCTTACAATAGAGACAAGTTCTCAGTCTTAATCAACTATGGCTTTCTGACACATGAACAGCATAAATTCTTGTCGTGAATGACCTCTATGAGAATACATTAAATGGGTTGTAGTCTGGTAGTTTATAATTGTGAAGCACACAAAATGAGTTGGATTAAGAGACTTTATTGGAATGCATTTTCTATACGATGTACTCTAAAATTCCAGGCTTAAAAGCATTCGATTTAAGAAATCTAAACGAACAATAGACGGCATTAAAATAACAAATATATATTGATTTTATTATATCCATTACAGATGTAATTGCAGTAATATATTTTGCAGCACCTAGAATTGTGGACTACACGATGCAGACAAAGTTTAAATTGTTGCTACAACAAAATGAAAGAAATATTCTTTAGGAATAATGCTTTATTATAAAACTCTCTAAATTAACTTAATTCTTTTACCTAATAATTTGTGGTAAAGCGAGTTTCTCTTTTGCGTTTGCTTTTGCTTTGTCGTAGATATTGGAGACGGTTAGGAGCTTTAGAATCATACAGTAATGCAGACTATTCTCTTTTTTTGGTCATAAATACCAAAAAGGCACAAGTGTATGGAATGCGCTGAAAAAAATATATTTAAAAAAATCCCAGTCTATGTACAGATTATGGGCTATCCACTTAATAGAATCGGTTAAAAGCCAGAAAAACAGGTCATGACTGTTAAAGAAGTATTTTCGCCTCAAGGTCATATGTATTAATTTCGATTTGGAATTATCGATGATCCAGTTATTTTCCTTTATAACAGTTGGTAAACTTCTACTAGAAGCTGAAAAGTGTGTCTTACTCATATGAAGTCTTAGGTGGTTGTAGAATTTTTAGTCTTTCATTTCAGCACTTTAATGTAATATTTAAAACTCAAATAAATTTCCACCATTTTGCGTTCTTGTAGTGTTGTCTTTGTAGTTTATGGAAAGTCACAAGTCATAATTTAGTGGCAAACATAACCTCAGAAAACAGTTCGAACACGATGAGCCACTAAAAGCTGTCTATTTGACACTGCATTCTCTAAGAGTTCTAATGAGGAAAAAACGCTACTGAAGTAGGAAAATCAATATACCCTGTACTAGATGAAGGTGTTGTGTCCCACAGTACCCGCAACTATTGGTTTCAGCGTTTTAAAGCTGGTGATTTGGATGTCAATGACCGACAACGCTCTGGGATGCCGCGAACGGCGAAGGCTGATGCTTTGAAATCATTACTGGATGAAAATCCGTCGCAGACCCAAGAAGAACTCATGGAACAGCTAGGAGTTGATAAAGCAACAGTCTCAAGACGATTGCATGAGATGGGGAAAATTCACAAACTCGGAAAGTGGGTACCACCTGAACTCCCCGAACACAGCATTGGCGCCGGCTCAACATATGCATCTCGTTGCTTGCCAGGCAACGCAAGAAGAACTTTTTGTGGAAATTGTTACTGGTGAGGAAAAATGGATTTTGCACGACAATCCTAAATGCACACATTCATGGGTAGACCCCGGACAGCCAACAGCATCCATGGCAAAAATGTCCTCTATTTATCAGGTTAGACATGAGGGGTGTGATGTTTCATGAACTCCTTCAATTAGGTGAGACGGTTACTGCCATGCGCTACGGCCGTCAACTAACTGATTTGTTCAATGCAATTGAACAAAAACGACTATTTTCTGGACAAGGAAATCGGAAGGTCATTTTTCTGCATGATAACGCTAGGCCTCATGGTGCTCTTAGTACTCAGCAAACTATTTTGAACTTAGGTTGGAAAGTTCTCCCGCACGCGACGAATTCATCAGGCTTGGCACCTTCGTGTTACCATTTATTCCGGTCGATGTAGAACTGTCTAGGGGACAGTGCTTTCGAGATGTAACTGAGGTGCGAAAATGGATCGACGATTTCATTGCCTCCAAGCCGATGTCGTTTTTTTGCAAAGGGATTCAAAACTTAGCCGAGAGATGGTAGAACGTCATAAAAAGCGAGGGAAAATATTTTGATGATTGAACTGCATTCTGTATATTATGGAAAAAAGCGACAATTTGGGAACAAATGACTACAACTTTTGCAACCACCTATTAATTTAAATGAGAAGTGGAACATTTAGTAGTAGTTAGAATTATGTGACAAATAAATCCTCCCGTAGTGAAAATTTATATAATCACGAGTCCAAGATATAAACATTCGGCCAAACCGCTTTCATTGGCAGGGTTAGTAACATAAATAAAACACAAATTTCAAGTTCGTTAATATTATTTTCAGAGGGAGCAGATGATGAAGAAGAGCTTCCTGTTACGAGAGACTTCCGATGCTTACGAGGTTGCTGTGATCATCATTCATGGTGCCGATTTTGGGAGACCATTGGAGAGTGCAAGGTAATTTAAATACAAAGAGAATTTTATCATTAGTAGTCTTTAAATAAATCTATGTATTAGGAGCTTCAAGGACAAATACAACATTGAAATAATTTACTTATAGAACAATCCGGAATGGATGGCTGGAAATTGTCAATTGTCCTGTTCAACATGTATCAGGGGTGAGTGCAACACTCCAAGAATACGAGAAAGAACTCGAAATTTTCTCAGGAATGAATCGTCAGCGACGGCCTAATGGGGTACCCCCTACTCAACGACCACCTACTAAACGTCTACCGGGTAACCAAAGACGACCGTCAATCCTCTCACCGAGGAATAGAAGACCTAATAATCGAATGATTCGAACAAGACCGACACGGGCACCTACTGAGAGAACTACTACAGCGGTAACTACTGAACCGCGGACTAGAGCAACTTTCAGGTAGGCTCTTCTAGGAAAATAGGACTAAGCGCGCATAAAGAAACATTCTAAAATTTTCCACATAGGATTGTAGTAGAGAGAATAAATATTTTGTTTAAAAATGTTCTTATTCTATCTCTGATAAATACAGTTTGTCAATTTGCTCATCTTGAAATGAAAACGTCCAAAATGTTTGCATTGTGATGAACCATTCAAGAATTCTGGTGAGGGTTTTGTGTGGAGTAATTTTCATAATTTTTATTTTATGAGTATAACACGTTAGATTCTCTTTCTAGAAACTTGTATATTCTTGTTAATGTTTAAATGGATTTTAAGGAATTAAGGAACCAGGTATTTTATTTAGCGATTCTTCACTGCTCTCAAATGATCAATCAGGCGGCAATGACTTAATAAAGAAGTTAAAGACGATCAAAATAAGAAGGCAGAGACTTCGGCACAACAATCGGGCAAATCGTCTTTCACACAACACAAGTCACTCACAGATCCTAAAACAAGTGATATCAATGGTGGAGCATTTGGAGCCAGAGCACAAATCAGTGGTTGAATTTATAGAACACCTCCCACATCCAGAAACCACTTTTGCACCCTTCGCCATTGATGATATGACTAGCACTAGATCTATAGTATTTAAAAACTTAAAAACTAGCACTATTTCCACTACCACTATTCCAAATACCTCTAAAACAACAACTTCAACAAAAATAACAACAACCACGACTCCTAGGATAACGACTACTTCGACTCCTAGAACCACACTTACTACCACCCCTAAGATAATGACTACAACGACTCCTAAGACTACGACTACTACGACTCCTAAGACCAAGACTACCACAAATCCCAAGGCCACCACTTTTAAAACCACTGTTTCTAAATTTATTACTCCTAAGACCCTTATTTCTAAGACCACTACACTTAAAACCACTACTTCTACCACCACAACCACCACCACCACCACCACTACAACCACCACTCATTCCCCTATTACATCCACCATAACTCTTAGTTCTCGTATGCAAACTATGAAATCAGCAATTACTTCCACCAGCCAAACAGCCAGGTCAACGAGCCGAACTCAGGCGACAACTTTGCAGCCAGAACTGACGACTGTGACCCCAACAACAGAACAGACAACCGTTGAACTGGAGCAGTAAGTGAGAGCCTGGCACGCTCTCACCTGTTTGCACATCAAGTCCAAGACGCAAATGACAAGTTTTGCTCCATTGTTGATTGGACATCAGCTACTCGATACAATTTTAAACACTAACATTTTAAATAGTGCTTGTTTAGCATGATTCCTAACTAAACAATTTATTAGCTTTAAAATTCCTTTTTCTCTTCCTATTGTAACATTTCTTGCCCTCACATTTTGCAAAATTATTCATTCGCACTTTTATTCGCTTATAGAAGATGGTAAAATAAAAAGATCAAATATCTTTAATCTAGGACCCGCCGTCCACGCACCCGGCCAGTACCTCGAACAACTGTTCGCCAGCAGAGAACACAAAAACGACAACCTGTGTGAGCTTATAAAAAGATTACTTAATAATTAACTGTATCACGTATTTACCTCCATGTATTGAAATACTATTATATTTCTTGTTATATAGAAGAGGTCAAATTATTATTCAGAGTTCTGATTTCTACAACTTTGTTTTCACATTAATCGTATTTCATTTCAAATATTATTTTCTTTAGGACGAATTAAAAACAACTGTCACATCTTTCGATTTAGTTATTCATCCAGTCTAAACTATAGATATTATAATTATAAAATTTGATTTCAGTACAACGACTCCGACCACAACCACTCATACGACTACAATACCAACAACTAGAACAACAGTGGGAGTTAGAACCCTTCCTAGCTCAACACGATGCAGAGAAATACTTAGAGATCCAATAAGAGCAGCTGAGGTGATGCTGAAAGAACGACTGGTAGTGTCAACTGAAGGTGAGAAAACACTGAGTCGACAAAATACTCTAAAATTGAACAAGAGAAGAATTAAAATTATTAGCATATATATATTAATATGGTGTTTTGGATTTAACCTACAGAGAGAGAAGATCTCATGGCTTTTAATGATAACATCTATTTATATAAGGATAAGATTCACATGAATTATTTTATTCATAGATAATTCGGGACGAAGGATGGTTGACCTAGACGCAGTAATCCGATCTAACTTGGCAAATGCCTGTGTGCCACGAATGGATGAAACTTCCTGCGAGCGAAACTTTTGCTACAATGTATATTTTCGGTATGTATTTAAAGTCATAATGAGCACTTTAGTGCATCCTAACAATTATAACACTAAATTATTTTGTTCTACAACATTTATTTGTTTCCATGTCCTCTTAATTTAATGTTAATTTTCAAGAGTGAATTTTGAGAGTTCAACGTAAAATATTTTGCCTGACATAGCAGAGAACAAAGTCTGACATATTCTCTAATTTTCCTTATCCACTGGATAGAAGGTGCTTGTTATACATGTGCATCTGGCTAACAGTGAATATTTTTTTCCTATATTAGATGCAGTCCTATCTAATTAGCTATAGACTATTACCTCGTAAAGATCTTTTGTCAACATTTTTATGATTAAAATAAGTAGATTCTAATGAATTTCTTAGCAATGCTTGAGGAGGATTTGAACTAACCACTGAATTTTAAAACTAGCTACGACATCGAACATTCGACTATATTCATAGTTTACTAAATCACAGTACCTCTAGCGGAGTAGGCATATGATATAGAATATGCCACGTATACGAAGCACTGAATTATTTCTTGCATAACGAATAAATAGTGAATTTTTTACAGCACTTATAAAACACTTTAATTTGCTACTATAATTAACAAATTAGTGTTGGTACAAAGGTTTAGAGTTATTTAATATCCTTTTATATTGAAATATTAACAATTAATAAGGATTTTTCCTATCGAAAAGTGTCTTCTAATGATCAAAAATTTAAATGCACCGAGAATTCGGCTGAAATAATTCTGCAATTATAAGCTTTAGAAACCACAGCGAATATAATAATAAACCGAAAGTTTGAAATAGATGCTGTTTAGGACAATGGATGGTACGTGTAACAATCTGGAGCAACCTCTACGGGGAGCAGCATACAGACCTTACACTAGGCTCCTTCCTACAGTTTATGACAATGAACTATCTGAACCAGTTGGTTAGTTAATTAAAACCTTTTATATACATAGTTATTCTATATTTTTCGAACAGATCTTTCTCACGTGTATTTTATCAGGATCAGTCTTTTCGCATTTACGACCCTCACCTAGAGAGATCACCAGACAGCTGACCTCCTCTCATGCCTCAGTTGTTTCTGAAGAATACAATGCGATGGTGATGCAATTTGGACAATTTATATCTCATGATATGGCGAAGGTATGTTTCCATTAAACAGGAGTACCACTTTTGAGTTAAAACCAAAATTATGTACCTTAATTTTTATAAACCGAAGCTATTATAATTACAATAACTTTTACTTATTTCATCGCATTCTAACTTAGACAACACTGGTGCCTTCATCGAAATGCAATGTATGTCAAAACATTACAAGTCGTTGCATGTCAGTTCACGTTCAAGATGATGATCCAAATTTAGGGTAATTGGTCCACGTTATTCTAATAAAGTATTCTGAATAAGTATATATTTATAATATTACTTATGTTCTTCACTCACAGCTTCCGTCGCAATACATGTGTCCGTGTCTCCCGTTCTTCTCCAATATGCGGATCTGGAAACAGTAAACCGAGACAGCAACTCAATGAGAACACTGGTCAGTTTTTGGATTATATAAAACGTTAATGTATGAAGCATATTTTTAACATAGTTATGAATATTTGATCAAGATTTTGATACGAATCAATGTTAACATAAATTGTGCTTTCATTTTTAGGATATATTGATGCATCACCTATTTATGGTTCTTCAGTGCACGATTCGGAAAAATTCCGTAATGGTAACACCGGCTTTCTCAAGTTACCTACATTTAACGGGCAACAAAGTAAGGCACTTCACTAATTAACGTAATCACCTAATTGTGATTATCTACAAAGTGCTTATTTATAGCACTACCCTTCGATCAGTCGAAATGCCGCGATCGTCGGTCATGTACAGTAATTTTTACTGCTGGAGACAGTAGAGTAAACCTCTTCGTTGGTCTCAGTGCCTGGCACACAGTTTTTACCAGAGAACATAACAGGTAAAATATAAATGATATGTGAATCTATGACGATAGTAATGGAAAAAAATTGCAGATTAGTTTCCATGTTAACGAGAATTAATCCACACTGGAATGGGGATCGATTATACCATGAAGCGAGAAAGATAGTAGGAGCAGAATTGCAGGCTATTGTATACAGGTAAAAACTGATGCAGTGTTTCAAATTTAAATATGTAGAAAAACGAAAATGAGAAAATTTTGCGAAATATTGCTGTAGATTTTATAATTACATTCTCAAATGCATTTTACAATTACATTTTTAAATACATTTGATCATTCAAATGCATTAGTTTTAATGTTTATGTTACTCTACTATTTTACTAATGGATATACAAGCAACATTTATAGGGAATGGCTTCCTAAGATTCTCGGGGCAGCATTTTCCTCAGTTGTTGGTGACTATCACGGATATGACTCCAGTGTAGATTCTACTGTTGCCAATGAGTTCACATCAGCTGCATTCCGTTTTGGCCATGGAATGATCCAGGTTACCGTCTAGCCAATAAACAAAAGAGGAGGGCTAGAGTGCATTTTTTTCAATATTTAAATGTATTTTATTTTAGGAATTTTACCAGAGACTTGATCCCAATTTTGGTAATTCTTCATTTGGTGCATTAGCTTTCCAGAAAGGAACACTTCACTCAGATGTGCTTGTCAACGAGGTTGTTCTGGTTTTTATACTTTTCATAACGTTAAATACACTGAAACAACGCAAAAAATTTCTAGGGAGGTCCCGATCCTCTTTTACGTGGCATGTTCTCACAAAGTGTAAAACGACCACAGAGGATAACCACAACAGTTACGGAAAACATGTTCGGCTCAACTGACCTCAGCTCAATAAACATACAGGCGCGCCTTATAATATTTGAGAACTAAAATATCTGGCAACTATTCATTCGTTAATTTTAGCTATAGATTTAATATAACTAGCATTAATTATTAGCTAAAACTAAATATTAATTTTAGAATTAATATAGTTTTAAAACACTTGCATGAATGTCACATTCCCTTTTAAATATGGAATATTTTGCAAAATCAAATTTCTTAAATAAATGAATCATGTGGCAATAGCTCTCTTTAAATTATTTGTTTCAGCGTGGACGTGATCACGGTCATCCAAGCTACATTAAATATCGTGAATTATGTGGCATGGGAGTGGCTACATCTTTTGATCATGTAAGAAAATATAATTATAGAATAATTACACTGCTAATAAACATCGGATGCTAGTATTGATGTAGCCAATGATAAATATTCATTTCAGCTATCACGTGAAATCCTAAATACAGGTACTCGCGAGAAATTAGAGCGAGTCTATGGTAGTGTAGATCGCATTGATCTCTGGGTAGGTGGTCTAATGGAGGACCCTGTTGTACGTGGGCTGGTTGGGCCCACCATTGCATGCATAGTTGGACCACAATTTAAGAGAACAAGAGATGGAGATAGGTAAAAATGATACTGAATAACAGCGTATAGTCTATTTTATTTATTTATAGATATAGATGTTTTCCAGACTATACTATGAGAATCCTGGCATCTTTACACGGCAGCAGCTTTCAGAAATTAGAAAAAGCTCTCTGAGCAGAATCATCTGCGACAACTCAAACACAATAACTGTGGGTGCCATAATGCTACTGATTATCTTAGTGTTATGAAGATTTCTCAACAATAGCGTCAATTGAAAAAAAGATACCATGGAGTCTAGTATTTCAGATGGTGCCACGAGAAGCATTTCGGCTCGGACATCTCACGCCGTGCAACCAGATACCACAGATGGATCTCAACAAATGGAGAGAGTAGTGGGTAAAATTAGAAATATCACAACGAAAAGTGGTGAAAACAGATCGGAAAGAGCTAATTCAGATCAATACCTTTCCAACTTCAACTGTCTCTCCAACAGAATCGGCTGATGCGGGCTTATGTTGACTAGCCATGTGATGTGTCAATTACATACGTTGTTTGTGGTTTGATCTCGAATATCGTGACGGGAAAAGAATTCAAATGCAAAAATATTGTGATAGTCCGCCATGATCACATTTCTCCGTAGTAACTTTTGAACAATTTAAAAAAAATGCATTTCCCACGGTATTTGAGATTCGACGTATAATATTTAAATACCTTAAAAAGAAAAATTCAAATTGATATAAATCTCATTGCTGTGAATAGGTTTTATAATGCAAAGACAATACAAACACAAAGTAGCCGAAATATTATCAGGTCTAACCTCATGTTTAATATATTTACTATGTACGGTACAAAACAGATAAGTATGGCACATACAAGTGAAAGGTCGTACGAATGAAGAACCCGAGATTCGAAATACTACTCTACACATACAATATAAATAATATTACCAGTTAATTCATAGACGACCAATTATGTACTCTTGAATGAACTTTCAAACTTAGATAAATTATCGATTGGTCCTGCTAGAGGAGGCGATTCAGACGTTCTTCCAACAATCTTTACATAGTTGATAGGTACAAATCCTATACGGTCTCCCTCTTTTGAACTACAATATGATAAAAAATTGCTTTTAGTTTCCTTGATCATATTCATCTTATAATTCGCCTTACCTAGCCAACAGCCAGCCTCGTATTCGTGGCTGTTGCTCTTTTGGAGCGATACGTAGAAATTCACCGGACATAAAAGACAGTTCTTGTTCATTACTAGCTTGGAAGTCGAACAGCGCCTATTGATAATATTCCAGAATTAAATATATAGATTCCTGATAATTAAAATGTAACATTTCCAACCTGTGCTGTGTAATGTGCTCCATTAGCAGTAGCCCACTTTCTTTTCTCTTCAACACTTTTTACCATTTGATTAATACATTTATATATTAACCATGGTCCACCAAGAGCAACCAGCCAGAACATAAGTGCTGGCCAATTGACTGTAGAAGGGCTAGAACCACTAAGCATATCAGCTCCTAGAAAATGCATCAGATTTCCAACTACTTTATTTAAGTAAGCAAAAAAAACTTACAAAACCTTACCACAAGGCTGTTGAGCTTCTCCCCATGCCATCTCAACAGCGCTGGCATAATTTGCTGGTTTAAGTCTTAGAAAAACTAATACTAATCTCCACAATTTCTGCAGTATCTTGAAAATAGACAGTGAAACAACAAGTGATGTTAACTGAAATTATTATATAACCATAAAAAAATTACCAAAATATCTTAAAAACAAAGTTATGTACTTATTTTCTCAATCAATAAGTATATATTCACCTGCATTTTGAGTCTTCCGAATTGTTCTACTACGCCAATAACTGCCCGAAAAGAACTATATACAGCGTTATGGGTAGAACTCAGCATATTAGCTACAGAGGTTACTGCTGTTACAACTGACTCAATCGATTGAAATGCACCTCTGGATGATTCTAAAGATCTTCCAAAATTATTTTTCCCACAATTGTGATTTAATATTAAACAGCTAATGCAGATAAACATACAAACCTTCAGCCAATTTTGCAAAATTGTTCTCGGCTGAGTTATAGCCATACTGATTACCATACATACTACCCATTACACCGTGCATGCCTCCACCATATCTACAATACTGTAGTAAAATATACACAACTACAACAAAGAAGATGATAACCTACATTCCCCCTCCATATCCTCCATAACCTGTCATACCGTATCCGCCGTAGCCACCACCATATCCCATCCCCCCATACATTCCATGGCCCACTATGTTACCCCCTGGTAAAACAGATTCTACTGGACGGGGGGGTAGGGGAGGCGGTGCTTGTCTAGGAAGATCAGATGAACCACAAAGAGGGTTCATTTGCCTAAAGTTTTGGTTTATACTAGGCCAACTATTCAATATAATAAAATAAAACAATTATCATCATTCTACCATTTATTTAAATTTAACGTTTGTCGTCTAAGTAGACATCACAGATATAACGCATTAGAAAATTTGGATAAAATAAGCATATTTTACAAAATAAATGGATATGATACTAGTATTTAGATATCTTTGTCTTCCGACTTTTCCGATAAAAAGCATAACTTAGAAACGTTCGAGGAGCACATTTAAATAAAAAGAGCGTATCTCATAAGGAGATAATCAATCAATATTAGGACATCGCGCTCTGTCCTATTGATAACATAAATGGGTTGATAATAAACTACGTTCTCGCTAGAGCACATTTCAAAACTATAGTTGAAAATAGCCTGTTTATTATTTCATTTACGAGATGTTCAGCAAGTCTTAACCTCCTCTTGCACTACGTTCATAGTTAATTAGATATTTTCTACTTTGAAGTAACATGCAGATTATACGTTAAACCAAAACGTACCCTCGTTACTTTACGACGCATTAATAACTAATGTGAAAATACTTATTCTTCTCATTGTTCATTCGAAAAATTGCTAAGATCAAATTAGTCAAAAAGGATCGGTACATCTAATCCATTAATAATTTATTCCAACATACGCTTTATTTTTTAAACAGGTGATTTAACAATGAGCGTTTATACTTAATACAACATAACGAACCAGTTTCCAGAAATAAAAATAATGATGAAGGTCTCATTACAGTCAAATACAATTATGAGGAAAAACTGGTAGGAATTTTTGTAAAACAATAAAAAGATCATTATCCGCAAGTCACAATAATTATAAAAACAATAATAGAACTTGCCAAGATATAAATTTATTTCCCTCGGCCCCTGTAACCACCACGACCACCTCGAAGAGCAGTACCACCTCTTGCTCCCCCCCCTAGTTGCTTACGTGCTCTTTGTTGATCCTTTTGCTGACGACGGACCTCGCTTACTTCATTCTTTACAAGATCCACGACCTAATAAACCATACTATCAATATTATAAATGTAACTAAACAAAACAACGAAGTCGAAACTATGTCATCAAATGTTTTTTTCCTTACTCACCGTCTCTGGTATGCGCAGGTATTTGACCGTCGAACCACGGATATATACCTCTGGCATCTTGAAAAATTTGTCTCCATCCTAAATATCTCAAAAAAGTTCAGGTATAAAGTCACAATTTAACTATAATTTATCATAAATCATATTAACATGCTGAAAAACAATAAACATTGTATTTAGAAAACCAGACTAATGTAAATAAATTAGGTTACCTTGGAAGTAAAGATGACATCCCTAAGATGAATATTCATCCAAGTATCGCATGACTGGAGATGTCCGTTATAGGTCTCGCCATTTTTTAGTTCAACCAACATTGGATGATTTTGGGCTGTACGTAGAAGAGAGAGTGGAAGCTAAATAATACCTGGGACTATTTTCGAATATATGTGAAATGACAAATTAAGAAGACATTTTCTAATCCGAAGTTATTAAGACCTTTTTATTTATTATATAACCATAACAACCAAATGTTTGCTATAAAATGAAGTTGTGACCAATTCTCTTTTGCAGAAAAACTATCTTTTTTAGTGATAGACTCAGTATTCACAGCTTTTATTTATCAGAATATTTATCTACAATAGATGTGATTATTTAATTATTTAAATTTTAAGTAATAACACTAACCACCATATTTCTTTATTTCGCTCACGTCCTGAATAAATCCCTAATTAAATCAAATTGATTGATTATGCAATTAATAAATCTTTTAAATCGTTCGATGCACTTTTACAACTGAAATAATGTATTTTATATGCAGTACAATAGATTTATGTAAAAAATATTGTAAATGACCAAAACGTATTGCAACATTTTAATATTATGACTCTAAATATATTATGTATATTCTCAAAAAAGAAACACTATTTTAATAAAACATGTTATTCGAACTAGAAAAAAACAAATTGTTATTTTGCAGAATGTGAAATCTACTAGATTTTAAAATTGTCGGGTAACAACTTATATTTTTCATAAATATTCAAAGTAACATTTATAAAGACACGCTAGGGCAATAATATAAAAAAATGGAATTCAAGGCAGCGAGTGAGTATATGAATTTAAATAAATACAGAGCGTAATATACGACGTTCGTTTTTTACAATAACCAGCAATAATTCTTTCCCTCCATAATTTGGAAAAAAAATTAAGTGTATATATTTTTTGTTAGGCTATCTATATTTACATACCAAATAGCTATAATATAACAGATAAATTAGATCGTTTATCCAATAAATAAAATGGGTTTTTTCATTAATCGCGCTTTGAAACGAATTTTTCTTCAATATAATTTCGGTTTAATCAACCTAATTTGTGAAAAGTGAGATGCGATGTAAATCAACTCTTACATACTAAGGGTAAGATAGATATTTATACTAGTTCTGAGTTGTACTACCTGACATGCTAAAACCAAAGTTGCCGCATTTCTAAAATAATCGCTTAACTGTCTGTTAATAATCTTTACATATCTATATAAGACATCCTTTATACAATTGACCCATATTGTACTCACTATTATATTTTAACATAATACCTTTACCGTTGTATAAAATGATTAGCGAGTGAAGGTTTCCACCACCGTTAAAGATGCATCATGAACTATATTTATTTAACAAGTATAGGATCAAGTCTAATGTTAATATACGACTTATATAGACAATTACTTTACATTGTTTAGATTTGTTATGAAATAATGCATGTAATGAAAGTAACAAAATAACATTCATAAATAATGGATACATATTTGAACGAAAATAAACTATCAATATTTTTCCAACAATAATTACTAACGAGAGTATAAGCTGAAAACCACCGGGCTTCGATGGACCGCAATATAGGAGACCATAATTGGGAGGACAAATTAATAACAAATGCCAACAATGCTAAAGGAATGTAGAAATCACGAAGCTTTGATTAGGTGATCTAATTGACCCATTGTATGAGCAGGCATTACGATACAAAATGACTAAGCATTAAACATGCCAAAAGTATACAAATATAATTACAGGTTTATATTATACAGAGGGAGTTTCTGGCTACATAAAATTATATTATCCAAAGGAGGTATGCTACTTTTCTTAAAAACTATCATCGTGAAATTACTGTTGAATGTAAGTGCAAGCCTTACGTATTTATGCTTGCTGCTTTTTTTTGCTGTTCCTTGACTGAATCAACGAAACCGACCACCTGCAAAATAATCAGAAATTTTGTCACAAATTCTTATTAAACTTATATTGTAAACCTGAAAAGAAGCGTTAATTTCTTCATGTTTCACTTCAAATGCGAAAGAGAATGTTAAATAGATGTCACCTTTGCTATCCTCGCAAATTCTCGTAATCGTTAGCTTTAATATACAAAAGAGTTAGTAAATACAATAAATTACATGTTAAAATTCATAAATAAGTCACTATTAATCTAGTCCATGGTCAAACATGCGCTATCAACTGTAATCTGCTATACTCAATGAAGTGAACACAAAAAGAGGATTTTATGGTAATTGGAATCAACACCATATGAAATCTATTTCAAAATATGTGAAAAACATTAAGTGGGATGGAAATTCTCGAAGGCGGATAAAATATATATAATTTTAAGATATCGCACATTATTGAACACTTACAAAAAAATTATGATTACCTTAAGAGCTGGCCCAAATGCCATGTCCATATGTTTCATCAGAAGTTCTGGTTTTAGTAAAAGTAGTGCACGACCATCAATTTGCTGAAAATTATACAGTATGCAACAGATAGAATTAATCGTATGAAAAAATGAACGAAAGACCAACATTAGTGACAAATTTATCGACGATCGACTCGTCGAATATGTTACGCAATTCTGATGCAACTTTATCAATCGACCAACTTGAAATTGGTTTGTCCAAAATCGAGGCTAGAATAAATATTTTTCGTAACAAAATATTAAAATAAGGTACTGGAAATTGATGAAATTTAAAACTCACTTTTAATACTTTTATTTGTTCGACAAGGTTGACGATTGTGGGAAGGTCCTAAATTATACAGAATAATACCAGAATAAAGTAAGTGTGCATATAAGAATATTTACCTGCCAACTCTCTTTGAGGACCCTCTTTGGTCCTATCAGTACAAATTTGACAAGGATCAGGAGTGCTTGAGTAGAAATTCTCACAAGTACCCATCTTAAAAGAACGTTCTATGTAAAAATATAATGAAATTTGAAGAAATCGAATCACACGTACCTTCTTAAGCAGTTCTTTTAAATACCCCCAGGCTTGTCTAGCATTCAAAGCACATGGCAAAAAACGTGAACGCAAAGCACCACCGAATTCAGCTAAATTAGAAAAATGATCTCACTAAAATATACGAGAATTTTAGATGCGTATATAGAAGCAACTAAAAAATTTAGTAAGTAGAGAAATCTATAAAAAATTATTAACATAAAGTATATTAGTAAAAATACATATTTACTATATCAATTAGATTGATTAAATGTCTGGTGAAATCACTTTTTTAGGTAAAACATGTAACATCAGTTTTAAAATTAACCATAATTTAAATTATCGTATACTAATATGAAATAGGTGTGATTAAGTATTGATTGTCTTGATTAACAAAATTTGCGTCGTATACGACACTTATTTTCAGTGCTTAAAAAACTTAAGCTTTACATAAAAAATCGAAAACCATTATAGGAAACATTTATTACTACATAGCGTCATAGTTACTTATTAGAGGACTAACCTGTTATTGAAATTATTTTTGTAGTGGATGCAGGAACTGTTAGATTGTATATTTTACCCTGATCGACAGAACTATTTATTAACTGCTGTACAGCTTCTCTTAGAACGTGATGTATAGAATATGGACCAAAACTTGGCCTCATCTCTTTTACCTGAAAACAATACTTTTAATATTTTCGGCTTTTAGTTAACTATTGTTATCAAACTAGAAATAAGCAGTAGAATATTGGAAAACAACATAAAAAAAGAACAATTATTTTCAAACAAGTTCTAGCCAAGCTGCCTACCAATTTAGCATCGAGAAGAGGGCCTAGACGACATTCTGGATTTACGTATAAGCACACTGAAATGACAAGGTGAAACAAAAGTCAAGTCTATCTATTAATACATGAATTCCGTCTATAAACACTGACTTGTCCTTTCATTTTGCGGTAATTCATCATCACAAACAAATACGAAATCTGTAGCGCAAGCACGAGGTGAAGGTGTAGTGTTATGTCCGAACAAAGGCTTAGGAGAAACAGCTCCATTTGACAGTTGTTGGCTCATTTCAGTATGCTCTGGCTCAATTCCACTTGCCTCATTCGACTGCGTAGGAAATTCAACCATAGGCTCAGGATCTATTAGCTAAAAAAATAACTTATTTAGAGAAAATTTACCGGTACGAAGAATATTTTAAAAAATTGCAATCGAAAAAAGACGTACTTGAGACCTAGCTTCTGGAGGTAGCCTTAAAAGATCCTTCATAATCTTCACAGGCAATGTTGGTTGGCGCGCTCGCTTCTTTAGTGTTGAATTCTGAGAAAGTGTTGTCATTCCTGGTGGCCGAGGAGCAATCGGACGTAGATTTGAATGTTGACTGTTGCATGCTCCATTACCATTACTGGTAAGAACAGGGATAGTGAATTTGTTAGACTGAGAGATATTAGTTGTCGTAGCTACAACTGGTATGAATGTTGTTGAGGGAAGCGAAACGGCTAGTGAGTGATCCAACTAAAGAATATCATAATAAGCAAACATAAATTTTATGCATAAATTTATCATAAAACATAATTCTGCACCAAAAAACAATAACTTGATGCAAAGGCTTTAGTCACCGTATTTGGAGATCTCTTTGGAATTGGTGGAGGTGGACCAGGTGGGCTATGTACAATTCTCGATGGAGAGAGCATAATAGAGGATTTTGGTAAAGGAGACGATGAAGAAAGCTACAATTAGCATTTCTCTAAAAAATGATTTCTACAGCAATAAGTAAAAATAAGACTTGTAGTTTAAAAAAGTAATACTGTACGTAAACGATATGTGTTGGTTTACCTTCTTTTGAATAGTTTGAGAAGGATATGAGGATAGTTGCAATGCTTCTTCAGCTTTTGCATCACGTAGAATCTCTGAAATCAATAACCAGTATAGAAAACAGTCTTATTTATAAAGTAGTACGCTGGACATACATATTTTAAATACTTTATACTTTGAAATCCCAACTGTTATCAAATATCATTTACACATTATTTTATCGTAATCACCCACCTCTCACCTTCTCTTCCACTGCACTCTCTTTTTCCTGTTTCTCTTTGATTTTGTCAGAAGAATGGTGACGACTGTTTGAGCGATCCTCATTACTCGATGATATTGTAAAATCACTCTACAATATTATTTTTAAAATAAACACTAATAGGTAGGCCTGTTAAAATTTTATTTGGTTTGATGAACATTAAAATAAATGAAAATATAACCTTTTACCTCCGAAATGTTCTTTGTCATAACCTCAGAAACACTGGATGTCAGAATTGACTGTGAATCATTAGTTGCTGCGCGAGCTCTTTCTGAGAAGAAATAGCACGTTTATGATAAATCTACTTTATATATAAATAAGTAAATAGGTATTTACTTACTGAATTATGAAGCCTGTTTGCGTGATTCAGTCAAAACCTTGGTCTTTTGGTTTTACTTTCAATGTTTCGCAGTTTTCTTACGGCATCTTCAGGTGATTACCCTATAAAAGCCTAATTTATCTTAGTATGGCTAGATGTATATGATTTACAGGACAACAATATTGTTTTAATTAAATCACGCTAAATAGGCTTCACAACTCAGTAAATATTCCCTTAAATGCACCTATAAAAAATTTCCATTTTTTATACATATAAATATGTAAATGCTTGATTTGTGCTGTATAGCTATCTTTAAAGTTTTAACATGCGACATAATTTCTAAAAACAACCTGGTAATTCCCCAAAAAAATTGAATTAAAACACGTTAACAAAATATGAAAAGCAACTAGTATTTAAGTTATGACTTACACTACAACGAACACTTGTATAATTACTTCACTAAAGAAAAATTAATTCGATAAGAATAGTAACATAACATAGTATAATATAAGCATTAAAATTTTAGTTTTGGATTTAATTTTCAATTTAATGATCTGATAGGCATTTATAACAACTAACTAGGTGGACGTCCTCTTCCTCTTCGAACCAGGGTTGTAGGCTTTGCTCCAATATCAGATAGTCGCTTCAGTAATGGCTGTGATGATACTGCCATGGTTGTAGACAATGGAACACGTCGACGATCTTTTTCTCGTTGTTTCGATGTAGATGCACATCCAACAACTAATGCAGTACAGGACTTTCTCACATTAGTATTAGCAATACCAGTAACTCTAGCTTAAACAAAATGTAAATAGTACCAATACCTATTAAATTTATCGCAAATATTCTAAAAGAATACAAACTTAAATTCATACCTTTAACTTTGACAGCTTTAGGTGGTAGTATTTCAACACCAACCATTTCAGACCACCCAACTGGCATAACATATCGACTGTCAAATGGTTCTCTGATATCATATGCACTGTTCCAACCGTCAAAATTAACCTTGATAAAATCCTGAAACATCTTCTGTTTTTAAAGCCTTCTCTTCAAAACCTTAAATTATCAGCGCAATTGTTACTCTAAACAACATGGTGAACTATATACTCACTTTTGTGGACTCAACAATCGTTGCGGGACTCGGTTTTCCATTAAAGCTCTTTTGATCAATAGCCTCTACCTTCATTCCAATTTCGAATAAATTCTTTGGAGGACGTAATGACTTTGATATCTAATAAATATGCAACCTGCTAATATTTTCAACACTATGTAACAATATGAATAATAGAACACGATGAAAAAAACTCGTGTAAAAATATGGCTAATAAATGAATGGAATAAATGAAACAAGTGCTCGATACCAACCGGACGGAACCATTCTGAAGGACAAATCCTATCCTTGCCCGTTTCCTCATCTGGCTTTAATTGTTGTTCTAACCACTTAGGAAAATTTCCATGGTGGTATATGAAGCCTATTGGAGGATTCATATCTTTGTAATCTTTCTTATCAGAGCTAAAATAACATGCTGCTCATATAATAGACAATTCTTGGTTGTTAAACATTAAGATAAACTTAGAAAGTAAAGATAGAAAAAAAACTGACATTACAAAATAGGGTTGACATAAGCATATTAATATATAATTTAAATCTAAATTATACTTATAACACGTAAAAATTTATCATACCCTATTGGCTTGATATTAACATCATCACACATGATCCAGCGGTCATTCGTATTATCCAAACCCTCCAACCGAACACAAATCCATACACTATAAACCTGAATTATTGTACCAAGACAATACATGGCATCACTTCCTGTTGGTCCTGAAACAATATATCAGTTATTTATACCTTTTAGAATTATAGTTTCGGAACCTATGACAACATTTTCTAAAATTAAAAAAAAACTAGATATCCTGTAACTAGTATTAAGGTAACACCTCTGGGATCTGTAATCATAAGCTTCATATCTGCCTGGAATAGATTTTCTGGAGGAGTTCTCGAATGGAAAAAACATTCTGGAGGGGCTGGTAGTGAATTGGTTTTTTCTAGGTACGAGTGCCAATCAAATGAAGATACACGCGGTGACTGACTCGAATCCTGTAAGTTCACGGATTCTGAAAAAGTCTGAGGTGAAGCACATAAATATATCCAACAACATTCAACTTCAAAACAAAATACAGAACTGAAATGCGCAAAAATTCTGTAATGTCCTATGTTCACCAGTCCATTTCCAATTTTTCTCGGATCACTTTGGCAAACACTCACATCAGTTTTCACTTCTTTCTTGGTTTGCAAAGACGATTTCACTCTGTATGAATTACTCTTTTCATCATCTAAAGTTATAACAGACTTTGATTCTTTGTAGTTTGTATCACCTTCAATACCAGAAACCGTAGGAAATAGCACATCCGCATCGATCTAAAGAATTAGGTGTTAGATAAAATAGAATACAAAAAACAAATACGGGATTCAGATAATGCACAGTAAAGTACTGGCAGTATGTATACACCGTCTTGAAACTTCTTTATATTCTAATTAGCTGCAATTTGATACATTTTATTAATGCCATCGTACTGTCTAAACATCATTATAGCTCACTTCCTTTTCCTCGCTAGCTTCCCGTTCCATTATGGGATCCATGGGTACGTCATAACTTGCCTCAGACTCTATCGACACATCTCCCATTTTTGGTTCCTGCAAACAGCATACCCTATTTTAATCCAACCATGCTGAATAGATAAACGGCATTTTAATGCTTCTTATCATGAACCATGCTCATGAACCGATATGAAGTCTAAGAAATTAATCGATAAACGTAGACGGCGAGACGGAGCGGTGGAATTAGCAGGCACAGCGCTGTCCTCTTTCGCGCCACAAATAGATCAATAGTCCCGCCCCGTATGGTTAAATCAACCAATAACCAGTGACCATGGAATTGTTTAGAAAATAAAAAATAATATTAACAGTGACGTCACAGATATATGCATGGTGATGCTCTAATGCGCTACGAAAAACCACACTGAGACTAATTTTACAGGTCTTGGAAATCCGCACTTTACACCCTTGACACTGTAACGTAGTACGTACCTTATTTAAATGTAATCATTAAATATGCTAACAAACACTCATTTAATGCGATCCTTGGTTAAATCCTTTCAAACTTCTTCCTGCTTATACTGAAATGACTTATTATCTGTTTGTAATGCACTATTATTACATGCTTATTTCCAGCTGTTTGTACAAAAAAGTATATAGTTCTTTGAGTCCTAGCTACTTCATATAAAAGTTTCTAAAACTGATCCTATGATATAAAGTAATTTGTCTGACTTTCATACATGAAATAACCAACTGTTAGTGAATAAAATATAAGTCAAAATTGTATACCTTTACCCTTAAACATGAAACTATTTCATTTATACGAAGTAATTAATCTTTAACAGTTTAATAAACAGCTATTTATTTATTATCTACCAAATTAAGTGGGATGGTTTAGTAGTTCAGTGGTCACTTTAACCATATTATGATTTAGATATAATAGTGTAACTTAATCATATTTAGATCCATCGAAAACAAAATACTCAATTAGGCTAAAAGTACTTAGCTACTAACCTTCCTGAAAATCGTAAAGGGTAATATCTTCGAGCAAGATGTAGATCCATTTTTAATGTGCTTCAACGCATTAACATCCTCAGTTGCATCCTCCTGTACGTAGGTACAGTCATACTCGACATCTAGATCTTCTCCCGGAAACATTAGTACAATTATTCTATCAGACAACAGACAAATGGATATGAAATATATTTTAACTACATCATTTATATAAATAGTTTAGCTATGACAAATTATTTGCTATAGCCTACGATCTGTAAAAATGATGGATATATGGTATGAATATAATATTAAAAATTGGTTATAAAAATGATTATTTTATCGTTATATTTCCAAAACACAATATACTGTTATTATTCTTAGTTATAAAAATAAATTAGAAATATCCAAAGGCTATGATGAACGGTAGTGCTCAAAAATTAGTTTTTACAAGTAAAGTTTCATTCAAGGCATTTACTAAACAAAGCTTACTTTGAATCTGTTCCAGTCACTAACTGAATATCCATGTTTGCTAGGTCTTAAAGCTTCCGGATGATAGTGCCGATAGCAAATTAGGAATTCTCCTTTAGCCATGAGTCTATTCACTTCATCTTCTCCACATTTTAGTCGACGAAGATATGCACGACGATAGGGACGTGGTGGGAGCTCTACACCACCACCCGAGGGCAAAATCTCACCACATACTCCGCAAAACACATCTGATTTCAATCTCTCTTTTCCATGCTTTTTTCTAGTTTTTCGGGGCGACATCTGCAACTATAATGAATATATTATACGTAACTTATCATAAAATGAGGTAAATTTGAGACCGATTAAAATAATTTTCAGTAGAATTGTACGCGACAAATAGGATATAATACTGAATTCTTGCATAATCACAACTAATATAACATTAATTATTAAAAACAAATTATTCTGTAAAAAAAAACTTTCATATCCACATAATTTAACGTACACTAAAATACGAACTAGTATATTTAGAAAATTTATTTTGGTTAGCGTACAAATTCATTGTACTAAATATTTCAGTTAACCTCAATTTACCTAATCACTGATAATAAGATTAAACCGGCAAAAATCATAAATATTGTTTGTTAAGGAACTTAAGAAGAATTAACAATTACAGATAACGTCAGGTTAGGGAAGGGAGGATATCCTCATAAGTTTTCCATAAACAAGACGAAATCATACAGCATTTCATGTGTATAATTTTCACTTTAATCGTAGCGTTATTTTGCTAAAATCATATTCTTGTTTTAACTTGAATTAACGTCATAATAGTGTTTGATATCTAATCCTTAGATTGTTAATAACAGCACACATTTTCGCAACCACTTTAAAGCTTATGATTATATCATATCAACAGTAAGCTTTTAAATCTAATTTGTTCGCGCCGTTTTTCCAAGTTAGGGATTTGTAGCGCTAAAAGTGTGTGGCTATAATCGCAATTATAGTTCTTATGCTCTAACATTTAGGTAGAACCTCAGAATTCAGTGTATATAGTATCTAAATCTATAACACACTGACATCTCACAATCTCACATCTTAGTGTGGGAATACTATTAACCAATAACTGACAGGTTTATCCATTCTTTAGTCATAAATTAACTGGATAGGAGATTAACTTAATACTATTTTCATGCAATTATTTATAACTACTATAAAATCTATACATTTCTATTTACTGGATAATTATCACGTCTTCGTATCTCTTGTTTAAGTCATGTATAATACTAAATTTCACATATCTATCCCAGCGTTCTCATTTAACTTTTTAATGTATCAAATCTCTTCGTAATTTCCTTAAAATCTAATAGCACAATTACCTTATTTTGTTGATTTTTGATAGAGGTTTCTTAAATGTTATGCTTTATTTACGTCTGGATAATAAATTAGTCTTCTTCATTTCAACTATAGAGACTCTTAAACTGTTTGCAATAATTATATAAACTGACCACTACACTATTATGTATTCCTTGCCTTTGGATTAGGTCCATTCTTTAGCTACTTCTTAAAAAATCTTCCTTAACCTAATGAATTAGTATTACTTTAAAAAGCTACTTTTATTCAAAAAAATAAGTTCTTGGTTATTTTTGAAAATCTAATAGTTTATCTAGGTATTAGGTGAATTCAATACGTACATTTATGAAATATTAAAGGTTAAGATGAGTTTTAAAAGGATACTTCTCTGATATGTTCTTTGGTTTAAAAACGATAGGCGTTTCTATGTTTTCATATGTTGTTGTTTTCGCTAAAGAGTTTGGATACGGTTTTATTAATTCGTGGGAAAGAGAACTCATTAATTGTTGCCTAGTTATACATCTACCCTTTCCTTTGTGGTTCATCTTGGTGTTCATAAATTCTTCGACTTAGTACTTTTCGTACCATAAATGCCAGATGAATTAACAGCAATGCCTGAATTGGTAAGAATAAATTTAAATTTTAGAACTTAAAGTTGGAATTCTAAACTAACTGTATCAAAAATAACGATGCTTTATCTAAAATACTTCTAACTATACTTATCATTTTCAGACAATCAGCACTGATTTGGAAGCTAGATTTGCTCTATACACTGGATTTGGTGTTTTTGTGTGTATAGCTAACCTAATTACCATAACTGTATTTTCTTCGTCTAAGGAATTTCTCCAACGATATATTGTCTTCAATGCTCTAGCTGTTGCAGATTTGGTAAAATATAGTTTTAAATTATGATATCCAATTGATAGTATATTTATCAGTAAGTTATGTATTTCTTTTTTTGGATCAATGGATTTTCATTCGTTACGGCTGGAATTTTTCGCAACTTGTTCATGTTCCAAGGCCATTACTTTGTCCCGACCACATCGACAGAGTGCCTTTTCCACACGCCATGGGGAATTCTCATGATTGTTGCTGGTAATTCTTATATAACATTCTGAGATTGCCTGTATTAAATATATTTGAGTTTAGATATTTATTGTTTTTGTAGTCATTTGAACAGAATACTATTACGATGGGTATGGTGGTACATTTTAAAATATACGTATGTACTCTTTACAACCGTAACTTATGTTATATATAATTGTTTAGACCTTAACAGTAAGAAAAGTAATTAAAAATATCTAGTGTCCGAATCTTTAACTTCAGGTCAATTGCCGGCTCTACTGAATCTGTTCATATCTCTGGAAAGAGTAGTAGCTCTGGAATTTCACGCTTGGTACCGTCGGGTGTGGAGAGACAGACATAAATATTATCTTGTGGTTACAGCATTCCTCATAACTGCGGTAATTACCGGAAAAAATTGAATTGAATCTTCTTCTAACTTTAGAGTAAAAAATAACATCTTTACAAAAATGTAGTTGTTTTCCACTTAATCGTTGGAAATGTATGCGAGTAAAGTAGAAGAATTTTCTAGGGTTTATTCCTACTGACCGTCGGCCTTAATTATACTCACCAAACAGTGTCATCTACTCGAATCTGCGCCGTAATGAATTCTACGGGGATCATTTTTGGGACAGTTCACTATACACTTATCGCTCTCACATACCTCTTCTGTTTCATTGTGCTTATGACAATATTTAAAAAGACCAATAGAAGCAGGGTAAGTGATGAATGGCATTGTACTATACTCATGCAAGTCTTAAACAATTCATAATTAAGATATTATGTGATACTAGCATATAAAGTGTAATATTTCATATAATTCATCGCTAAGTGAGAAACAATGATTCCTTTATCAGAAGCCATCACGTGATGAGCGTCGACGTCAATTGATGCTACAGTCAATCACAGGCGTTTCAGTTATACTTGTTTCTATTCCCAACTTAGTGCTTATTCTTAACGAATGGAAATTACCAAAATTCAATGATCTGCTAGTCGGTAAGTTAACAGCTATATTACGAAATACTTTAAAATTTTTAGCTACAATAAAAAGGCTGTGCCTCCTTGCATTCATAGTAAATCCGTGTAAAAATTGTGCTGACTTTCTCTTTATTTGGATGTCATCTCAATTAAAAACCTTAATTAAAGATATTTGCTGAATTTTATTAGCTGTTACAAAATATCTTGATAGGAAGGAGATTTATAAATATAAACAAGTGCTATTTTCAAAACGATTCTTTGAAAAAGTCCATTTAAGGTGTAATATATTGTCTCTATGCTACCCATTCTTCCCTTACTCTGGTTATCTATTTGATTTTTCGCCCGGACTTTCGAGCTCGTCTTTTATATTTATGCGGTCTTAGGAAAAATAGCACTGTAGAAGTAACAATCATCCAGACAACTACGGCTAATCTCAAACAAGAGATTAAATAGAATTATTTTTAGTTATTAATTATAACTTTTGTTAGTACGAAAATCTATAAATTATTGCAAATTATTATAAGGCATTGCATACAATTGGTATTACATTGCCTGTAATAACATTAATCGGGCATTTTCTTAGTTCCTATTTATTTATAATGTAAATATTTTATTTTTAGTGACATAAATGTCAGACAGATTTAACTGAGAACGAACTGAAAGTAGGCTTGGTATTTTTAAACATGTTTTGTTCAACAAATTCAATCGCATAAATTTGTGAATCATTAGTAACTTTCAATGTAAAATATGAGTACACTTAGATTAGTAACTAATGGAAATATGCTTGTATTAATAATTTTTGTGGAATGAATGCTAGTTATATTATTCATAATTTTTTATGAACGGTATGTATTACAAGTATTGTTTAAATTCGTAGTTAATCTGAAAGTATCTATTATAAAATTCGATTTCGATTTATCCTTGGTCAGATATTAATAAAACTAATTTATTATAACTTATGGCTTTGTTATAGTCATGCAAGTGATCATTCTCTTCGACTCCGACAAGAATAAGTCGAAAATCTTATCGAAAAATATTATTACTAACTACGTTAATACAGTGCGTTTCAAAATGATAGCACATTTTGTTTTTCTGTCTTTTTTCTGTTCTCTGTGGTCAGATTCATCCAATTTTTTTAGAGATGGGGTGTAAGAGTCTTGAATATCTCCGGTTTAAATTTCATCGCTTTTCATAAAAAATTACCACTTTTATGCTAATTTTTCTCAAAACTACCACTTTTCATCGTTTCAAAATGATAGCACATTTTATTATAATATGTGTTTATGACAAAAAACAACAACAATCAATGTACGTAATAAGTAGCTAATAATCAATACAACTACCATTTCTATTAATAACCTGGAAAATTCGTTCAGGCATACTGTTAATTAAGTTTTTGATGACACTTTCGTCTACTTCGTTCCATGCTTTGTTAATGGCACTTTGGAGGTCCTTGACGGTCTCAAACTGACGGTTATCGGCATAAATCCCTCCAACGAGAATTGCCCAAAGATTCTCTATCGGATTTAGGTCCGGAGAGCGCGATGGCCAGTCCAGAGTGGTCACATCATTCTCCTCCAACCAAGTCTTGATGCTTCGACTGGCGTGGATTGTGGCATCATCTTGTTGGAACGTGAAGCTAACGCCTGGAAATCATTGTAGAAACGGGACTAGGTGATGTCCTAAGACATCCTGGTAGTCAGTACTGTTCATCTTCGTCGAGACAAACGCCAAGTCGACTAGTCCCATAGCACTGAATGCACCCCAAACCATAGCACTTCCTCCACCGAAGTTTCGGGTTGAAAAATGCCGCGGTTCTTTACGTAAATCCCTCCAATACGAGTGATAACCATCAGGACCATCTAGGTTGAACTTCTTCTCATCGCTGAAGATCACCTAAATTCCAAATAAATAATTAATAGGCTTATTTTTGAAGACTCGTAAAAGTTGTACCTTTTCCCAGTTGTATCTCATGAATATTCTGGCCCAGCAGTCTTTCACGATTATGCCTTTGTGTCACTTGTAGACACTTCTTCATTCGTGATTGGACAATATTTGGATACTTCTCCAGCATTCTCCACATCGTACTTTTTGAGGCATGAATGCCACAAGTCCTATGCAATTCATTGATGCTGATCGTGCTATTCCACGTTGTACGCAAAATTGTCCTTTTTCACGGTCAATCAACTAATCAGGTAGTCTACTACTCTCCTTTGTACCATATTCTTCTTGGTGACGCAGGAAATTCATGATAGCCTTCCTGAAGCGCTTGACGACATCGGCAATCTGCTTCACCGTGTAGCCGGTAGTTGACAGTGTTTTAGTTTGATTTCTTTCGTGTGAACTCAATGTAGAAGCACGACCCATTGTTATGATTGCCCAGGATTAGTCAATTTGCGTTTTTTAGTTAAATAACGCCAAAATATGGGAAGTGTGCTACCACTTTGAAACGATGAAAAGTGGTAGTTTTGAAAAAAATTAGCGTAAAAGTGGTAATTTTTTATGAAAAGCGATGAAATTTAAACTGGAGATTTTCAAGGCTCTTACACCCAATCTCTAAAAAAATGGATCAATCTGACCATAGAAAACAGAAAAAACGAAAAAACCCAAATGTGCTATCATTTTGAAACGCACTGTATATTCCATCTCCGTTATCAAATTTTGCCGGAAGCAAACAAAATTCGAGGTTATAGATAATTCTTGCAATACTGTGAACTGTGAAATAAGAAATACAATTAAGTTTTCGTGCTATATATATATATATATATATATATTAGGGTTGGCATCCCGGGATCCCCAATTACTCGAATCTCGGGAAATGCCCGGCTTTTCCAAAATTTAGAAAATCCGATAACTCGACATTTTAGTCTCAAATGCCAACCTTAATATATATACATATATTAGAGATTATTCGGGATTGTCTCGAATCCCGAAAACCGGTAAATTCTTGATATTTTGCTTATCCCGTTTTCCCGAGATCCCAAAATCTCGATTTTACTATCCCGAATAACAACCCTGATATATATAGTTTATAGTGTATCATACTTTTGACACAATTAAATATATTCTAAATATTCTAAATTTTTTGTTCAACTCCTATTCGTTTCAAATAAGTTACTACACCTATCCCAACTGTCTCATTGTTTACTTTCCCTAATTTTGATAAATGGTTTCCTGGTAAAATTCTACTAGACATCTCACTTCTTAAGTCTCAAGCAGAGCGAATTTCTTTCAAGAAATTTTCTATTCGGAGAATGTTATTACCATTATTTACAATATATTCAGAGAATATGATATAAACAATTACAGCTGATCGCTCTGAGAAAAAAATATGCCTCAATTTTCACTAAATAATAAAATGTTTTGAAATATATATATAAATATTACTGAAAATTATGCATATGAATAAATTTAATACTTGTTTATTGCTGCCCTCTTAAATTTCATTGTAATTTGAACGTTATTCAGTTTTATAAAATGGAATCATTATTATTTTAACTAAAGAATTATTCATAGCCTAATTTGCTTTTGTTCTTGAACCTGTCGCGTCGATTGTTCATGATAAGTCGTTTCACAGAATGAATTCACTGGATGGACAAGTAATATTATTATTTTAGACTACAGCAGATTTTACTGAGTTAAAATACCAAGGCTGTTGATATGAGTTAACACGAATATTTTTCTTAAATGTTGCACAACAAACTGGTCACTCCTTGTCGTTTTTATACATTCTTTGCCATTTGTTCATACTTAGCGACTTAATTATGATCTTTCTTTACTGTGCAAATTATGATTTCCGACGATTTGTCTTTCTTTTATTATTTCACTATATTATATTATAAGTTCAATAAATTTCAGAGAGTGAGTAAATGTAACATTAATTCTCTATTAGCTATATATTTAATACTGTTTTATAGCGTGTGTATGTTAAAAGAAACTCAAAATTAATGGGATATCTTATATATCGTCAGTTGTAGAAAGAAACATGTCAGTTTAGAGCGGATAATTATGCGCTCAAAAGTATTGATAATTGTGTGAAATTCACACCTAGGTAAAAATACAATACTACTGATATCAGGAAATAGTAAGTATGTTGTAGTCTAACAAGTTTCGCCTTCAAATACATGTCTGGTTTAAAAGTACAACTTTCTCACATATACAGCGTAGGAAAAACGATTGATTTTAGAACTATTACATATTTTTTCAACCCTAACAAAATATTCAAAAACGTTATCAAAAGTGTATTTATCCGGCTTCCCAGTCTTAGCATCAGACATGTGACAAGTGAAAAGCTTAGCTATTGGTTTTCTAAAGGAATTTATTTGTATGTTTGTTACTCCACCTTTCTTATCTCACTTTCTACCCTATAATTTATATTATTTTGACATACTTCATACAATATTTTATTATTTTCAAGTTTTCTGTGTCGGAATTATTCATCTTCTTTAACTGCAAGCACCATCTCTAAATTCTGAACATTACTTTTCACAAAGATTCGCTAATAATTTAGTGAGATCACTAGTGAAGAAGAGTTAATCTTCAAAATTAACCCATGATTACAGTTTGTAATCTATAATCACAGATTCAAATTAGATGAATTTGAAGGCTACTGGTTTATGGTTATAATTTCATGGCCTTTTTTTTCATAACATTGGATCATTTTCACTTTGGGTCTGTGAAACATAACAAAATCTTGGATAAAAATAAATTTGATTGCATAGAGGAATCTATAGTCGAGAATAAGACAGTCCTTGAGGAAAATATTGGTGTAATAACTAATCTTTTCTCTAGGAGCTACAAAATGTCTTTTCACTAAAACGAATACATGAAGTGGTTACTTTATTAAACTCCTCAAACGTTTGTTCAATCAACTAGAGTTTAAACTTTCCCTCTTTCTTCTGCATCGTACGATTGACACTTCGCTTAATAGAAGATGGTAGCACATTCCGTTCCCCTTGAAGCAGACAATTAGTAGGAACATCCAATCCTTGAATATCGTGGTGACTTGATATGCGGCCGAGTCTTCCATAGAAAAAACGATTTTCAGTTAATAAAACAGTGAAAAGCACAAATAAAAACAAAGAGTATCTTTAGAAAACCAATAACTAAACTTTTCTTTTGCCATATATACTACTTAAGCAAGATTGGGAAGCCAGAGAAATACACTTTCGTTAGCGTATGCAGTGGGCTTCATAATCATAGTACACCCCCATTTGTCGCTGTGACTCGGGACCCAGTGTTTCAAATTTTGCTAAGTTTCTATCCTAACACCCTGTCACATCGCCAGTACTATCTATACTTTTCTTCTTGATTGCCAATACTTTTTTTTCCACGAACGCACAAATCTTTCTACTGTTTTATAATTATAGGGGCATCTAGGATATACGAGCTTTAAAATTAGAATATCACGTGGCAAATATGCGTTTTGTAAATCAGTGTAAAAAACCGAAAATAGCTCGTGGTTCGCTTTTCAACGATAGCGAAAAAGGAGAAATTCTGGCGTTTTTTTATGCCGGATTGAAGTGAATGGAGAATACCAAAAAAGTCATGCGCTTTAGGGATGTTGTTGCCAATTTCCTGGGGGTTACTGGTAAATATGGAATCAAAAAGAATGGAGAAAGGCCAAAAAAGCTGGGAAAACGGGAAAAAAGAAAGATAACGATCATAGCATCAAATAGCACGGCTAGTCTGGATGAAACTAGAAGCAACTACTGCCCGACTGTGTAGAAAACAACGGTTTGGAGGGCACTGAAGGCAAATCCATTCATCAAGCGGGAAAGAATGAGAAAGTGTTCCACTTTAACAGCAGATCACAAGAAAGCCAAGATAGCTTTTGCCCGTACACACATGTCATGAACTTCGGAATGGACTGAGGCAATTCTCCCTTTTTTCCATGTGCATGTGCCTTTTCATTACAAGCTCCATTTCATTCAGATCATCTTCAGCGACGAAAAGAAGTTCAAGCTTGATGGTCCAGACGGATTTACTTCCTGCTGGAGAGATTTGAGAAAGGAGCGAAG
The DNA here is from genome assembly GCA_964036235.1 of Heterorhabditis bacteriophora. Taxonomy (NCBI): domain Eukaryota; kingdom Metazoa; phylum Nematoda; class Chromadorea; order Rhabditida; family Heterorhabditidae; genus Heterorhabditis; species Heterorhabditis bacteriophora. Next base: position 6,444,887 of record OZ038428.1, on the reverse strand, counting down.
GTTTTTTCTACATGAAACTTTGAAGGCGGAAGCTTGATGGTATGGGCTGCATTTTCATCGTTTGGTGCTCTCGAATTAGCTTTTGTTTCCACTAAAATGAATAGTGTCGACTACCAGCAAGTCCTTGAAAATCATCTGCTCCCTTATTACAACAGATTTCCACAGAAGAACTTCATATTTAAACAAGACAATGCTGCCATTCACGTGAGTTGCAGTACAAGGAATTGTTTTCTACGCAGGAACATAATTTTTATGGACTGGCCGTCTCGGTCACCGGATCTAGTTCCCATGAAAAATCTTTGGAGAATATTAACCCGTCAAGTTTATGCCTACAACAGGTAGTTTTATTCAATTGAGGACCTGAAGAAGACAGTCTCAGAAGAGTAGAGCAAAATTGACCCAGACGTCCTCAAAAATCTGTCAACGAGTATGACAGAACGCATTTTTCAAGTGGTTAGTGGAAGAGGTAGTTGTACCGATTATTAAAAGTCATTTGTTCCCGTTATAAATTATTTTTGTTTTTTGTAACTATTTATCCTAAGTGTCTTATAATTATGAAACATTGGGAAAATAAATTGTTTGCGTCCTTGAAAAAAAAGTATTGGCAATCAAGAAAAAAAGTATAGATAGTCTTGAAGATGTGACAGTATATCACGATAAGAATTCTGTAACATTTGAAACACTGGGTCCCGAGTTACAGCGACAAATGAGGGGGGGGGGGGGTACTATGATTATGAAGCCCACTGCATACTATATAGGTAAAACTTTAGTTCATGTTAGGCGATTTTCATCATTTGTTTTGCACTAATGCTGAGGTCAAACCCGTCTTTCCCAATAAGCTGTTGTGATCTCGAAAGATCCTCTTCTTGACAATTTTCGAACGCGAGAAGTGCTCACGGATCTGGATCTTCCGCTGCTAGGACGATCCTCTACTCGACCAAACTTCTGATATCATTTCGGAGTCTGGCGAACAACCATTCTCATGACACAAAGCTTCTTAGCAAGTGCAGCCTTTTTCTCTCTTTGCTCGTGCCAATGCATGGAGACACCTACGTCAAAGATGATAATCTAATTCTATTTACATTTCTGTATCAAAATTTTGACAATATATCCTGTATTATACAATACAAGATATTTTACATTGTTTTCATTTTTTATTCCTAGCAAAACAATTATTTAAAATAGTGAATAGCGGAAATTATTAAAGTGATATTTTCAGTGTACAAAATGACGTTTGTATCACTATTCAGGAAATGTTATCTCATAAGAATAAATTCAATTAGTAAACGTCAACATTTGAGTTCCTGAGTACATTTGTTTCATGATCATTATTATTAATAATAATATCTAAGTTTGTCTGATACAAATATTATTTTCAGTCTTATTTATGTAAAGAAATCGGTGGATTTGCAAAATGATTTCTTGAAATTTTAATGTCTTCATTTGTTTGGGAATTAAATCTTATTTGTATCTAGGAACAATCCAAATCGATTTTCATGACGTTTTAGGAAAGTGCAATGTGAAGAAACTACAATTAATTTAGAACTTTATATAATTTGCTAATTTATTGTGCTTAAAAATATTACCACATAGCACATCTTTAAAAAAATAATATTATATATTAAAAGTCGATGTCTAAGTCTACATTAATATACAACTCATACTTTAAAGTGAAAATTTATTGTTCTAATGTGGATACAACTTAGTTATGAAAAATATGGTTTAAAAAAAACATTTGTAATCTCTCAAAGACTACATGGTGATACAATAAAAAAGTTTAGATATTCATAGTCAATCATTTAAAAGTACATTATTTCTTTTAACATTATGCAGAAACGATTTATTATCAATCGACGTTACGCACCATTACTGCTCCTTGTTTATATCTCCAGCATCATTGTTATAAGAGGAATAGAAAGTGGTTTCATCTAGTGTATTGTTTGGTGCAATATTCCATATACAATAGTTTACATGCATTTTTAGTTAAAAACACTGCAAACGTTATTATCTATGTACCACTTAGATGTGCATGGATTTTTTTTTGAATATCTTACATTTAATCAGAATTTGCAATAAGGACTTCGTCATATTTTGAGTATATAATAACATACAAGAAAAAGACAAATCGATAATTTATCATCATAACACCGTGACTTCGTAACACGGACAAATAGTGTTATGCACTATCTTTCACTAAATTATTTATATTATCTAGCATAAAAAAGCATTAAAACAATAAAATTTCCCTTAAGGGAATATGTACCAAAAGATAATGTGAAAATTGTAAAAGAATTATGATTAATAATGGTAATGATTTCTAGTGCCAAAATATTTCCTTTTGAAGAAATATCTTGGACCGATTACATCGTTTTTTTTCCGCTGGTTTAGGATATTGCTTCCAACATTCTACCACTGCCGTATCACAATTGCATAATGCATTTTTGCACCTATCCTGGTTTTCTATAAAATAACAAATCAATAACAGCTACAAAAATTGATTTTTCCTAACATTAACTACTAGAATTAGCACCAATACAAATATTTATAATTTCTAAAAAATTTAAATGTTTGTCCATATTGACTCGCCTTCACAGATAGCAGTACTATTTATACATTTCCAGTTATAGTTATCAACATATTCCCAAGCTACATCAAAGCAAACCTTCGTGTCAACTGCCGCATCGTAGCACTTGTCATGATACATACAACATCTGAATATTTGTAGTACCACATATTGAAATCATTCTAAATTTAATGTCGGAAATGCTTTGTTCAAATAAGCACTAATATAAATTGTTTAAAGCTACTGCAGGAATTTAAAAAAAAACTATTCCTGACAAACCTATCAATTTCGTCAACCGGCTCATGTGATCCACCTACCCCACACCAGCAACCATAATTATTGTAGACCTAGGAGTTTAAACTTAAAATACACTTAACATTAATATTTATTTACCACAATAACAAACACTCTATATTATATGTTTGAGTAGTGAGTTAAAATTATATATATATATACAAATTAGTTTTGAAAAGTATAGAATCAAAACCAACTGACAAGTGCATTGTGATGTAAGATACACTCAGTAACTTCCTCGAAGTTCCACAATGCCTGTAGTCTATTTGTCGTTCCTGTTTTGGTGATCCTACTCAGTACTAATGAAGAAGGGACGAAAAATACTATCCAAAAAAACATCTGAAATAGTTTCACATATTAAATAGTCTACTTCCTCACTTTAGAACAATGGTAATCTGAATGAAACATTTGCACTTGGAACATTGTAAGATGCATATAATTTTTATGAAAGACAAATTATTGATCGTGAAATAAGATTAATATTGAGAGAAGAGAATAGGTGAAACATTAAGGTGATGACAGAGAAATATTAAAACAAACGATAGTGACAGTTAGTAGAAAATTGAAATTACGCACATAGCATAATTCAAAAATAAAGTTTGGTGATTATAGCACGGAAAGATACTTTGTATTAGATGAATAGTGAGGGAAATTTTAAAAAAAAAGAAAGGCTAAGTATTGCGAGACACAAGCAGGCATTGTGAACACTAGGAAATCCAATATCAAACAATCATCATGAGGGAAGTGACCATCTGGCATAGCAAACCGACAACGAGCACCGAACGATTGATCACAAAACATGTGAGACTTAATAGCTAAAACTAAACGTAGTATAGAATTATTCAAAAATACATTCTAAAAAAATTTCAACGTTTTATATAGTAAGCATATATTTTGTGAAGATTCTACAGCGGTTTTCGAACCTTTCTTTCACTCATATGTCCGATTGGCACTGCTAGACGCAATTTCATTTATGTACTTAACTTTAAAAGATTCATCAGGAAAATACTAATATCAAGAATATTAACAAACTATAATATCTATCGTCCATTTAAATTTTACAGGATGAGTCAGTTCTGCATCATCAAGCAGCATCTACTAAAAAACCCACTAATCCTAACTTGTCTATTTCAAAAAACCAAATATATATTACTGAAACTATTAAATAAGGAAGTATGAGAAGCGACGAATTAATATTGGACCATTCAGTCACTTATATTATTTTTAAAGCGCATTATTATCTTACATTTGTTACTGCTTTATGAGTAATACTATAGAGATATAGAATCGAAATAATTGTTCGAATGTTAAAAGCAGCATAATAAATAACTTGATAGTAAACCCTATAGAACATTGGCTACAACAGCGATTGTTTATTAATGATGAGTGTACGTCAGGCGGGGAAATTTACACATCAGACAGTTCGACCATTTTAGTTTTATACTGAAGAATAATCGTAAGTTTGAAGTATAAAAGGAAACGCTTATATATTGATTAAGAAACTATTGAAATTTATTAACTATTGGCAACTAGTAACACATAGGTACTCGACTCACATTAGGATAATATGCTAAATTAAAACTACTTTGCCATGTATTTATTTACTTTCATATTAGCTGTCTCTATAAAAAAAACTATAGGACTTCTTCCTGTATTGTATTTAATGATAATTTGTAATAATAAAGTACTTATAAATTAAGCACTTAGTTTGCTAATGTTTATGAGAGTGGAGCCTAGTTATATTATTACGTATCAAAGTAACAAATATGACTATAATAAAGAAAATAAGGATTCCTGGGTTTTGGATTAGTGCCAAAAAATCATATATTCCAAACAGAAATAGCAGATATTTTATGATCTCTATGAGACCGTACTCGTATACCAAATAGGATGCGAAATAAGTGATTTTAGGGACTTATGGATTCCAGATATCAATTTAATTCACATAACAGTTAAAATGTCTCAAATAACAATGAAATAATGTTGAAAAACAAGTTTGTGAAAAGAACAATTATGTCGCTGTTGTAAAGAGTTAAAATATTTCCAAAAAATGATTTATCGTAAAGTGAAAACACAATCTGGTTTACATAATGACTACGTATGTATTTTAAATAAGAAACTATTTAACGATCTTATTATATTCACAAGAATTTACATCCCATTTTAAATATTTCCTTTAGAACTACAAATTTTTTTTAAACTACAGCACAAATAATAATTAACAGTCATTAATAGTAAACATGCAAATTGTGAACAGTGGAGTATATGAAATTTAATCATATAAATATGTAACAACAAGAAATAAAAGACAAGAAAATAATTTTAGAAAAAGATAGTAACCTAGTTCAAATGTGCTTTAAAGAAATTCTAGGTGTTACTAATGTAAGCGCAAGCAAAATAGACACGAATAGAGAAAGAAGCCTGTTGCTTAAAGAGAGGAATTAACATTTAATATTTCAAATATAGTCTTTGTAATTGAGGCATTAGGATATGAATTTAAAAGCTTAAGAATCTTCATAAATATTTGCTTATATGCTCCATAAATTTTTTGTTTATTTACAAAACAAAATAAGAATTACTAATAATAATAAATGTAGACCAGAATGTCTCCGCAAACAAGAAATCCTAATTTGTTCCAAACCATAATTGTCGATTGATATTTCTAAGATTTTGGCGGGAATATGTAGAGTCCATTATTTTGAACGTACTTCTAAACATACAAGGCCCTAAAGAAAGTGTTTAAGTTAAATAATTGCACATAGAACGAGTGGAAGAATATCATTAATTAGCATCTATTCGTATGAGTGGGGGTCCTGAGATGCGTTATTCCTCTACTACCTTTTAAACAGTAAGTGCTAAACTTGGTAATAATTTTTAAAAACTAGATATCTTTGCAGATAACCTTGCAGTAATATTTAGTTCCCCCTTTTTCGAATTGTCTTTTTCATTTTTCACAATTAGACGACAAAAGCAGCTTACAAATGTTTGAAAGAGTTATATAGTATTCTAGTGTTGTCCATAGGGTCACGCGGCACCTGCCTGCAGTCTGAAATATGGCAGAACATATATTAAAAGTATTTTGCTTTAGCTATACAAAAAAAAATCACTATTTGTTACTGAGGAATGAGTGTTATTATAGTTAGCGAGGTATTTCTATTTATCCATTAATAAACAAGAATAAGGAGGAGCTTAAATACCAGATAATCATAACATTGTACTTCTCTAAATTAAGACAACTGGATCCAAGATTAAGTCTTTCTGGCTTGAAACCATCCAGCAAATGTATCCAATTCTACAGTGTTGTCTACCCATCAATTTTTAAAAAAAAAGAGTCTATGATGACCACGAAATGTTATTGAAATACAAATATTATAAATTTATTTTTGATAGGACTACAGCACAATTAAACTTCTTTTAAGCATGTTCTTTGAAAACTATAGTAAAACGGAATCATGAAAATGTTCTGTTAAGCTGCTCCGTTTCTTGCAAGTTATATCGTATTTCTAGGAAATACTTTAGATAATTCTTTAATTTATCCATTAGTATATCCTTTGACACACATAAACATGCATATTACATTAGAAAAATATCGTCCACTAAAATATGCATCTAATCAGACTGTTCAAACGAAAACACTGCAATAATTGCTGGCTTATTTAATTTTTCGAGTTTTCTCTTTAAATGCATTGACTTTAACTACTTTAATGTTCAAAATTAAATTATTAAATACTTAACTAATATTTGCTAATATATCAATAAGGATACGAGTAAAACTACAATAAACGTGCTGAAACATTGTTCTGTCCTAATTTTAATTATCATCGCTTTGTTTTCGTGTCATACAACATCATACTACAGGATGAGTGAAAAAAAGAATGTATGGGTGGGTATTCTATGACATAATTTCATATAAATCTGCAAGACATTGTAAAAAGATTTAGTAGCTGGTAATTGGTTCGTAAAAAAGTGTAGCAATAAGCATCTATGTATGATCGGTCTGAATTCTTTATAATTATTAAATTAGAAGTATAGAACTTATTCTATATTATTTGCTTGCATTAATTAAGTGTACACATATATTAGTTATAAGGTACAAAGATTTAATTTTAAAAGACGAAGTTTAGAGTTGATGCTAATCGAAAATTGATGTTCCTTAGAAAACGAATGTCGTTAATAAGAAGAGAGCCACTTCAAGGTAATGATATATTTTGTATTACTTATTATTTGCAGAACTAGTGTCTTCATTTTATTGTTACATAGCTTTGCTTTTATTGATTTGCATACTCATATAAATTATAAACACTAACTTTCGTATTAGACGGTTTATTTTAAAAATACATATTTCATTTGATATTTGTATATATTATATTTGCTTTATCCTAAAAAAGGTTTAGCAATATATTTAAATCCATAATTTATGTGAAAATGAGTAGTAATTTAATTTAAAGAATGCAATACGATTGATTTTCATAGCACTGTAATACCAGCTACAGATTTCAGAAAAAGTTATTTTAGTTGTTAGTATTTTTTTAAAAGTTGGTATGCATATTTTGCTGATTTTATTAATATTAATGAATTGAATACAGCCATAATATATAATCACTGTTTATTGTTTATTTTAGGTAGTTAATGAGTGGACCATTAATTTTTGTTTGTTATTTTTACAGCTACCGTAGTAATTAATTAATACTATTTTCAGAAATTTTATGTCATCTAACGACTGGATTCACTGTAATACATGTTTTCGTCCTCCTAGTCAAGGCGTTTCGTTCTATTTTTCAAGCTGTGTACATGTAGCTTGTAAAAAATGTAGCTCAGCAGCTGGTTAGTTGTAGTTTTTGTAGTTTAACATATCATAGTTTATTGCATAGTTGGATATATTTGTTTGAAGATTGATGTTATTTATTTTGAGTAATATCTCCATAGTTTATATGATATTTCTGGATTATACTAATTTTTATGTTCTTATATACTTTTGTTATATTATATGTATTTAGATGGGCAGGGCTTGTCAGGTACGTGCTCCTATTGCAAAAAGAAGTGTGGTTTCGTGGAGATAAATAGAAATCTTCGCTCGGATATTCAGGTTCCATAAAGCATTCTCTTCGAAAATAAATTTACTTAGAAAACAGTACTATATTATAATTCTCTATTATTTAAAAGTGCGGAAGTCTAAAAGGCTAAAGTAATTATAGAAGTATTTGTAGAAATAGGTAAAAGTATTTGAATCTTGGGACATTTTAATTTAGGCGAGTCTAAACTAATTATGTTACTATATAATTAAAAATATAAAGTACCATTGCTGAAAATAAAGTTATTAATGTCATTATTATGACCAGTGGAGGACTAGAAATATCCCAAAAAGTTGTGATAAATGGAGCTTTAAAATTCAGTTTGTTTGATGAAGATGCATTATATATATTTTATGTTCAGTATTTATTTTTGGTATTTATGGGAGGGAATGTTTATGAACGTTAAATAATCTCTAAGTACGTATATCAATTGTATGGTTAATCTAGAGAACCATTTCAGATGTTATTTCGTAACCCCAAGGATCTAGCTACACAGTACATGCGAAATCTGGCACAAGTAATCGAATTTCAAAATTCCAATCGGATGCGTCTCTTACGAGCCACTTCTGAAAAGGTTCTGATGATCTGTATTTTTTAAAGTATTCTGTGTAAATCTCTAATTTATTTCTGGTTTTTACTTTATTCTAGGAAAAGAAGGCAACTAAATTTGCGTGTATGGCACAACAAGAGCTTAAAAGACGTTCTGATCTAGAGAAGTTGGTTGTTTATTCGTTAAGGATTCTTGATATGCTGTTGATATATTATCTTTATTAGACAAGCAGAGGAAGAAAAAGTACAACTTCAGCGTGAAGTAGAGAAGCAACGTGCACACTGCCAATCATTGGAAGCGAGGTTTGACATATTTTTTTAATACTATAGATTCACAAATGATAGCCTGCAACTTATTTTAAATATTTTTTCACACTTCTATTTTTCTGATGCTTAAATTTAATAACTTTTTCTTATTATTATTTTATTCATTCCTTAAAAAAATGGTTTTGCTGAGACATCCAATATTGCTATTTTTTTATAATTTGGAAGTATAATCAATTAACCTAAAATTGGGTGAAATTAATAAACAAAATATCATTAAAGAACAAATTAAGATTTTATTTTTTGAAAAAAACGTTTAGAGCTAAAACTTTGCTAAGTTTAGAACGACGTTTGTCTTGGTTTTTTCTGTTGAAGTTTTATCACTTATCATCACTTTAAGTTCAAATAACTTAATAACAATATATTTTTTGGGGTTTTCAATAGCATCACGTTTTGAAATACATTTAATTTGACTTATCATAAAGTGAAGGCGCTTATTATCATGCAATTATATTAGATATGTTTAATTTTGAGCACACATTTTATAGATTAATTTTAGTTTTGTTATTTCATGTTCCAAATTCTGTGATTTTCGTTGGAAAAGTATCGTAAAGTTCTTTTCCTCACGTTTATCCAACTTGAAATATTTTATAGGAATTGCTCACTCCATATTCTTCTAGAAAATGGGGGAAGTTTTAATAGTTATCCTAGGGAGCTTGATAACATTAATAATCTTCTTCGCGTGAGCAGCTTGTGACCTCTTACATGGATCCAACCTTAAAATCTAACAGTTATTGTGATGGATGAGAACAAATTTATGCAGTTTTATCTAAATAATAAAATTTTATATAATATCAGACTACTTAGAAATACACCAAAAATCCATGGGACACTTAGACGCTATTAATGCCTCGTTATTTGTTCATTGCTTACAAAATATACTCTACTTACTTTTCAAGAAATTTTTTTACAAAATCATATTTCTTAAATGTTCAATTTCCCTGGTGAACCTTTATTTTTAATAGATTATAAAATTCGGACATTTGTGAGAATGTATTAAAAACCTCATCAATGTCGTATCTAATTTAAAAATGAGTAATTATTGTATTAGACTTATTGTGCAAGAGAAGGAATTGGAACAACTTCGTCGAACAAATTACCCTTCAGGAGTTCCTCGTTCAGGTATAAATTTTTGAACATATATGCATTCGAAGTTACACTTCTTACCCTGAGATATATTATATCACTTTCTTTAGATTCAGGAATTGGTGGTGATAGTTCAGTCTCGTTCTTCGATGCAGTTACCAGTACACCTGTGCAGGGTGTTAGCGTAAGTGAATTCTTAATACTTTTATATTAAGGGCTTTAATTATTCTTTGATAAGCTAGTAAATAACGATTTATATTTTTTTCTATAACACAAACTTAACTTGGTGATTTTAGCCTCTAAATCGTTTTACGTCTACTGGTCATCGTGATCGTGATCACATCGGAGCAATGTTCCAGACCGTTAATGGCAGCGCACCTTCACCAATCGTTAATGCAGATGCAATGATGACAACACCAGCCATGCTTGGCTTGAAAAAGAAATCTCACAGGCAAGCCTTTTTGTATAATTATAGTTAACTAGTAGGCTAAAGTATTTTTAAGGCGTAGCAGTTCGGCAAGTGCTCGTTCTACCAATGCACAGGGTAATTTTGATTTCAATATGATGGATGTTGAAATGGCAGGAGGCTTTTAGATATTATTTTAACAGTATAATGTTATTTCATACCTATGTTTTTATTTACTGGTAGATAATTTATGATATAGGTAGTGGAATAAATCTTCTAAAGGACATTTAGGGATTTAATTAAATACTGCTTCTGATACTAGGGCTAAATACTATCTTAATCTATTAATTATTATTCACATTAGGTCTAATTAGACTTTTGGATCATTATGTATTTAATGGCCTATACTTAGGAATTTATTTAAACACTGCATCTGCTTCTGACACTAGGGCTAAATAGTTTCTTAATCCATTAATCTTATTTGTATAATGATTTAGTTATTGTAGAGTTAATTTACGAATGTATTTAAATATCCTACTTTTCTATTTTAAATTGAAGATCTAAATAGACTTTTACACCATTACTATTAGCTAAATATTCTAGAATACATTTAGTAAGTTATTTAAATATTTGTTACATTTAACCTTTGCTATTTGTATTGATTACAATTTATCGTTTAGTATTAATTATTTCTTTATTTCTTCTTATAACACTAATAGTTTATATCAGGTAAATCATATGCATGTGTATCATAGAGAACATTGTATTAGTATATCTAGATGCTGATTATATATATTGTTAAATTGTTTGCTGTTTTCTACATGTTCTCGATTTAAATCGTCCCACTATTTTTATAAGTCGGTAACTCCTTAATTTCTTTTCTAGATAGTAGTTACTTCCTTAGTTTTTATAAAGCATATTTGTTGATGAGCATTTATATCTTATTGTTTATTTCTGTTTCTGAAAAATATTTTTTAGAGTGTTTATCTCCTGTGAATTCTTACTGTGAGTCTCGTTCTGTTGTTGTTTGTTTTCCATAAATATTGCATATTTTTTATTTTGCTTTATTATGTTTGCTTATTTAATAGATGGAAAGTTCTGATCACTTGTTGTGAGGAGAAAGTTTACGTTTGCTCTGTTATATTGTCTGTAAATTGTGGTGACGACTACTCATTATTTAATGGGTTTCAGCAAGCATTTATCTGAGAGGATTTCTAAAAGTACGTAAAAATGCCTACTTTGGTGAAATTACTAGTCATTTTTTAGTATCTAGCTCTACGAATCTGTTTCAAAATATGAGTAGGCAATAAATAGCAATTTCATAGTACATTATGTTACGTGACTAGTAAAGCGAATTTAGTATTATATATACATATGTTAGGGATGTCATTAGATCTATAGATGCTTCTTTAAGTATAGCGATTATGAATTTAGCTGAAGTCACCACTTACCACTATAGATAAGAACCTGTAGATTTCACCAGTGGTTTTCAGAATCTATACCTTAAATATGTGGACTTTCGCCTTAGAGTTAGTCATTATTTATTTTATGTGTGAAGTCATATGTTGATTTTTGATATGTGCATAACGTAAACTGCTATATTTTTTAATATACGTCTGAGTAGCACGTCTTTACCCCTTAAGCGTAACTTTTCCATTGTTATGCAATTCAACAGTAACACAGTTCATGCAAATATGAATAATAAATATTTGTCTTTGTAATTATATTTACTATTTTCCGCAATAGAAGAGATTATAAGCACGTAACTTGTGATAAGCAAACTTGAAGTGTCGTTGTTCTAAACAATTCGTTCTCCAACTTCTATGACAATATTGCATATTGTTCCTATATCTGTTACGTGGGTAGAGCTCCAGTTCACCTTTCTAATTCGTTTCATTATTGTTTAGCTATATTTGAAGCTCCAGACGCTTTATTCATCCATCTCTTCTCCAAGGATTCTCTTTATGAAGATCTTTAAAATACGAATGAAAATAGATTTCAATACCTAATATTTTTAATCCCAAAATAATGCTTATTTTTCTCTTCAACTTGTTATCTTAAAATTACGCTACCGAATTTTGAAGTTGCATTTCATTTCTATAAATGTAATCCTAATTTCGGTTGTTATTAAATAGACGACCATTATTTATGGAGACATTTAATGCCAGCGGAATATTGGTACGTAGAAGAAAAGTCATCATTAATCACTACTCTTCTAATAAAGTATAATTATATATGAATCCATGAATTTTATCAAATTCAGAAACAGTAAGTATTAAACAATAAAAAATGGATGGAGTTCGTTCATGTGACTGTGAAGTAGGAATCAATGTTCCGCAATGGGTTCCTCCTACTATCGCCTTCGGAATCTCAGTTTTTATGGCAATTATGGTCTTTATTGTTTATTCTTGCAGAGAAATGGAGAGACACAAGGTTGATAATTTTTTATCATTCTTTGTTTTAAAACATTTACCATGTTTCTAACTCATTTGTAGAATTTCTATGGTAGAGAAGACAAATTATCTACGCGAGAAGAAAAAGACGAAGAAGTAATGAAGAAAGAGGAAATGGATGCTATTGCTTATGGAGGATGTAATGATGAGGTTTGCTGTTTTTTTTAATAATTATTTCCCTATTTTTTATAGATATATCAACGCCATCTAATGCATCACAAAAGTCTTTACATATTTTACTGCTAAAATTATATTCTATGAAAATTATCCTTTTTAGGTGTTGTTGATCGAAAGTCCTCATCATATGTCTCCAGGTAGTGTAGTAAAAAGTGGTGTGAAAGTAATGCTCCGAAAAAAGAAAATAATCACAAAAACACCTGTTCCCGTGTAAGTAAGAATAAAAATGAGTATTCCATTTCTGAGTTCTACTAATTACCTATCTTTAGGGGATCAACTTCACAAACTACAGTTACTCTGGAGAAATTACCATATTCACTCAACTTTCAAATTATTCTTGATAGGACTGGCAGAGTATTTGAGGTTTTCCAAATTTTATAGCAAATAATGACAATAAATTCTTAACAATCTCATAATTAATTTTCTAAATCAATATAAATTGCAGAATATGATTTATTTTAAATTTTATCATTAGCTAAAAATTATGGGAAAATTTACTGTGGATGTCCATAGGAATTTCCCTTTTTCAGTTTTGAAGTCTTTTTCCATGTTTATATGAGATCTTAAAACCCATTATTCATCAGAAATAGCTAATTAAATAAATAATTTCAGATTGTAAATTATATTAATATTTAGCTGCTGGATCTTGTAAATCAGACTTCCAATTCTCTACAGAATCAGACCAATTATGCTGAACACATGATCGAATTCACTAAGGGTCTATTGGAAAAGGTATTAACATGTAATTTTCCAAGGTTTTAAACAACTAATGTTTATGATTTTTACACCTGTTAAGTCAAATTTAAATTGTTTAGTGTGATATGCAATAAAACCAGAATTGCAAGCTAGGAAAGCTTTTTCAATGGTGTCCCATTTTAGGGTCAATATATTTATTTGTTTGATGGCATTATGACCTAGCAATCGCCTCTTTAATTTATCCTTCATATCAAACGCCACTAATTTAAACTGTTTATTTAACAATAACAAGTGGGCGGTCCCAGACAAGGAGTCCGGGTACCGCCCACTTGGTTATAACGCAAAATAGTACACAAACATAGATTATATAGGATTATGGTAGGGAGCAGATAAGAATGAGAAATTTCATAGACTTATGAAATTATGAGAGTTGAAATGCGAAATGTGTCTGCATTGCAGGACAAATGGGGTATTTTCTAAAATTTGTTATAAATAAATGCAGGTATTTTCAATTATTTGACTTTTATCATTTATATATAATAATTCTTAAAACTTGTGCAATATTATTTTTCTTGAGATTTATGTATTAAAATTTTAATCTGCATATATTAAAAACGTCTAAAAGGTGGGTTTGACCCTAAATAAGATAAATGTGCTTCGTAAAATCCGAAAGATCGCTAGTCACGAAACATATTAATGCTATTTAGTATACAATCCAATTAACCAAGATTCTAGATGACATCTCATCATTTTGTGGTTTATGGCGTACAGAACAGTTCACAATGGATTGTGAGAGGACAAGAAAATCTGTTAGAAGACGTAGAAGAAATGAACCTGCAGATGATACTTCAAATCACAGGAGCATTACACTTAAGGATCATGGCATATAAGGTGCAGACCTAAAAATAAAATGAACGAAATGAATGAGATGAGTTCTGGTAGTAAAGGTTTTGAAAAGTAGTAGCACCTCTCTGCATAAATTTTATCGCCGTAATAATACTTTTTTTTACTAATTACTCCTCAGGTGCAAACCGTATCTATCGGAAATATTTCGAATCCTGTGACCGATTTCGAATTCAGTAAAACTCCTGAGAGGCACGTTTAAAGGAGTCATATTTTATAAAAATTTGAAATATCGTAGAACTTAATGCTATAAAAAAGATTGATGACTTTTAGTACAATAATGTTACATTAAATTACAGGTTTGAAGTGCAAGTAGAACAGACACAAGAAACACCACGTGCAAAGCTTGTAGATAAGAAGAGATCAACTCCTGAAATTACACCGTTAACAACACCTAATGCAAGAACCAGAACGAGCACAAGCGTGGTTTGTTAATGACATACTTTAAACTATTAAATAGCAAACTGTAAATCTGTATAGAAGCAGCGAAGAGCAGCCAAGTTCCAAACAACGAAAGCGGCACGACATCAAAAAAAGGCGATAGAGATAAACAGTAAGACGCCTGCTTCTGATCTCAAGACGACTGGTAGTATTAACAAGGTATGACTGAAGAAAAATGCACACTTATTTCATTAAATAAATAAATAAATTCAAAAAATATATATACATAACTTTAATGGTCATACCATCTTGGTGATGGAAGTAATGAGAGAAGAGCTCAACATCTGATATACTTAGCTGTATCAAATACCCCTCCTTCTTAACTTAGCACTGTTTGTAAAATTAATTCCTGATTATCATACAACATAATAATTGGGGTAGCTGAGACATCCTAATTATATTATTTTCTAATACTAAGGCTTTGATAGCGCCATGATGCTTGTTTATAGGTCATATTTTTCTTGTACGTCTTGATCAACTGAATCGGAAAGATCCTTAAATGAAAGCTTATTTGTATAGTTCAATATGAGAAGTAAACAAATTCTGTAATTTTTAAAAATATCTTTTGCTCTTTAATCCTCTGACAAATAGAAAAAATTTAGTTGTGTCAATATTAATATTTTTGGACCACGTTTTTTTACATCGTTGGTTTATCATGTTTGAGATTAAGATAGTTATTGAAATAGACCGCAAGCGTCGACAGAGCAATGTCTTCTTAGATCCAAACACCCGTTTCGGAGTACTCGGAATCTTTGCTCTGGTTCGATGACGTTATAGTTAAGATATGTTTAACGAGCCGAACATGAATTTTGGAGTTGATGTGATAAATAAGTATGCAAATAAATTATCAATCATCCAAAATACCTTTGCTTCTTTAACATATCCTTTAAACCAGTAGTCGAAAATTTTTCGTAATCTAGATCGAGAACTAATCTCTCTATCCGATTATATTTGGTCCATCAATTAACGTTGGTTAGGTATTTAAGAGCAATCTATATGTCTAAGATTTCATGCATTTGCATTTGGTTGGCATTAAACTTCTTCAAAATTTTTGCAAATTTGGTGCAATTTCTCAAAGCTTCCCATGACTTTTTACCAATCCAAATTACCAGTTGTTGCATTAGGGTTGAGGTCAGCAAAAATAAAAGTAAACCAATACTTTATTATGGCCAGTAAACAGTGAACAAAAGCTACCTTCATGAGATTTTCTTATGTAGTAAGTTTTATAAAATTTGATCTTCTTAGCTGAAAGTTGAATCATCGTAAAATTACGTGATCATATAAGCCATAGTGTTGACTCATGATTATTAGAAAAACTGGGCTAATCTCGATGCTAACATATCATAATTCTATTTTTGATGTTAAAATTCAGATTTCAAGTAACTTTAAATTGAATATTTTCATACTATATATTTCATTTTTTGCGTTTTAAAAATAATTTCTTAGCGTTTTGTAATGAGGAAAAAGCCTGTAAGCTTCGACTATAAGACCGGGAATAAGACGTCTATCAGCAATACGCCACTTGTATGTGAAATACAGCGTCTTTTTCATTACTATATTGCTAATAACTTTTCAGAATGGTACAATTTTGTCTGTTGTTCCACCAACAATACAAACAGGAAGAAATATGGGAAAGTAAGTATTTCTTAGGCAACTTTAAACGTTTCAAAAGATTTTCTAGAACCTAAATTCATTTCACTCTAGAGCTAAAACAAAACAAAATTCTTCACGTCCAACTACAACACCAAATTCTCAATCAAAAATGCAGAAAAGTGGGCCAGTCAATACTAAACAGGTAATGGGAAAGCGTGATAGAGGGAAATTGTTCTTAAAATATTGGTGGGAATACATTGCATTTGGAAATGATAGGCTTTACTTTGATCATATGTAGTTAACTGCTTTTAAAATATTTGTCAAACATAAGTACTAGTTTTGTTATCATTTTTTCTAAAATATGGCTTTTCCCTACGTTTGGAAATGATTGGCCACTTGACTTAGAATTTCTAGTAGAAACTAAATTAACAACTCGTAAAATAATCTAATAATAAATAAAACTTTTATTGTTATTGATATTACCCAGAACTCTATTTAGCATATTACAAACTCATTTAAAAAAAAGTGTCGACCTTAATATTCTACAACTGATCCACTTCCACTGATTTAATCGAAATTGGATTCAAATTGATGATTATCAGCATTAACTCTTCGTACGAAGATTTGAAGCATGTGTTCATCGAGTTAACGTCTGAAGATCGTGATGACTATTTGATTACGTTGATATTGTTATCATTAAAATACTTTGTAGTGGTTCGAATGAATAGCTGTGCTATAGTACTGTAGGATAGACTAAGTACTTCTTCTAGTCTTTAATAGTTATTCTAGCCTATATGAAGACTAATTCAAAATCACTAGGTAGTCGCCATCAATTTTTCAAGTAGAGAAGTATATATCCTCTTCGTAGATCTTTTCAGCAAGAGTTCATACCGTAAAAACCATATAAATCAAACCTCATCACTTAACATAACTTCCAAACAAGTACTATATTACTAATTTTTCCCATAGTATGAATCACTCCAATGTTACATTATCCTATTTTATCATGTGAGTTTGAGGAGCCCTTCGTTCTTGCGAATCTGCATTAGTTGGATTTTCCTCATCTTGAATAATGCTGAGAAGTTTTAGCAGCTGCTCTCTCATATCGTTGTTTTAGTCAGTTCACTGCAACCTTATTATCCCATTAAGATTATTCACGATGTTTGAAGTAGTAAGCACGAAAAGCTTTTTTCTCCATTGTTTAACTCTGAAGACTTTCTAGAACTTTTTCTCAGCTGTATTATACATCTTACATTTATGAATTATCACAATAATTCATAATTCAAGCAAATATCCCAATGTAAGCTTACATAAATTCACATAGTGGTTTAAAACTAATTAGCCTATCTTTTACAGACGTTTGAAACAGTAAGAAATATAAAAAATAATCATTATAAAGAAAAATTGCAGCAATAAAAAAAACTAATCTTTGCTTAGAGCTTTCACGTGTAACCTATCTATCCAGCAAAAAAAACCTGATTCATCTTAATAATGAAATAGAAAACCATCTTTAAAGGTTCTGATACTAAGATAAAAGTGCATTTCTTGTTGAATATCCGCTATACTTTTATACCTAATCCCAAACAGTATCCTTATTAGGATAGTTTGCTTCTTTAAATACTTAAACTTTTCAGGTTTCTAACACAACACCTCAAAAGAAATCTACGAAGATTCTACCCCTAATCAATGAGACTAAACGGGTAATATATTAAAAGTAACAATAATATCAGATAGTACAAAGTTAAAAGGGCGAGAAATGGTAGTTCAGAATACGACAACAACCGCTGTTCCGATTAGTTTAACTAAAGATGCGAAAAGTATTCTTAATGCAGTTCGGCTAGTACAACCGGTATGGAATATGACAGGAGTAGGAAGTTTCTTTAATGAGTACATTAACTCTTTGATTACAGGTTTCGCGAGAATCGACAATGAAGAATCAAAATTAAGTAGCATAATTACCAAACCTATATTTTTTAATTTTTGAGATTTCACATTTAATTGTATTCAATATAATACGCCTAAGCTAATTTATCTAATAATTAATTCTAAATAATAGAATAATCGAGTTTATTTGGAAATTTTTTCTTATAAGTTATAGCATATTCACATTTGCACAATTATGATTAAACTAATACTTGAATGGAAGGTAAAGATTATACTTACGATACATAATCATTCTCAACAATGTTAAAGGACACGTTCTGAAGAAAAGACACAGTAATAAAAATTAAATAAACGTGTTTAACATAGTGTAGCTGAGTCTGCGTCTAAGATCCATTTCCATGTTTGGCCAAAGACGCAAATAATTAGATCTATAGCGACATTAGGAAATATATGTGCCACAAGAGTTTTGTTCCAATCTGGTCAAGTTATATTTGGGGCTCGTTAGGTATGGCACAATTTAAGCAATCACCAACCACTTTATTTAATAAACCATATAACTATAAAACAAAAAATAATAATATCTTTTAACAGACCGCCTTCACTACAAGCTGGCTATATATATATATGACCTTTTGTAGGCGGGGCACAATATTCTGAACAGTTTGGAGAACGGTCAATGAGGATAGAGACCGAGATAAAGGAAAACATATGGAAGAATAAGATAGATTACACAAGTGGGGTTGATACGCAATAATAAAGGGATAGTAAAACTGCCAATCGGGACATCATAGTAATATTGAGTTCTTGGGTATCTTTGTATCTGTTGTCTGCCTTTTCCAGTAGTTCCCTAAACACTACATATGAAATGTTCACCATTTCATTCACGTCTAGTCTTTCGTAGTGTGCGTGAACTATTCCATTGGGGGCATCTTCTGGATTTCGTTGTGCTAATTCTGTTATAGACGAGGTTCTGTCCAATTTGTTACGAACATTCGTAATAACTAATTGCGGGCTTTCGTAACAATCGCATCGTTGCGATAACTTCCGAAGAGGATCTTTATGTGCAACATTCTTGAGAATGTTTGTGTTAAACATTGATGTTTCTCGATAAGCGCAGTAGGTCTAGCATTCCAGTAGCTGTAACATAAACATACCACACATATAAAAGAAGGTGCTACTGGAATGATATTAGTTTTGAGATCAGCCTCATAGTCCTCCTGTCAACTCATCTTAGTTGTCAATTTTCTCGTCCTCTCATTGATTGTATTATATCGTTGTATTGCAAGGTTAGTCAGTAAACTTTATAATCTATCAATTGGCTCTCTCATTTCTCATTTGCAAAGGAAAAGGAAAGAAAATAACAGCACAATAATTTCTTTTTCTTCTTTTTCTCTTTACAATTCTTCTACTATTCCGCCTGCTACTAAGATCTCGTAGATTTCATGGCACAATTGAAGTTGTCGACAGCATTATGATATTTCTGTAGCGCTGTTCGATGTTTGTACAGAAGCATAGTGAGTTCTATATGTAGCTTCTGGGCTCCGCCTCTCGTTGGAAAAATTGTTTTGATGGAAGCTTTCCAATTGCTAAAATCTACTACCGCTTCGCCATAGTGCTCGTTTATCCCATAGCATCGGTCCGCGTAGTATATGATTTTTGCGAGTTTCTCTTTTGGCGTGGGTACTTTTGTAGTATTCTGTGAACTTATGAGTTTTTTCTTCAACTCATCTTGTGATCTTTGTTAAATGGCCTCGTTAGAGTGCATGTTTGCTGAAATTAAAGAATATGGATTTTTTGAATGGTGCAAAACATGTAGTGCAGGTGGGTGATGGTGCAGTGCTGTGGTTAGCTGCGATTGTAAATCGGAGGGGATAAATATGGTGAAATAAGACGTATTATCTGGAGTTTTAATGTTGCTTCCATGTATTGTGTCCTTGACGTGTTGTCTTGTAACCGAAGCACGTAATTGTTCGAAAGATTGTCTTCCATGCGATTCGCACGACCCGAAAAAACCATTGTCCAATGATGGTTAGAATCCGGGTGCCGCATGTGAGGAAATAGAGATATGTTATCAAAAAAGCTACGCATTATAACGGCTCGACGTGTGGTTGAGAGTTGGTGTTTTGTCCTGCCACGCGGGTCTTGTTTGTACGTCTCGCTGTTAGGTTTAGGTGTGTTCACCTCAAACTTGGGTAATTAAACCTTTATTAATAACGATATAACAATACAATAATAATCAAGCAAATATTAAATGTATAGGTGTGCTAGATATAGAACTATGGAATTACTAGATTGCTAAACATATGTAAGCTAAATATATGAGGAATCAAGGATGGATATTTCAAATAGAATTAGTTAACAAATATCTTTAAATTCAATAACGAAGTGATATGAGAAGCAAAGGAATAAGTAAAAACATAAGTGAGGCGCTCCGGTGTTGAATTGTCTCAGTGAGGATGGGCCTGCTTATATACCGTTCTCCCAGACGTTCACATGCGCGGTTTCATGGTATTTTCGTGAACAGTTTTCTTGGAAGACAAAAGGATTCTATTTGTCTGGTTGTACTAAAACAAAAGACGATGGTCCGTCTTTTGTAACACTATCATGTGAATGCTACTGTTGACGTTCTAATTATAACTGTCAGCGGTTTTAGCAAAACAGTAAGATTGGTATGAGTCATATCATAATCTAATACGAATTTAAAGGTTTAGAAGGATAGACTTATCCGTAAGCGATTGGATAGTGGAGAATCCACTATAGGTTTAATTATCCAAGTTGGAGATAATATACGTTCTGACCCAATGCAAATTGTGGTTATGGCAAATTTTTGAATCACCTCTCTGGTGAGAGGAATAATAATTGGTTAAGTGAGTGACAAAGGGCTGAGCCGGCTTGTTTGTTGTGTTGGTATTTAGTTAGGTGATAATGTGTGGTTAGATATTAGTTGGCCGCCTATGCTGATGCGTTGGTCGTGGTGTACGGCGCAAGTGAGTTGATCATCAACGACTCGGTGCTGTCGTCGATTTAATTATCCAAGTTGGAGATACTATACATTCTGACCCAATGCGAATTGTGGTTGTGGCAAATTTTTGAATCAACTCTCTGGTGAGAGGAATAATAATTGGTGTTGCGAATATTGCGTATTCGTAATCCATTTTTTAGTCTAGATACTGTTGTTTGACTGCATTCTTGAGCTAATGGATTTCTCGGTATGTTGTACCTTCATTGCCGCTTTCCCATAGCTATCTTACAAAACATATCTCCCCAACTCATATTTAAGAAATGGCTGATGGAAGCGGGGAGTTCGCATTTTAGTACGTTCATGGTCAGTCGTTCTTGACCTTTTCCACTTCTTATTATCTAGACCTATTAGATTTGGAGTCTTTGTATTCTTAGCATTTAAGGTTAGCGATTTAGTTTAGTTTATTTCTAGATTTGTCGTGGACTATTAGTTAACCTTAGTGCTCTTCCGTTGCATTTCCCTACTTGCATTGTATGTTACATCTTTGGTTGATTGTGATTAATTCATTTGTTCTCCTCTAATAAATCTTATCAAGTCACAAGTCTTAAGCTCCCACAGTTTGGTAACTTTCTATTAACGAGCAGCCTTAAAAGACAATTAATTCCAAACAATATTAGCTATATCATTTTTTGTTAGCGTTGCAAAACGTAAAGCAGACGTCATACTATCTATAGATGTGGCATTTAAGTTCTGCCAGCTGTTATCGTTAAACAGCAATTTTAGGGATGCGTATGTGTTCTAAGCAAAGATGGTGCTTTATTAGCAAATGTGTTAATTTGTAGCTGTTCTACTTTGTGATTGGAGAGTTGCAAAGTTGTTGCCATATCTGAAGTAATGTAAGAGCGATTACTTCCAGAGTCAAAGAAAGCTAGAACTGTCAGCTGAGCGCTGGTATGAGGATTGCATACTGTTACGTAAGCGCACATTAATAATGTTTCTGATGAGGAATTTTTTGCATGTTTTGAGTTTTGGATTGCAGTACCAGAATAACAAATTGATTCCTTTTGAGGTTCCTCATTAATTGATGTTTGAAAGAAACTTTAGGCCTATTGTATGTTGCCTTCTGTATCGGTTTCCTTTTAATCGCCTGTTCTGGCACGTGCGTTATCGGCGTGTTGGTGGACAAAGGCATAGTAGTTTTTTGTTTAGAAAAAGAACGGCATAAAGAGGTGTGGTGCTTGGCGTTGCAATTTCTGCAGAGCCTTTTGCTTGTGCATTCTCTAGAGTTATACGTACCTAGGCAGTTAAAACAGAGTTTTACTTCTATAGTTCTTGATTTACGCAGTGTTGGAGTACTGTATCTCTTACAATCTGCGCTTAAATGACTAGTGTTAAAGCAATATGCACTTTTTTGAGTCATTTGCCTTATTGCGCTATCCGTAGCGAATGTTGACGAAGGTCTTTTCGTGTTGCCATCGTCGAGCTGTGAATAATCCTTACTTTGATTTGCGTAGCGATTAAATGAGTTTTCTATGCGCCTATTTGAATGAAATGTAATGCATCTATTGTCTTCGTAAATACGGTCTACTGTAGTTTCTTGTTTTAAAACTTCGCCTATATTTTCTAGTAGGACTATTGCGGCAATTGGTCGTTCCTTAATCCTAGGTATAACTTTCAACATAAGATGCTTAGGAAAGTGGCTTTCTATGATTTGTGTGTATGTTGTAGTATCGGCAACGTCACCTAGGCTACTTAGTTGGCGAAAGGTGCGTAGAAGAAATTGATGAGATTTGAGCATAGCGGAAGCGTTCTGACCGCTCACAGAAAAAGAGATTATTTGCGCTCTTAACTTATGACAGATCGCTTCTGTGTTTCCATAAGTTTCATGCAATAATGTAATGGAGAGAGAATAGTTATGCGAATCGGTGCTAAGTCCTGCAATGAGTTGAGCAGCTTCTCCTCTAAGGAGAGTTTTTAAGTGATAGAACTTAAAAGCGTCAGCTAGATTTTGCGAATGTATCATCGCTTCGAATGTTTCCCAAAATGCGGGCCATTTTGTGATGTCCCCATAGAAAGGAGGAATCGTAACCGGTGGCAGATATGCCAGTGTAGAGTTTGTGGCTGATTGCGCAATGGGTGCCGAATGAGTGGCGGTCATTATAGGAGTTTCCTTAACTGAACTAAAGTCGTCTTGTGAGTGGTTGTCTTCCTCTTTGCGTGCTAAAAGCTCGGATTTATATGATTCCTTGAGATTATTAATTTCGTCAATTGTATCTTTTGCGGTTTCTAGCGTAACAGTATAATCGCCATATTCTTTTAAAAAATCGTCATATATGCGGGATTCACGAATACGGTCATTGTCAGATGTTAGCGAAGTAACGTATTGGATCCATGAATTGTGAATGGATTCCAAATAGGCTATCGTTTTTTTAATCTTATTCAGATTGAACCGGATTTCGTTGTACAATCTCATTAGAGAATAGTTGCTTAATTCACCCAGAAGTGTTAGTTTTCCCACATTTCTTCTGTATGCTTCCGTGTTGTTAATAAGCCACTTATGTAGTGGATTCCCACTACCATTTCTAGACCTCTCCTTATCCCACTTGGTGAGTTGTATTTTTCCTTAGCTGTAAGCTGCTATGTCTTAATCATTTGACGATCTGCATGAATGTCTATACTATTTGAAATGTACGACGCCTACATTGTGAGGACCGCGATGCGCAACATAAAAACCACGATTAGGCGCGCCAATCGGCGATATTGTGAGAACGGCAGAAGAATGTAGACAGCACCCGTATATAGAGAGGCGCGAATGCCCACAGCCCTATTCGCCACTCTGCGACCGTTCTGAGCGGTATTTATATTTCTACTTTATATTTACTTTATGTTGCTTTGTACTTATATCGTTTTATGTACTACTGTTAATCGCTCTGTTGTACATTTCTTGTTCGTTGATAATAAAGGTTTAATTACCCAAGTTTGAGGTGAACACACCTAAACCTAACAGCGAGACGTACAAACAAGACCCGCGTGGCAGGACAAAACACCAACTCTCAACCACACGTCGAGCCGTTATAATGCGTAGCTTTTTTGATAACATATCTCTATTTCCTCACATGCGGCACCCGGATTCTAACCATCATTGGACAATGGTTTTTTCGGGTCGTGCGAATCGCATGGAAGACAATCTTTCGAACAATTACGTGCTTCGGTTACAAGACAACACGTCAAGGACACAATACATGGAAGCAACATTAAAACTCCAGATAATACGTCTTATTTCACCATATTTATCCCCTCCGATTTACAATCGCAGCTAACCACAGCACTGCACCATCACCCACCTGCACTACATGTTTTGCACCATTCAAAAAATCCATATTCTTTAATTTCAGCAAACATGCACTCTAACGAGGCCATTTAACAAAGATCACAAGATGAGTTGAAGAAAAAACTCATAAGTTCACAGAATACTACAAAAGTACCCACGCCAAAAGAGAAACTCGCAAAAATCATATACTACGCGGACCGATGCTATGGGATAAACGAGCACTATGGCGAAGCGGTAGTAGATTTTAGCAATTGGAAAGCTTCCATCAAAACAATTTTTCCAACGAGAGGCGGAGCCCAGAAGCTACATATAGAACTCACTATGCTTCTGTACAAACATCGAACAGCGCTACAGAAATATCATAATGCTGTCGACAACTTCAATTGTGCCATGAAATCTACGAGATCTTAGTAGCAGGCGGAATAGTAGAAGAATTGTAAAGAGAAAAAGAAGAAAAAGAAATTATTGTGCTGTTATTTTCTTTCCTTTTCCTTTGCAAATGAGAAATGAGAGAGCCAATTGATAGATTATAAAGTTTACTGACTAACCTTGCAATACAACGATATAATACAATCAATGAGAGGACGAGAAAATTGACAACTAAGATGAGTTGACAGGAGGACTATGAGGCTGATCTCAAAACTAATATCATTCCAGTAGCACCTTCTTTTATATGTGTGGTATGTTTATGTTACAGCTACTGGAATGCTAGACCTACTGCGCTTATCGAGAAACATCAATGTTTAACACAAACATTCTCAAGAATGTTGCACATAAAGATCCTCTTCGGAAGTTATCGCAACGATGCGATTGTTACGAAAGCCCGCAATTAGTTATTACGAATGTTCGTAACAAATTGGACAGAACCTCGTCTATAACAGAATTAGCACAACGAAATCCAGAAGATGCCCCCAATGGAATAGTTCACGCACACTACGAAAGACTAGACGTGAATGAAATGGTGAACATTTCATATGTAGTGTTTAGGGAACTACTGGAAAAGGCAGAAAAATAACAAAGAAAATTAGAAAGAAAGATTGAAGCGAGCCAGTACAAAGAAGAAGAAGAATCACAAACTACTAAAAAGTTGTTGTACGGCATACAAGAAACCCTGGAGTCTTTAAGAAGAAGAGCACAAGAGGATAATCTTCCAACAATCAGCATATTGGAAAATCTTCGGAACACAAACGAAAAATTAATACAAATCAAGGAGTCGGTAACCCAATTACGTCAGCATATCAACAACCTAGACTCAAATAAAAGCGAAGAACAGTCGCTACAACAAAAACTACTCAAAGAGATAGTAGATACAAATGAAATCATTATCAACAATCAAAAGAAAGAAACAGAAAGTACTGCCGCGAAAACAACACAAAAATCACCAGATGTATAGTAGATTCCCCTTATCCACTATCTTTTCCCTTCAATTGCATATAGTTAATCCGATAGTTAAGCCTAGTTTTAGATATTAAGATTGAAATTCTGTATTTCTAGAAATCGTACTATTGCAATTTGAATCATAAAAGTGCATTAAGATGAAAAGCGATGATTGACCGCGCAGAACGGCGATGTTGTGAGAGACACATAAAGAATGCCAACACAACCCGTATAAAAGCCGCGCACATAAGCATAGACTGCCATTCGCATATTCTCGACCATTCCATACAGCTCCGATTACTTTATTATACTTTTCTTTTACATAATTGTTATATCATCGTATTGAGTCTGATATTTATTGTTAATTGTTATTATCGTTACTTTATTCGTAATAAAGGTTTAATTACCGAAGTTTGAGGTAGCCACATACCATACCACCTGTGCTGACAGTCTTCCCGCCTTTACACCGAAAGACAAATGTGGCAGATCAAAGAGCAAGCAAGGCCCGAGGGAAACTATTATAAGATGATTCTTATCCAATCAATAGAGAGAAACGACAGTACGCCCACGTGGAAACAGAGTCACGAAAACGCCCGAAGCCCGAAGATCACACGACACAGGAAGAACTTAGAGAACGGATACAAAGATATACACAAGAACTCAATAATACTACGATGACGTTGGAAAACTGCAAAGTCTCAAAAAGACAATTCGGAAAACCTATAACAAAGCCACAAGATCGGACAATGGATTGTCTATTTTGTGGAAAGATCGGGAAACACTACTCAGACTCTTGTAAACTCATTCGAACTACATCTGAGCACAGAAGAAAAATACAACTACTAAGTAGATGCTTCATCTGTCTAAATAAGCACAAATATTCCTGTACAAAACACAAAGAGTGTTACTATTGCATTGCTAACCCATATCCAAGAGATAATACAATAGAAGCACATCATACTGCTTGATGTCCCCGACCAGAAGAAACCACCGATCTTATCGCATACGTGAAAGAATACAAAGTTCAACAACACTCTTGGAGAAGGAAAATAAGCCAGGAAAGGATGAGAACAAGAGACAGCCGCCAACATCAAACACCTGGGGAATATAGTGAATTCCTCACTATCCATCCTTTAATCCTCACAACCCTTGAACTCCTTAATGCATTGAATCATCAATTGTACGATAATACATATCATTAGGATGATCTCTCTGCTATGTTATTCTTTAGGTGTCATGTTACTGAGAAAGCGGGAAGATAGCGAGGAGCGGAACACAGCAAAACCAACCATGCAAAAGCCCGCATATTCCTATAGAGTGCATCTTCTGTTACTGCCCTTACTATTGTTAGTATTATTTATCGTTATATTGTTGATTTATTCTTGTTATATGTCTATAAAGGTTTAATTACCCAAGTTTGAGATTGTGCTCAACGAGAACAACAAGTCCCGCGTGACAGGCAAACAAGTACAACAAGTACGAGACAAGCATAATTCTCACAGAATGTTTAAAAAGTCGTGTTTAGTTTAAAAGCCTAAAAATAAAAGCTAACTGAAAATTAGTCCGCTAACCATAAATTTGATTATCAAGTTCACCCCATCCCACCATATCACCATCGTGAATTTTTTGAAGTAAATCCTCTTTGCCTGCAAAGTTAGTGTAGGGTACGTGAGGAAAGTTATAAAAGCTCAGGAACTATCAAGTTCCTGATAGAGACGATTAGATAATGAAGCCTATATAAATTTAAAATAGTAATTGTTATTGTGCATAATAAACTGTATTCTACGGGTAGTACTGGTCATACACAACAGTTATACTCCCGGCCCTCTTGCTCTCCAAAATGTTGCGCACGTGAAGTCACTGAAAATAAGTTTAGCCATCTGTATCTCCACACCTATAATTATGTTACTTTATCAGTTTGTACTATTTAAATCTTATTCATAGTAGTATTTGAGTTCAAATAGGCAGAAACTATGAGAACACCAGAACTTCCGACCAGAAGTATATTCAGTTAAGAGAGCTTGAGTTGCTGCCTTAACCAAGCGCAAGGGAATTGAGTAGGGATGGCTCAGTGGTATTTATTTGTTGAGACAAGTTGTACGACAATTGTTATTATAAATACTTTTACTGAATATAGTTTGCAAATTAATAGAGAACTTGCAATTATTTAGCTTCTGACAAATATGTATAAGAATAGACAGTGCTAGACAGACCTAAGCTTGTTGACCACTTGTTTATATATGACCTCTAGATCAGTTAACTGTCTTGGGCTATAAGCTGATGGTGTTTTGCTACATCTACTCCGAGGTGATAAAAATAATAAACATAAGGCTAAAACATAAACGCGTGCAAAAGATAAGATTAATGTCTTTGCTTTGCATGACATTCTTGTACATCTCACTTCGCATTAATATCTAAATTTATAAAATATGAACTACTGAGTAAAAACCAACATGGTACCATTGTTGCAGTGCTGCGGAGAACTTTTGAGAAGCGTGGATTTAAGAGTTCTTCTACCGACTCGAACAGCACCAAGAAGGACAAGGATTCTTCTGTCAAAAGGACAGAGCATTGAAACCTTAATTGTATGAAATAAAAGGTTAAGTAGTCCCATGAAGTGTTTTATATATTTAACAATTTATTTTAACTACGATAGTAGTATATAATAGCCATCTCTAGCTCACCCAAAACCACCCATTTTCCAAACTCATAATTTTACATCCTTTTTTAAATATTTTACCCTAAAAATACTTTAAAAGTTTAAAATTAAAAATATACGAATTTGTACGTGAAATACATGCTCAATTTACACTCTATAATTATCGATCGCGCGACAACTCGTAAAATGGAGTCGCGATGCGTTTAAATTGGCGCGCTTCTCACTGGTCAACGCGCTCTTGAACTGAATTTCCGCTCATTCTCTGCGTCTCTTATAGAGATCTATCGTAAGCGGTGAGGTGAAGTTCACGGGCGTGAGAAAAGTAGGCGAATGTAATAGTACTATAAGCTGAAATGAGAAAATACAGAGGGAACTGAAGATACTAAAAATAGTTAGGACACTATATATAATAATGTGTAAGGAAAAAACACTTCTAAAGAGCTTCTCATTATACGATTATAGTCTACAAAGTTAATATAATGGCATTCCAACCTACACCTGCAATCTCCAAGCCCTTACAACAACGAGGACTCCAGTTGTTAATGTCCAAACAGAACGATCCATTTAATAAATTCATGGCTTATGTAAGAAGGAGCACCTTTGACCTAAGAATATCCGCTGTATCTTTATTTATAAATGACACAATGCGTTGCCCCGCATGTATACATTCTGATATTCAACATTCCAAAGTGAGGCGTATATAAACCCGAGCAGGGGCACAATCGGGGAGAAGGAGGGGATAGAACGGACCGATCACCCGACATTCCCTTTTGTACTCCGGACGCCCTCTTTACCCTTTCGTTTATTCTTGCTATACTTATATTACATTCTGTAGTATCCATTTTGGTATCTTAATTAGAGTATTGATTTACGATAACACTAAGTGCATAGGTAGCTTGTTATTCGGATGATTAGCATATAACTGATGACCTTTAAATCCCGCCCAATCAAACATATATAAGGGCATGTAAATGACTGGGTGAGTTCTTGTCTCGGACTAATAAATATCACTGGACCTTGCGACTCTCGAACTTAACACATTCCATATTTGTTTCCCTATTTTCCTCTCCTGATACACTATTTCCCTTTTAGGTTTCGTGCCTTAACATTCGTTTAATCGTAAATATAATTATTTCTTATTGTAATGTAATTTGAATTAATAAACTTATTTAACCCTCACGTTTCTCTTGCGCGCATTAACTCCGCTACACAACATTTTATTATTAAATCCTAGAGCTTTTGCTAGTACATTATTTTTACTAAAATCAATTGAATATGCTTTTTTTATATCAAGAATAACTTTACTATCTTCCAGACTTGCATTAAAAAAATGTTTCTCTTTTTAATAAAGCATTTATATTATTAACTAATTCATTCAAATTATATTTACCGATTGGAATATCTATGCTACTTTCTTCATTAACTTCATTGTTATTCTTATCAGCTCCATTAACTATATAATAAAATTTGTTATTTGTTTCATTGATGTTTATTTTAGAGTCAATTTCCAATTTACTATCTAATTTTAGTAATGCAATTTCATATTTTGTATCTAAAAACTCTTGAGGGAAAGAATATTCGAAACTTGTTTCGTTAGAGGTTAAATGTAATGTAAGATATGCCATTTAATCAGGAAATTTTTTTCCATATTTATCTTGCATGTGTGTAGCCTAAGAAAATAAATATAACAAAAATATAGGAAAAAAAACTTTATAAATGTAGTTTCGTATATTTAGAAAAATAAAATAATTTGCTTTAAATGAATTTGATCACAATACAACTAAACAAAAACAGAATAATTGCACTTGAAAATATAACCACCGAGTTTAATATTACCAGTAGCCTTTTCTACTTTAACATCTGTATCAGTTTCGGTGATGAACGTCTTGTCAAATTCGTCCCAAAGTTTCTTGCGGTCGAATTTTGCGAACTCATGTACAAAAGTCTCCATATCCGATATAATCTGTGCATAGTCACTAGCACGGAAGTTTCCAGAGCCATAAATATCTTGATGCATCCTAAATATATATATTTATTTAGTAGTAATAGCGATTTTGCATATTATAAAAATAACTCACTTTTGTGCTTTATCCCAACAGTAATTCCTCAAATAATAGCGACGCTTAAATGGAAGTCCACTATTGTCAATAGCGAAATTGCAGAAATATTTAAGGGAATTATGTGATTTCAAATTTATGCCACCACAAGTCAAATAAAGCTCCTTCACTGCATACACAGCAGCAAATCATATTTTTTCTGCACATTGACCCATATCTGGAGGAGATTTCGACAGATAAAATCGAGCCTTATCGATGAACGTCGGAGCTGTATATTTCTCCATTTCTTGCTGAAATATATTAATTATTAAACGATAGTAGTAAATTTGTTGCTAAATTTTTAAATTATTCATCAAATTAATACAAAGTTCTTAAGCTAATAAGCATGACCTTACTAGATAAAACGTAAAAAATTATCAAGAAATCTTACACTTGTCTGCCATTCTTGCAAACTGTCGCCAGTAGCATTTTCTTTAAGCATTTCACACACATCGTCAAAATCGTTTTGATTAACACAGATTAACTCACGACCATCAACAGTGAATTTTTTTGGCATGATTCTAAAAACAATAATTTTAGTAAAATTATTTAAGCAAAATAGAAATAAAATTAAACAAACGAAAAAGTAAATTTATTTATCGAGAGAAAATGTTTTACTTTAATTTAAAAATTAAACTAAACAGCAATTGAAAATATTAAGAAGAAATTTCTATTAACCATTCTATCAGTAATAAAAAGCTTGACTCTTAAGCTGGAAAAGAGCAGCGTACTAGAAGAAACAAAAAAAAATTTCTGAGACAGAATGCCAAAATTTGAAATAAATTATAAAAAAATTAAGCAGTTTTAAAGAACGGGAGATTTTTTAGATTTGTTAATTGCATACCATATTCTAGGAAATACACATTTAATGTAAAAATAATGCGAAAAATAATTTGGAAATAACTATAGGGTGTAAATTGAGCCTGTATTTCACGTACAAATTCGTATATTTTTAATTTTAAACTTTTAAAGTATTTTTAGGGTAAAATATTTAAAAAAGGATGTAAAATTATGAGTTTGGAAAATGGGTGGTTTTGGGTGAGCTAGAGATGGCTATTATATACTACTAAAATATTACCTAATTGTGGACAGCATTCACTGAACGACCACTACAGTAATCAAATCACCTACAATTGCTTTTCTGTGGTACTTATTGGCAATAATGATAGAGAACGTACTCATAAAAAACAAAATTTTTTATAAGAAGTTTAAAAGTGTCTCCTAAAAACCTATACCTTCTCACATGTAAAATATATGTTTAGTTTGTTCAATAGATATTTCTCTTCACGTGAAATTGTTTCTGTTAATCAATTAATATCTTTAATTTTATGAGATAATACTTCCCTGTTTATGTTTACCTTTTTATTAGTTTTCTCATTGCTTTTGCTTAAATAATATCCTACGTATTTAGGCGAAAAATGCAATGAAACTATTAATTAGTGTTCTTGTGCTCTAGCTTCAACGAAGACATTTGCAACGAGCTTGTATCGCAAGGGTACAACTGCACCTGTCCTAAAGGTTGTTCCACTTCTTCACAGTGTCATTATTATTGTTGCACTCCAAAAACATTTTTTCACTTTAAACATACAGACATAATTCGTTGTACTCAATGACACACTATCGAGAGCATATTTTTAATAACTAAACATAAAATATGCTTGAAAATTAAAACATAATTAAGTCTTATTTCTTTGTTATTACTTTATATTATTATCAATAATATGCTCTTCCTACCAAGCGCAATCCTACTTCTTGAATTAATCGAGTCTTATCCACTTTATAGCTTAATATTTGGCTTCGAAGTTTTCTCGTTTTAGGTTTTAGTGGCTCTAACTGTCAGCTAGTGGAGAATGTGTGTCAAGGATGGCCTTGCAAAAACAACGCCACTTGCCGTATTAGTGGCACTGAGCCAGTCTGCCAATGTCATCATGGCTTCACCAACAAGTTCTGCGACACGGATATTACGGTTGATGCGCAAGAAAAGTGGGAACTAAAGTAATTCTAGTTTTTTCTGTGAGTAAATTTAGCTATTCAGCAGCAATTGGTTAAACCACGAAAAATATTAGTTTTATACTACATCATTATTGGAAGTGATAAAAATAATGTTTTTCTTAGATGCTAGTACATTCTCTGAATGGGCGGGGAAAAAATCGACTAATTCTATGCCCATTCCTTACAATAAGTTCGGAGTAGTCATTATATTAATACTCACATCTGAACAACTTAAATAGATAAGCATGACAAAAAATTCTGTAATTATACAACTGAATATTGTGAATATAATCACTAATGACTTATGTAAGCAGCGGTGTTGGTTAGGATATAAATACATTGCCTTAGCTAATAGACATTATTCCGCTCATCGATGCTTACATTCCAGAGAGCGCACGCCACTAGATTTAAGATGACGCAAGACGGACGACAAGAAGGGGAATGGTCGGCCGCCAGACTCTCCATTGCACCCTGCGCAGCCTACTGTAGCATTGTATCTTATTCTGTTCGTTTTCCTTCGTTGTCTTGCTGTCTGTTCATTTGATAATCTTTCGTTTTAGCTTGTCATACTTCTCTGTCGTCTTTCGTTCAGTAGCATTTAGAGTAATAAAGGTTATTTTCCCACGCGTCTCCTGCGCACGTTCACTTAACTTAACTTCTATAATCATTCAAAATGATTATTAAGTTCTTCTTAAAATGATTTAGAAAGAATACATAAAGTTTTATATGTGAAAATCTTCATTTCCGCAATAGTATAACATAGACATATGTAGTAAGCCGAAATTGATTGATAGTGACAAATGCAATGGTTTATGACAGGCGATAATAAAACAATTAAGAGAGAAAAAGGTTGGGCTAAAAGGGCAGAGGCTCGGGACACCCGTATCCCTTTGTCCCCGCTTCGCACCCCTTTTATAGGGTAGCTAAGTTTAGAGAAACCGAGCGCATCCCATGTTGTTGTAGCTTGGGGACAAATAATAGACTGATTTATTATAGTCAAAATCGGTGGGTAGGTAATACAGTCGGGAACTCATAATGGGTCTCTGCTTTCCTTACATACGAGCCTCTCAGCTAATATTGTAAACAAAAGTACAAGTTGAAGTGCAAGCTTAGATTAGTGCTGGCGGGAAACAAGAGGTAAGTTCAAGAATTTAACCATTCAACTGCGCTTCGATATTGTAGGCGTGAGGGGGACAATAGTGTGTGCAAGTTTTACCGACTCTGTAGTAGCCCGGTTTGCAGACACACTGCTTTGAAGTTTTGCAACTCCCGACGCATCCCTAGAACAGGTGTAACGGTTATCGGGTTTTCTTCCATCCTTTCGCTTGTTTTTTATATTAATAGTTGAGTTTATAGAAAAATCAACATAATAAAGCATATTCCTAGTTATTCCTGTGCATGCAAAGTCCTCTCAATCTCTTATCAATTATTATATTTTTGCGTTTTTTTACTGCTTTCGGTATGTTTACCTTGCTGTTACCTCCTCATTACTAGTTTCCTAGCAAAATAGTGTCAAAAGTTCAAGCAAATTTATTTTCACTTAGTTGAATTTTTAACTATTCCTATAGGTACTTCCATAACATGGGACTTACTGCCCAACGTCGGTTATAACACAATATCTCGCAATTTTTTCCACAATACTTTGCTTCTTCATTCCTCCCGCAGACTGAAATAATTGTTTGAGTGGTTATAAAATAGTGTTATAATTGTTCTAGAAAATTGACTGATGAAGTTTTACCAATACCAGGTGTTGTAGTGGGTATATGAAGTGCGGTAGTTGTACCTAAAATCTGAAAATTTGCTAGCCTTCCACTATTTCTTGGTGGTCCATTTATAGTTTGTAATGCCTACTTCAGAATTCATATAAAAATGAAAATTGAAAGAAAAAGAGTTAAGGACTACCTGGGCAATAGTTTGGATAAAACCAACACCTAAGCCATGCTATGTACTCATCTAGGGTAGAAAACACTTTGCTCACTGATACCGCTAGCCGTCCAGTATACACTGAAATAGTACAATGCTCAAAAACGGATTTGACAGTTTGAAGAGAAACATTTAGTATTTCCCACACTTCCTTCAAATTAAAGATTGCTGCTTTTCGAAACAAATAATTTAAGGAACAATCTCATGAATGGCTGACAAAACAAATGCTTTAGTTCCAGCAGTGCTCGTTGAGCAGTTGAAATAGTTTGGAGACATCATCTTTAATCCCACTTCAGCGACGATTATCCTATCATCATTAATCTCAGTAAATACGATAATAAATAGTTCTAAGAAAAACTGCCAAACACTAGTTCAGATCCAAAAGCATGGATTCGTAACTAATGGTAGATTTAAAAGGGAAAAATGCAACAAAGTAAATAGTCTTTTGGAAAATGGATAGGATGTAGTCACCAATGATCCATAATAAGCACTTTTAATCAGTCCTATAGAATGCTTTTACATTATGGGGACCTAATTAATATTAATGTTGTGTTTCACAAAATTGCAATAAATGTTTACGCACTTCCTCAAAATAGAGTTTTAGGAAATAAATATGCGAACGGTGAGATTTGTTGTCTTGTTTGGTTAATCACTGTTTTAAGTAAAAGTAAATAAGGGCTCACATCCACTCCTTTCACATAAAACATTCCCATTTCCATAGTCGTGGCATTCGTAGCCTTTGGCGCATATACCAGCGTAGCATCGATCTATAGAGGTATTCAGAAATTAATTAAATCTACGCCCAATTATCATAAAAATGACCTGGGACTCTTTGGACGACGTTCATCTTCCTTCCATAGCTGGTTGTGATTATTCCAAAGAGAACAAATAACGGCGACTAAAATGATAAGTAGAAAATTATTGGATATTTAAAGAAATTTCGCCTTATCTAGTGATAACATTTTAAGATTATTAAATTTATCACTAAGAGTTTGTTAGGAATGATTATAATAATTGAATAGTCGGCAAATAACGACAAATTTAACTATTCCTTTTACATTTGACATACATGGCGATTTTGGCACATTGCGATCTTCTACGGTTAATTTTTAGCTTATGGCCAATTCTTGACTCCGATAGATGTTAAAATCAGCACAAATGCTAGGGCTCGAGGTAATAAACTAATATAATCTAACTCCTTACCAAATTCATTACGGATGCTTCTTCTCATTGTCACTTGCTCTCAGTTCTCTTAAATACATGGTTTTACCGGTTCTTCCAAATGTGGGACAAACTTTCACTTTGACTGGTTGAATCTCTATTTTTGTGGTCAACTTTAATTGTGAACTGTTCTTTCTCATGAATCCATCCCTACAAAAGCAGACCTGCTGCTGGGTGTGTGAGGTGCAGCTCGGATGCGCTCTGCGTCTCTGACCTAAGCTACCCTATAAAAGAGGTAAAAGGCGGGGACACGAGGCAGTGCGGGTGTCCGGAGCCTCTTAGCCTTTGGCCTAATCTTTTCTTGTTGTTAATGTAATAATCCTTAGTGATAAACTCTCTATCTTATAAACCCTGTGTAAACATAGTCTTATATTAACATAAAGGAAGGATCAGCCTGGTCACCTGATCCTCAACCTGTACAGGTGCATGTCGGTGTACAGCCCTGTCTATAAAATTTTAGTGCAAGAATGTTTAGTCCTCACATGTAGAATCACAAAGGAAAGTAGTTGTCATTATTCGGTAAAAATTTGAATTACTGGAATAAGAGCTTTTGCCACGGATATATGTTGTAACAATAAATACACAATACTTGTACAGTTTCATTCACCTACAATTTAAAGTCATTATCACTTTTCCTATGCTCGATTTACAAAGAATAGCCATAAAGTTAAAATTATTGGATTAAAGATCTGTCAAACTAGTTTTACTATCCAACCCCCCCTTGTTGATTTGCGCATGTCTTTTCGCAGTTTCTTCCGCACAAGGAAATTCTTTCAAAAAGCGTGCAACGTAAAAACAACAATAAAATGAGACCAAAAATATTATCTTGTAATGACTTTGCGTAGTTATATATATATATATATATACAGTGGCGTCGCGGATTAAGGGATTGATAGTGCACTCTGGTGTCAGACTGCACTAGAGGCCATAACTCACTTCAAAGTGGGAATATCCCAAATTTAAAGACGGATTTGGAATCAGCGTAAAATTGTGCATGTTATGGATGTTTTTTGTGAATAATTTCATAAATTTATACTTTTATTCTCTAAATATTCTCTACCGAAGATCTAATTAATGATATCATCACAACCCAAGTGTCTGCCACAGTATAGTTTCAGTACGTTTGATTTAAGTGGGTACGGGTGACGGACCGGTTCCTCCTTTTGGGACATGATCCTCAGCTATTTCTCGGTGAGCGTCTTCCTTTAATTCATGACTTTTTTCCATTTCAAACGTTTCTCTACTTGTCTATCGCTTAGAATATCATAGAAATCTTAAAATCTCATCGATTTTTCACTAGTGACAGTTTTCGTTTTCATTTGTTTCCTTTTGCTACCTTTTTGCTGCTTGTTCCTGTCTACTATTCTGTACAGGTTTGAGTCGCTTTCCCATGCTTTTCAACTTTAATCACATTTATTAATGTGACCGGTAAATTGGCCCCTCGATTGACCCCCCATTTTTATCGCGTTGCTTTTTCAACGACCGACCAGCCTACCTATGCAGCCACGGGGTATTTTGTGGCTTCATACTGACCCTGGAAAAGGACTAGAGATTGCTATTAATGTTTAAACTCAGTAAAAGAAAATAGTTTATTACAAATAATATCGAGTAAACAATAAATAACAAACATAACACAAGATATCACACCAAGAATACCCCGTGGCTGCATAGGTAGGCTGGTCGGTCGTTGAAAAAGCAACGCGATAAAAATGGGGGGTCAATCGAGGGGCCAATTTACCGGTCACATTAATAAATGTGATTAAAGTTGAAAAGCATGGGAAAGCGACTCAAACCTGTACAGAATAGTAGACAGGAACAAGCAGCAAAAAGGTAGCAAAAGGAAACAAATGAAAACGAAAACTGTCACTAGTGAAAAATCGATGAGATTTTAAGATTTCTATGATATTCTAAGCGATAGACAAGTAGAGAAACGTTTGAAATGGAAAAAAGTCATGAATTAAAGGAAGACGCTCACCGAGAAATAGCTGAGGATCATGTCCCAAAAGGAGGAACCGGTCCGTCACCCGTACCCACTTAAATCAAACGTACTGAAACTATACTGTGGCAGACACTTGGGTTGTGATGATATCATTAATTAGATCTTCGGTAGAGAATATTTAGAGAATAAAAGTATAAATTTATGAAATTATTCACAAAAAACATCCATAACATGCACAATTTTACGCTGATTCCAAATCCGTCTTTAAATTTGGGATATTCCCACTTTGAAGTGAGTTATGGCCTCTAGTGCAGTCTGACACCAGAGTGCACTATCAATCCCTTAATCCGCGACGCCACTGTATATATATATATATATATAACTACGCAAAGTCATTACAAGATAATATTTTTGGTCTCATTTTATTGTTGTTTTTACGTTGCACGCTTTTTGAAAGAATTTCCTTGTGCGGAAGAAACTGCGAAAAGACATGCGCAAATCAACAAGGGGGGGTTGGATAGTAAAACTAGTTTGACAGATCTTTAATCCAATAATTTTAACTTTATGGCTATTCTTTGTAAATCGAGCATAGGAAAAGTGATAATGACTTTAAATTGTAGGTGAATGAAACTGTACAAGTATTGTGTATTTATTGTTACAACATATATCCGTGGCAAAAGCTCTTATTCCAGTAATTCAAATTTTTACCGAATAATGACAACTACTTTCCTTTGTGATTCTACATGTGAGGACTAAACATTCTTGCACTAAAATTTTATAGACAGGGCTGTACACCGACATGCACCTGTACAGGTTGAGGATCAGGTGACCAGGCTGATCCTTCCTTTATGTTAATATAAGACTATGTTTACACAGGGTTTATAAGATAGAGAGTTTATCACTAAGGATTATTACATTAACAACAAGAAAAGATTAGGCCAAAGGCTAAGAGGCTCCGGACACCCGCACTGCCTCGTGTCCCCGCCTTTTACCTCTTTTATAGGGTAGCTTAGGTCAGAGACGCAGAGCGCATCCGAGCTGCACCTCACACACCCAGCAGCAGGTCTGCTTTTGTAGGGATGGATTCATGAGAAAGAACAGTTCACAATTAAAGTTGACCACAAAAATAGAGATTCAACCAGTCAAAGTGAAAGTTTGTCCCACATTTGGAAGAACCGGTAAAACCATGTATTTAAGAGAACTGAGAGCAAGTGACAATGAGAAGAAGCATCCGTAATGAATTTGGTAAGGAGTTAGATTATATTAGTTTATTACCTCGAGCCCTAGCATTTGTGCTGATTTTAACATCTATCGGAGTCAAGAATTGGCCATAAGCTAAAAATTAACCGTAGAAGATCGCAATGTGCCAAAATCGCCATGTATGTCAAATGTAAAAGGAATAGTTAAATTTGTCGTTATTTGCCGACTATTCAATTATTATAATCATTCCTAACAAACTCTTAGTGATAAATTTAATAATCTTAAAATGTTATCACTAGATAAGGCGAAATTTCTTTAAATATCCAATAATTTTCTACTTATCATTTTAGTCGCCGTTATTTGTTCTCTTTGGAATAATCACAACCAGCTATGGAAGGAAGATGAACGTCGTCCAAAGAGTCCCAGGTCATTTTTATGATAATTGGGCGTAGATTTAATTAATTTCTGAATACCTCTATAGATCGATGCTACGCTGGTATATGCGCCAAAGGCTACGAATGCCACGACTATGGAAATGGGAATGTTTTATGTGAAAGGAGTGGATGTAAGCCCTTATTTACTTTTACTTAAAACAGTGATTAACCAAACAAGACAACAAATCTCACCGTTCGCATATTTATTTCCTAAAACTCTATTTTGAGGAAGTGCGTAAACATTTATTGCAATTTTGTGAAACACAACATTAATATTAATTAGGTCCCCATAATGTAAAAGCATTCTATAGGACTGATTAAAAGTGCTTATTATGGATCATTGGTGACTACATCCTATCCATTTTCCAAAAGACTATTTACTTTGTTGCATTTTTCCCTTTTAAATCTACCATTAGTTACGAATCCATGCTTTTGGATCTGAACTAGTGTTTGGCAGTTTTTCTTAGAACTATTTATTATCGTATTTACTGAGATTAATGATGATAGGATAATCGTCGCTGAAGTGGGATTAAAGATGATGTCTCCAAACTATTTCAACTGCTCAACGAGCACTGCTGGAACTAAAGCATTTGTTTTGTCAGCCATTCATGAGATTGTTCCTTAAATTATTTGTTTCGAAAAGCAGCAATCTTTAATTTGAAGGAAGTGTGGGAAATACTAAATGTTTCTCTTCAAACTGTCAAATCCGTTTTTGAGCATTGTACTATTTCAGTGTATACTGGACGGCTAGCGGTATCAGTGAGCAAAGTGTTTTCTACCCTAGATGAGTACATAGCATGGCTTAGGTGTTGGTTTTATCCAAACTATTGCCCAGGTAGTCCTTAACTCTTTTTCTTTCAATTTTCATTTTTATATGAATTCTGAAGTAGGCATTACAAACTATAAATGGACCACCAAGAAATAGTGGAAGGCTAGCAAATTTTCAGATTTTAGGTACAACTACCGCACTTCATATACCCACTACAACACCTGGTATTGGTAAAACTTCATCAGTCAATTTTCTAGAACAATTATAACACTATTTTATAACCACTCAAACAATTATTTCAGTCTGCGGGAGGAATGAAGAAGCAAAGTATTGTGGAAAAAATTGCGAGATATTGTGTTATAACCGACGTTGGGCAGTAAGTCCCATGTTATGGAAGTACCTATAGGAATAGTTAAAAATTCAACTAAGTGAAAATAAATTTGCTTGAACTTTTGACACTATTTTGCTAGGAAACTAGTAATGAGGAGGTAACAGCAAGGTAAACATACCGAAAGCAGTAAAAAAACGCAAAAATATAATAATTGATAAGAGATTGAGAGGACTTTGCATGCACAGGAATAACTAGGAATATGCTTTATTATGTTGATTTTTCTATAAACTCAACTATTAATATAAAAAACAAGCGAAAGGATGGAAGAAAACCCGATAACCGTTACACCTGTTCTAGGGATGCGTCGGGAGTTGCAAAACTTCAAAGCAGTGTGTCTGCAAACCGGGCTACTACAGAGTCGGTAAAACTTGCACACACTATTGTCCCCCTCACGCCTACAATATCGAAGCGCAGTTGAATGGTTAAATTCTTGAACTTACCTCTTGTTTCCCGCCAGCACTAATCTAAGCTTGCACTTCAACTTGTACTTTTGTTTACAATATTAGCTGAGAGGCTCGTATGTAAGGAAAGCAGAGACCCATTATGAGTTCCCGACTGTATTACCTACCCACCGATTTTGACTATAATAAATCAGTCTATTATTTGTCCCCAAGCTACAACAACATGGGATGCGCTCGGTTTCTCTAAACTTAGCTACCCTATAAAAGGGGTGCGAAGCGGGGACAAAGGGATACGGGTGTCCCGAGCCTCTGCCCTTTTAGCCCAACCTTTTTCTCTCTTAATTGTTTTATTATCGCCTGTCATAAACCATTGCATTTGTCACTATCAATCAATTTCGGCTTACTACATATGTCTATGTTATACTATTGCGGAAATGAAGATTTTCACATATAAAACTTTATGTATTCTTTCTAAATCATTTTAAGAAGAACTTAATAATCATTTTGAATGATTATAGAAGTTAAGTTAAGTGAACGTGCGCAGGAGACGCGTGGGAAAATAACCTTTATTACTCTAAATGCTACTGAACGAAAGACGACAGAGAAGTATGACAAGCTAAAACGAAAGATTATCAAATGAACAGACAGCAAGACAACGAAGGAAAACGAACAGAATAAGATACAATGCTACAGTAGGCTGCGCAGGGTGCAATGGAGAGTCTGGCGGCCGACCATTCCCCTTCTTGTCGTCCGTCTTGCGTCATCTTAAATCTAGTGGCGTGCGCTCTCTGGAATGTAAGCATCGATGAGCGGAATAATTTCCATAACCGAGACAGTGTATTAATAGTAACAGATATTTGTGCTTGTATTCCAAAAAAACACCGTTGCTTGCAAGTTCTGACGGCCGATAGACAAACAATTCATGGAGACCAGCATGCTGATGGTTGGAACTACGAGTCGATATACCCAGATGTATCTTCACATGGAAGGTTTCCATCTAGACGCCACTCTTCATTACTTTGCACATTGGATCGCCCTAAAAAATGTTTTATTAATGAATAATAATTATGATGATAAAGATAATAACTCTCTAAAACAAAAAGGAACACTTATTTGTTATTGTTACTATTCCATTAAACTTACTTGATCATCACTCTTTTCTTTCCACTTGCATTTTATTTCAACGACGGGATGTTCCGGATTATCGTTAAGGAGTTGAGAAACGTAGTCTTGACTACTATATGAGCACTAACACTGGTTTAATCCCTCTTCCCTCTCAGTCAAATTCCACCATCAACAATAATACCCTATTTTACGAAGTTTAACAACTTTTAGGGCTAAAATACCTAAATCAGATACAGTATCCACTGAAAAAACACTCATCCTTATCCGGGATGACCCTGGTTCAGCTAAATCCCTCTTCTTCTCATAACCGTGAATTCAAGCGTTAAAATTCGAAGCTATGACATTTTTTCAATTGATTTTTTGAACTCGGATGTTTACGAGTTTTCTTATTTTTCTTTATCTTTAAAATACTACGTGTTATTATCATTTTTTGGTAACGATTCAATTAACAAAATTTCTGGCATATTCCACTCCAGTCCGGAAGTTTGCGGAACTTATGCGATTCAGTTAGTGTATATTTAATAACATATAATTATTTATACTATTTCTGATTGTTTGAATACGACACAGTCAGTATTCCTTCCCATAATTTCCTAGGATACCCTAGTTATTTCTTAATGTTTTTGAATATAAGTGACAAAAAACGTTTATTAAAAAGTTAAAAACGTTTATTAAAAAGTTAAAACCGTTGTTATAAAATATTTAAATAAGAGAACAATCACGACATAAATGTAAAATATCTTAATTAAATGATCGAAAAACAAAAGCATTTACTTTTTCTTAGGCATGATTTGGATTTTGAGAATTAGCCTTTATCTTCATCGACTTCTTCTGCGAATTCCATTGCTTGTTCATGATCTACACCAGCATCCGTTAAAATGTAGTAGAGACGAGCATTACACAAAATCCAATTACTAAGGTTCAAAATTCTGGCAAAAGCATTCCAAATTCTTTTAAATGTAGGTATAAATCCTCTTCGAATAATACTATGCGGTTTTATCGAACATGTCTCCTCAATCATTTTCATAACATCGTGTTTTGAATTCTTACATAATTCCTCGTATGTCCCCGCAAGTCGTCCATCTCGTTCTTGTGCAAAACAGGAGCCAATCATGGAACTGAATTTCATTTCGTAATCTTGTTCAAAAATTCCTATATTTTCCTCGACCCATTTGTTTAACGGAACACAATCTTCGCAACCCGTCACAACGCAGAGGGTAGGAATTTTTTCTGTTTTAATATAATTCATGAAAAGTTCATAATTTCTCTGAATCGTTTTTGAAATAACGCCTTTCCTCATCACCATAATAAAAAGATTAAAACCTTTTTTGTCTTCATTTCTGATGAATTGAAATAAATTGACTACAGCGGTCCCACTCGGTATAGTTCCTTTATCACCTTCATCTAAACCGGCTGTATCAATAAATTTATATATTTTTCCATTATATTCATAGTCTTCAAGAATCTGCGTTTGAAAGGTGGTACCAACTGCGGCATCTCTAACAGCGTGCTTTTGACCAGTAATTGTATTCAACATAGAAGTCTTGCCAGCTTTTGAGCATCCAAAAACAAGAATACGTTTTTCTTTGGATTCCATGCTGAAAATCAACACAAATCAGTATCTAATAGTAGAACATTTACACCACAATAAATAGTTTCACTCTTAGTCAATGCGACATGTAATCGGTGAAAAGAAATTGTATCTTCATAGAAAAGTTTAGCTAGCAGTTTCTCTTTCTTTACATATCATATTTCACTTCAATCTACATGTTTTGTTTACAAAAATTATGCAAAATCGAGGACGTTTGCACCGTTTCGGCTGATTTCCGTTACCAAAATGTTTATTACCTTCGAATTCTTAGATCAATCAATCATAAAGGAAAAACCCCTCTTCTTTTTACAAGTCACAAACCTTATATACCTTCTAAAAAAGGGGGCGGAACTTTACGCGAATGCACTTTGTTGTGAAAGTACAACTATCGATCAATCGATGAGAATGGTCACATATAGGAAATTATAAGGTAAACAGGAGAAGAGTCAGAATCAGAAAAGGTGGTTGTTCCACCAATTGGGACAATGTTATCTTTTAGTCTCTGGGATGTAAACTTTGATTGAGTACTTATACCGAAATCAGAAATATAAATGCTTGACTAAAAGTGAAACTATCTACTGTAGTGTAAATATTTTTTGCCTAGAAATATCACGTAAAGAGTTTTTAGGAAAAGAACACACGCACTCGAAAATTATGAAACACAGGAAGGCAAAGCCAGCAAAGGATAAAGTAAGATAAAAACGCAATTAAAATAATAAGTTACTCGCACAAAGTGAAACAAAATAAAGACTGAGTAGAAAGGAGAATTATTCCTGTACATAAATGGTCTTCATGAAAAAATCGAGGGTATGTCATATTTAATTGCTAAAATTGCGTTTGTAGGGTATATGTTACGTATCATTGAAATAATTATTTTTTGTCTTGTAATTTTTCACCACTATTTTGCTAAGTGTAGTATCGAGAATAATATAACACAAACCCTACAGCTTATAGGTATCTTATATTGTCGACATTGGCGTGCGCCTGGTTCAAAAGGTAATTAGCATATATCTGGCTTATGACAAGTTAGACCGCCCACTTCCCCAGGAGACGGTAGATAAGCTCATGCAAATGTACCACAGCTAGTCAATTGTTTAGCTGTT
Source organism: Heterorhabditis bacteriophora (assembly GCA_964036235.1). Classification (NCBI taxonomy): domain Eukaryota; kingdom Metazoa; phylum Nematoda; class Chromadorea; order Rhabditida; family Heterorhabditidae; genus Heterorhabditis; species Heterorhabditis bacteriophora. The sequence goes on along the minus strand of OZ038428.1, from coordinate 6,399,932 downwards.
GACAAAGACATTACTGATTATTCCGTTCACTTAAGAACATAATAGTAAGAAACATTATTTCATTGACATGATAGCAAAATTAATTGATAAGCGCTTATCAAACTTTGTAGAACATTAAGCATTTGACTGTTTCTGCATCATCTAAGCCAAAAAAGTCACCAATCGAAAAGGTGTAATAACTCGCTGCTTTAATGAGAAATTAGGAATTGTTAATGGTGCAATGAACCAAATTCTAAAAAATAAGTACAATTCGACCACATCAGCAGTTAGTATTAATTATCCAACAATTTGTACTCTTATAAATGACATTCTTTACTCTACAAGTAACTGTCAATGAATCAACTTTTGAATACACATTCCCACAGTTTTTGGATACAAAAAGTGAAATTGCATTAATTAAATTAGACGGTGATTTAGAAATTGATAAAAAAATAAGCATTAATTAAACGAATAATAAATTTTATTATTTGGTTAATGGAGATGATAGAAATAAAAATAATGCAGGTAATGAAGCAAATGTTATAGATATTCCAGGAGAAAAATAGGATTTTAATGAATTAATTATGAAATTTGACAGTTTGCTAAAAAATAATACAAGTTTTTCAAAACAAGTCTAGCAGACATTCCAGCGGATCGAGCCTCCAGCTCTACTAAAGTTGTTCTTGATATAAAAAATGCATACTTGATTGACTTTAGTAAAGAAAATACATTAGCTAATGTTTTAGGATTTAATAGTAAAGTGTTGACAGGCGGGAAACATGTCTTCGAAAATAAGTGTCGTATTTGCACCAAAAGCAAAAAGATAAAAATACCTATTGAGAGAGAGAGTATTACAATTTTAACGCTTTTATAAAAACTCTTATCTATTGTCTTATCTTAACTTATTTCTCACGTACACGACAACAAGTTTAATTCTAAATCCATTGATGTAGTGAATTCCCACTACCCTTTTATTATGGATTATTCATAATCTTTTCTCCTTTAGAGCACCCTGTCACGAATATTGCAATATTCGTGATCTCTTAATATAAAGTACCTTTCCTGTTAACATCATGACTAATCATTTAATCGAACAACATATATATTTGGTCGATATCAAATGTTTTCTTTGTCCTGCAATGCAAGTCACTTCCATTTTTACTTCCTAGTTTCATATCCCAATCAATTCCCTTTATCCGTCTACTTCCTACTATTATCGTATATGATCTCTACTTGTGTACGTTTTTGAGTTGTACCCAAGTGGGCGGTACCCTGACCCCTCTGTCTGGGACCGCCCACTTTTAGTTGTTGTTGAATAAACCTTAACTGAATCGGTGAGGTTTACAAAAAGAAAGACATCAATATTATTGCCCCATAAAGTGGGACACCCTCGCTTAAAAACGACCCTCTTCTACTCCTCTTAGTTTCCCACCCTTTTCGAGGTAGAGAGTGTCCCAATTGGTGGAACAACCACCTTTCTTGATTCTGATTGTTCTCGTGTTTACCTTCTAATTTCCTATATGTGACCATTCTCATCCATTGATCTATAGTTGTACTTTGCACAACAAAGTGCATTCGCGTAGAAGTTCCGCCCCTTTTTTTGGAAGGTATATATAAGGTTTTTGATCTGTTAAAATGGTAAGTTTTTTCTTTTGTGGTCGATTGATCTAAGAATTCGAAAGTAATAAACATTTTGGTAACGGAAATAAGCCGAAACAGTACAATTGTTTTCTTTCTTTTTTTTGTAAATTTGTAATGTTGTTCTGTAGATACTTGTTGCTTTTGTATATTATTTAGTTTGTTTATAATTGTTTAGTTATATAGTAAATATTACTAGTGCACTTGTAGTTACAAAGCAGTTATTAAGCGGAAGACGGCTTCCACTCTAAGCGTGAAACTGCGAAATACACGGCAGCAACGATTGGAGGTCGGGGGTTAAACCAAACTGAGCGATCATTATTTTGGGGGTTTGATTAAATGAGAGGTCGGAGATTGAAAGTGTTTTTTAAAATTGCGGGTCGGCTTGAAAGGAGTAATATTTCAAGATTATGTGGCAAAATTGAGCAAAAGTATGAACTTTATAAAGTTCTCTAATATCTCTGGTGTTTAGAGACACATAAGTGGTGCAAACAACAAAAAACTGAAAAATGGTACTAAATAAAAACTGCGACTCATTGAAACACATTTGTAACTGAAATTCACTCTTTGATATTAATGCAATCATTAGCCTTAAGAAGAAGTTGTATAATCAATAGGAAACCATAATGTAGAAAATAACAAATAAAGCTATGCGAAAAGGAAACGGTGGTCCTCGCAAAGGTGAGGTGTAAATATCCACACAGCACCGATCCAGTGACGATAGGTTGGTATTGTGACCTACTGTAGTGGATTCTCCACTATCCAATCGCTTACGGATAAGTCTATCCTTCTAAACCTTTAAATTCGTATTAGATTATGATATGACTCATACCAATCTTACTGTTTTGCTAAAACCGCTGACAGTTATAATTAGAACGTAAACAGTAGCATTCACATGGTAGTGTTACAAAAGACGAACCATCGTCTCTTGTTTTAGTACAATTAGACAAATAGAATCCTTTTGTCTTCCAAGAAAACTGTTCACGAAAATACCATGAAACCGCGCATGTGAACGTCTGGGAGAACGGTATATAAGCAGGCCCATCCTCACTGAGACAATTCAACGCCGGAGCGCCTCGCTTATGTTTTTACTTATTCCTTTGCTCCTCACTTCACTTTGTTATTAATTATAAATATATTTGTTAACTAATTCTATTTGAAATATCCATCCTTGATTCCTCATATATTTAGCTTACATATGTTTAGCAATCTAGTAATTCCATAGTTCTATATCTAGCACACCTATACATTTAATATTTGCTTGATTATTATTGTATTGTTATATCGTTATTAATAAAGGTTTAATTACCCAAGTTTGAGGTAAACACACCTAAACCTAACAGCGAGACATACAAACAAGACCCGCGTGGCAGGACAAAACACCAACTCTCAACCACACGTCGAGCCGTTATAGCTACATCCATTCGATAATAACAACAACAACGACATATAAATCAAAGCTAGAGAGGAAGAAAGTAACTAATTGAGTGAAAGATTCAAAATAGATAATCGTGAAACATGATGTGCAAGCAAGTTTGAAGTGAAGTAAAATAAACATCCCCAGGAAAAATGCCACTTTTACCTGTTTTATCAGTTGACAAATCTGTTTACTATGGTTAAAAGTAAATGCCATGAGCCATTATTATAGATAAATGCAATTTTTCCTCTACAAAAATGAGAGAAGACTTATTCTGGCGAAAGGAATTTTTATTTCAGAAATCCGAACTCTTGGTATGTACCAGATCGGAAATTCAATGCTAATTCCAGCTCTCTATTTAAATCTTAAATGTTCCTACTTTAAAAAAAGTTATGAGCGAGAGAGTAAAAATTAGCACTCGATTGTTCTTGTACTATTTATGCCCCTCGGTACGTGACTCCGCTGTATATCTCAGATTTTAGAAAACTGTTTTACGAGAATAAATATCGAATTAATAACAAGAATCTGTCAATCTACAACGCTACCTCAAAAAAGCGAATGAAGCAAAACGTGAAGTCCAAAACGCCACCAAACGCACTTTCACCTCATCTCCTTTTCCTCCATATGCTTTGGATTCTTAAATGTATGTTCTTAACAAACTATTGAAATATTGCCCAATATATTACCCTTAATTTGAAATAATTTCCAGGAGAAACAGTACTTTTATGTGGCTCAAATTGAGTTGTCGAACCAAAATAAAACGCTATTAAAACTTAACATGTTTTCTGAGCAGTTAAAATAAATAACTTTTGAAAAGACAACATAATATATGAATTTTTAAATATATACTGTCAACAACAGAATTACCCTAGATTAGGGACTTTGAAAACGACATCGAAATATTTAGCAAGATCATCAGTACGTATAAGAACAAACAACTAGCATTCATATATTCAGCAGAAATAATATATTAGGTGGTTGTAGAAGTTTTAGTCTTTCATTTCAGCACTTTAATATAAATATTTAAAACTCAAATAAATTTCCACCATTTTGCGTTCTTGTAGTGTTGTCTTTGTAGTTTATGGAAAGTCACAAGTCATAATTTAGTGGCAACCATAACCTCAGAAAACAGTTCGAACACGATGAGCCACTAAAAGCTATATATTTGACACTGCATTCTCTAAGAGTTCTAATGAGGAAAAAACGCTACTGAAGTAGGAAAATCAATATACCCTGTACTTGGAGAGTATGTTGTATCCCACAGTACTTCCAGATATTGGTTTCAGCGTTTTAAAGCTGGTGATTTGGATGTCAATGACCGACAACGCTCTGGGACGCCACGAACGGCGAAGACTGATGCTTTGAAATCATTACTGGATGAAAATCCGTCGCAGACCCAAGAAGAACTAATGGAACAGCTAGGAGTTGATAAAGCAACGGTCCCGAGACGATTTAATGAGATGGAGAAAATTCGCAGCACTCGGAAAGTGGGTACCACCTGAACTCCCCGAACACAGCATTGGCGCCGGCTCAACATATGCATCTCGTTGCTTGCCAGGCAACGCAAGAAGAACTTTTTGTGGAAATTGTTACTGGTGAGGAAAAATGGATTTTGCACGACAATCCTAAATGCACACATTCATGGGTAGACCCCGGACAGCCAACAGCATCCATGGCAAAAATGTCCTCTATTTATCAGGTTAGACATGAGGGGTGTGATGTTTCATGAACTCCTTCAACTAGGTGAGACGGTTACTGCCATGCGCTACGGCCATCAACTAACTGATTTGTTCAATGCAATTGAACAAAAACGACTATTTTCTGGACAAGGAAGTCGGAAGGTCATTTTTCTGCATGACAACGCTAGTCCTCACGTTGCTCTTAGTACTCAGCAAACTATTTTTAACTTAGTTTGGGAAGTTCTCCCGCACGCGGCGAATTCACCGGACTTGGCACCTTCGGATTACCATTTATTTCTGTCGATGCAGAGCTGTCTAGGGAAATAGCGTTTTCAAGATGTGACTGAGGTGCGAAAATGGATCGATGATTTCATTGCCTCCAAGCCGATATCGCTTTTTCACGAAGGAATCCGAAAGTTACCCGAGAGATGGCAGAAGGTCATAGAAAGCGAGGGAAAATATTTTGATGACTAAACTGCATTTTGTATATTATGGAAATAAAGTAAAAATTCTTGAAAAAAAGACTGAAACTTTTGCAACCACCTAATATATATAGTGTTCATCGGTTATATTTGATGCTTCATTGAAGCGCACAGTTTTTTAGTGCAGATAGTGGTACATGTGTTTTACCACTAAAAAAGTTTAAAGTAGATTTAACTTTATTTTATATTTCTAAATAAATTATGCTGTAAGGACATTTTTACCTTAAATCACTTCGAAGGTCGGCACATACGAGAGTTTCCAAATTACATCGCCAATTTTGTTTTGAAGCTTTAAAATCATTCTAGATTTAACTAATTGCTTTGACGCTTAAACGTAGTATCACGAGATGCGGATTCCGATATGATAAGTTGGTAGGTCGCGTTTTGTTGTCATAAAACCCTCTAAATTTGGCTTTGCAGATGTCAAAATTGTTTTTAGCAAGTAGCACTGTAGTAAACTTGCATTTATGAAATTTTAAGTTTAGTACTTATTGTTCTAGTTCAAATCTTGTTAAACTTCTATCTCAAAAATCCTACGTTTTCGAGGTCAAACTTATCCTATAATGTCTTGTTAATAGTTACCTTTGTATTATGCTTATTGCGTTCTCTATATGTGATGTAGCGGAATGTTGTTTGATTAAGTTTCAAATGAGAACACAAGACAGATTTATTATTATATATTTTATTAATGAACAAGATATAGAAATACAATTACAAATAAAGTCCTACTACAATCTATCCTACATGGTAATATATTCCCCCCTTACTGTACACTTCTATTCCTTTTTATATCTTCCATATGCTCCGCCTCTAAGGCTCGCATGTTCTCTAACCTACTCCCGTCTCTCTAAATCTATATATCGTAATATGCTAGATTATCCATGAATAAAGTTACTTTTATAAATTGGTGTATCCTTATCTATTCTAAATTTAGTTTACTAGATGGAAAAGTTGTCTTAGTTTAAATCCTTATTTTAGCATTTAATGAGACTTCCATTTGATAGATAGTATAAAATAATTTCCTGATTACTATAACTTAGCTATTTACTCAACTAAAAATTTTAGCCCATGGGCCCTGTCGATGTCCAACAGGTTACAGTATCAATCCATACGAGACCAATAGTTGCAGGAAATAGTCTGTCAGAAGATGACACAAGGGTAGAGGAAACACATGAGGTCATTATTAAGATTAAGATAATTAATATATATGAATGTGACATGCACGTTATATATCATAAGATACTGAAATATTTATAGAATCCGTTACAGTCTTCTGTATTTGAGGAACATGGATCTGATCCGGTTAGTGATGAAAATGTTGATGAGATGCAAAGCACAGGTGAGTGACGTTATATTACAGAAATGATCTGCAAAATATGTGTTCAACTGTTTCTGAAATTACTAAAGTGTCTATCTTCAGAAGATCCAGTTGAGCGTGTCGCGCAGGAAGTTGTCTCTGAAGCTATTGAAGAGCTATTTCAATCATTATAGTGAATTCCCTGAATCCACTATCTTTTCCTTAATCTAATCCGATTAATAGTGAATCTATTAAATATAACACCAGTTCTAGGCCTAGTTAATTAAGTTAATATATATTGTTTCCTTCCTTATATCATGTTAGAAAGTATATTATACTAAAGACATTTTTGAAGCATGTATTAAGATGAAGCGCGATGATAAGCCGCGTAGCTCAGCAATGTTTTGAGAACGGCAAAAGAATGCCAATAGCACCCGTATATAAAGAAGCGCAAATGCCCACAACCCCCATTCGTTCTTCGGCGACCGTTCTATACGGTCCCTTTTCTTATTTATTCTTATTCTTATTAATTATTCTTATTAATTATTGTTACCATTTTCCCATTGTTAACATTATTGTTATATTCTTTATTCTTTAGTAATAAAGGTTTAATTACCCAAGTTTGAGGTTCTTACACCGCTACTAAGAGCGACCTCTTACAACACAAGTCCCGCGTGGCAGGAAACAAACACCATTACACAAGAGGCTAACTCTTACAGGCCTAGAAATGGTAGTGGGAATCCACTACACTCCCGAGGGCGAAGAATGAGTTATAGCTGACGGTTCTCCGCTGTCCCAAGCCTTCGGTGTTTGTCGTCTTGCTGCTTCAACGCTTGTTCGATGGCTTCTATTTCTTTCTTTGTTTGTCTGATTCTCCACTTGATTGCCTCGACTTCTTCCGGCAGGGGGCATAGGGCGCTGTGATGGAGGTTTAGATTCCTTACCTCGTACTCCTGACTGCTGCTACAGTAGAAGCATTCTCTATACTTCACGCATTCCCTATCCGGGTGCTTGCCAAGACATAAGAGACATCTATCCTGAGCTTCGACGATTCTCGTCCGATCGTTTCTTCTCCTGATTGCCGGACAAGCGTCGGAATAATGTTGTCCGGTCTTCCCACAAAATACGCAGTCCATTGTTGAGTCTTGTCTTCTTGTTATTCTGGTACCATATTTCCTAGAGCTGACTTTTCTCTCGCGCAGGATTCGTTCTTCTTGCATGATTCTTCCTAGCTTTGTTAGTTGATCATGTAGCTCTTGTACCGTGTCTGGATATGCGGTTTTTCGTTTTCGTGTTCCTTGTAACGATGATCTCTTGTCGACTGCTGGTGGATCCAGTGATGTTGATGCAGTATCTTTTTCTTGCCTTCCTTGCCAGTGTAAGACGGATGTTTGGGTTGATATGGAGTGAACTTCCGTTCTGACCGCTGTTGTCTGTGTTTCAACTGTTTCGGTCTTTGTAATATCATCTGTTTCCGTTGCAACGCTTCGTGTTTCCTTAACAATCTTCCTAGCGTTGCTTGCTTCATCCAACTTCTTGTGGATCTTGGCTACTGAGCGGGTTGTCCTCTCTACGAGGACTGTGTTTGACTCCGTTCTTGCTTCCAATTTATCTATCGACTATTGAAGTCTTGCCAATTTTTCATCTCTTGATGAGTACAAGATCTCCTGGATTCTGATCGATTTCTTTATTTCCGTCATTGTATAGTTTATTCTGTTTAAGTCCTCGGTTTGGCTCTCGTTTTCTTTTTGATCTTTTGATGTTAGAAGGGAGTATGTCAGATCTCTTAGTTCGTGTAGGACCTTTCTCATTTCGCTATTTTCCTCTTCGGCAGCTCGTTGCCTATTTAAAGCCTTCGTCCTCTGCTCTTCCACATCTTCTTCTTCTCGTTCTAGCAACTGTGTGAACATTACATGATTTAACTGGAACATTTCATTCACATCCAACCTCTCATAGTGGGAATGAACTATTCCTCTGGCTGCTTCTCGCAAGTCCCGGTTGGCCAGTTTCGCTATTGATGATGTTCGTTCTAATTCATCATGAATTCCACCTGCTACTAGAATCTCATAGATCTCGTGTGCGTTGTTGAACTGAGTTGCATCGTTTTGTCTAATGCCAAGCATAGTTTTGTGCTTAGACAAAAGCATTGAGGATTCAACGAAAAGCTTTTGGGCTCCGCCCGTTGTAGCTCTTGTGTTGTTTGCCGATAATAGGGCATTTTCGTATTCCATGAAGGCTGTACGATAGTTTTCAGCAATTAGGTAACACCTGTCACCATAGTTAACTATGGCTTCTAGTAGTCCCTTAGTGGTTGGTATTTTTGAGGTGTTCAAGGCGCATACGAGTTTTCGTCGTAGCTCTTCTTGTAGTCTTTCTTCGAGATGTGTGCTATTTGAGTTCATGCTGGAAAGGTAGCCATGATAATTATAAATATCAAAGTATTGTGCAGAGTGCGTGGAGTGTGGGTGCGTGATATATAAAATTGTGCAATAAGTTAGAAAATAAATAGTGTAGAAAAGTGGCTCGTATGCGCTGTGTTGCATACTAGAGATCCTTAGTATCAGTTGTCTTCTTATGTGGTTTGGAACGAAAAAACCACAGTACAGTGTGTAGTAACGTTCTCGCCACATTCCATGTAGTTCGAAAAAACAATCGACCACAGAAGGAAGTTATCCGTGCTCCGCAGGTTATAAAGTATAGGTATGTCAGGCCAACTGCAAGACATAGTCCGATCAGTGTGAATATTGTGGTGGTATACCAGTGAATAAAAACATTGGCTACGTGCCCCATGTCTGGTAGGTTGATTTCCGAGAATATCATACTTTCTCCATTTACCATCCTCCGTAGAGATTGCTGGATATTTCCAGTGTATCGTAGAATTCCAGATATCTCAATGTATGTAGACATTATCCCACATTTGATTTCGCACCTTGTGTGTACTGTCGCTTGTTTGTAGGCAAATAACAATTTTGAAGTGGTTCCTTGTAAGGAGCATGGGATTGTGAAGATGTGCTCGTCACATCGTACTTCCGCCAGCTGGTCTTGTTTGTCTGCAGTACATTTAACGACTGCTTTGGCTCCTTTTGCACATGAGTAACATCCCTCGATGTGTGTTGGTTCGATTGAACATCTCGAGTCCTCCACTAGTATTGATACGGGTAGTGTTTCGTCGAGGTGAAGTATGAACTCTGCTGTGGGTAAGTTGGATATCGTGGCCATTACTGACAATTCTGTTTGCCTGAATTGGACCGACGGTGCCGTGAATGGTAATCTGTTGTCAATGCTATAAAAGATCTGTGATATATTGTGGTCGTTGCAGTCGCAGTGAATCGTGGTCTCTGCTGGAGAGCACAAGCAGTCATCTATTACAGGACATGTTAATGTCCGTGCCTCTTCTATCGTGGCGCATTGTAGAGGGGGAATGTAATTCCTTGGCCATCTAGCCGTATGTTCTCCATCTGATATGAAGTGATCGGCTAGGATAGGCGTGGGCGGAACAGTGAGTTCCGATAGTGTTATCAACATAGTGTTCCATTGGTAGGGAACATTGGGTTGTAAAGTGACGTCTTTAGTCCTAGAGTTGCTTCCGTATTTATCGACGATTGATATTTGAACAGCTACTGCTTCTCTCCATCTTGTGCAACGGTATATCTCATATTGTTTCTCATCTCTTGGCAATAGATAGATCCTGTAGAATAGACATCCCGAACTGGGATAAAAGCAGTCACATCCCAGCCCTCCGCAGCTTTCAACGCACCTTGTTATTCCAGGGTGTTTGTTAGCTTTAAGGAGTTCTGGTATCAATGATGTACTATTGATATTACCGCATTTCTCTCCTGTGCATGATCCTGCATGCGGACATCGTTTACTGTCTATTACCATGTACTTTGTTTTTCTGGTGAACATCATCGTCTCCTTATCGCATGTAAGCTGGATTTCTTTCCATCGATTTCGTATTTCTTTGTAGATGCTTTCGTTAGCAGATAGTGTGAGACATGCCTCTTTTTTGAATGGGTTGATCTTGAGTATTTGTAATGAACGAAGTGTGCAAATGTTCTTCTTATCAGTCGTCCTACAAATACGGTCCGTGTGGGAGAAAATATCCACCTCTTGGCAAGGCGTGATATGTTGAAAAATACAGAACAATGTGACGATTACCATCGAATTCCATAAATTGTGGCTTCGTCGTCGTGGTCTCTGTTGAAATAGGTGATTTCCTATTGCCCTTAAGGCTCGCCATGTACTTTCTATTCCGTAATAGGTAAGTATCCATATACTGTATCCTAATCCTTTAAGGATGAATACAACTGGCGATCTAAGGGTGACTGGGACATAACACAGAAAATAGAGACTCAGTATGAGCGCATATATCACAACTCTTGTTGACACAATTGCTGTTTTTGGCCAGCATGTTGGATTTGCTAACATTTCCGTGCATAGGTTGCAGTTGATGTTGGCGCAAAACGGAGTTGCTGAACATGTCGTAGAGATCACTTTTATCCGATCTCCAAGGTATACTTTCCATTGTATAATGTAATCGTGTAGGGTTATGCTGGGTGACACCTGAAGTAGTTCTCTGTCGTTCGGACTCGTGTACGTCCAGCACTGATTTTCGATGCATATTTCATAGGATTCTGCATCTCCTTTATTGATTTCTACACCTCTGTCGGTGCAGCGTAAGTCCGTGACTTGTGGTCCGGCATAGGTCTAGTGAAACATCATTAATATTGTTAATAAGTAGGTGAAAACGCTAGGTCTGATCCCTGAAGCGCGACGAATGATGTTGACGCAGTGTAATTTGTCCTGTTCTTCCAACTCGTCTACTTCCTTGTAATTCACCTTCTTTCGTGTTCGAAGATTATAGCGAGGAGTTGGGAAGACTTCAGGGCTATTCTCTACCTGTGGTTGATCCACTGTTTCACGGTGTGTTGGATCGGAAAGTTCCAGAGGTATGAGTAGGTTGATCGGGCGCTGAATGAGACGCTTGTTAGGCAATGCTACTTCAGCGGATCGTATTGCTCCTGTTGTTGTCGGAGGCAGTTTCGAAATTCGGCCGACCCTCCAGGAATTCCTAGGCTGATTAGGATCGAAGATTAAGACAATATCGTCTACTTGTGGGATACTGGTACCTAATCGTTTGCTTGACACATTACGACGATAGTACTCCCTCAAGTTCTTTAGGTACTGGGTTTGCCAGATATTCCAGAACTTTTCTGTCCGTGAGTGAGAATTTCTGAGGGCTTGCTCGGCTTCTCTTCTAGTGCGCAACTGGTACATATCTGATGCCGGAACATAATCCTCCTTCGAATGTTCCATCTCTTCAAAGGGAAAGGTTAAGTTGATATCCTTCTGGATAAAATCAATTGGACGAAGAATAGGTTGATTATCCCAGGATTCCTCCTGATATGTCAGTGGGCGTGAGTTCAAGCACGCTTCTATTTCTGTGAGGATCGTTGTCAGGCTGTCAAGGTTAACCACCTTTCGTCCTAACGTTTTATACAACGAGTATAACAGTTTCCCTTGTGCCTTGGTTGCTCTTTTATCTGCCACGCGGGTCTTTCGGTGTAAAGGCGGGAAGACTGTTGGCACAGGTGGTATGGTGTGTGGTTACCTCAAACTTGGGTAATTAAACCTTTATTACGAATAAAGTAACGATAATAACAAGTAACAATAAATATCAAAGTTAATACGATGATATAACAATTAAGTAAAATATAATAATATAAAGTAATCCGAGCTGCATGGTATGGTATTGTCGAGAATATGCGAATGGCAGTCTATGCTTATGTGTGCGGCTTTTATACGGGTTGTGTTGGCATTCTTTATGTGTCTCTCACAACATCGCCGTTCTGCGCGGTCAATCATCGCTTTTCATCTTAATGCACTTTTATGATTCAAATTGCAATAGTACGATTTCTAGAAATACAGAATTTCAATCTTAATATCTAAAACTAGGCTTAACTATCGGATTAACTATATGCAATTGAAGGGAAAAGATAGTGGATAACGGGAATCCACTATAACGAGTGTTTCACTAGCTTTATCAACCTCTCGTAAAATCCACCTTGCTATGGTGAATACGGTGTGTTGTAGTGCCACGTGATCCCGGTTTTTAACATTAGTTCATTGACAGTGGTTTCTGTGGAAACATGTTTTGTAACTTTTGTCATAAGTTGCTCACCTAGTGTGAAAGTGTTTGCATTATCGCTAGTGATCGTCGACGGTACTCCTCTTCGGGCCATGAAAAGCCGCAAAGCGTTAATGAAAGTGGCTGTTGTCATATCGGTGACTACTTCTAGATGCATTAGTCGTGTTGTTGTGCATGTCAGGATGCAGCCGTAGACCTTATTATCCTTCTGTTTTCCTGTGGATATAGTCAATGGGCCGAAATAGTCCAATCCCACGTGTTCGAACGGTCGTGACCGTAGTACACGTCTAGTGGGAAGATTGGTCATGTCAGGATATTTATAGGGTAAATTGTTCATCTTCTGACATGGAATACACCTTTTGATTACTGCTCGTACCTGTCGTCGTAGTTGAGGTATCCAGTATTGCTCTCGAACTGCTGCCATCGTGTGAGCTGTTCCTTTGTGATATTCAGCGTGTTTATCCCGAATGATGAGAAATGCAAATGGAGTTTTTGGAGATATAAATATGGGACTCTTCTCGTCATCGTTTAAGATGGATCGATCGAGTCTTCCGTAACAACGAAGTATTCTTGCTGTGTCTTTTTTCAGATTGTAAGCAATGGTGTTGGTTAGGATATAAATACATTGCTCTAGCTAACATACATTATGCCGATCATTGATGCTTACATTCCAGAGAGCCCGCGCCACTATATATAAGATGACGCAAGACGGACGAAGGGAGAATGGTCGGCCGCTAGACTCATCATGGTTCCCTGAGCTGCCTACTGTAGCATGCATTATTTCCTTTCTTTTTCCTATGTGTGTTGTTTATTAGTGTTCCCCGTTAGACTCTTTGTTTCAGCTTGTAATCCCTTTTTATTAGTCATTTGTATCATGTCATGTCGTGTAATAAAGGTTATTTCCCCACACGTTTCCTGCGCACGTTTACTAGATTCAGTTGCTTGAACTGTTTCAAAATGTCATCCGTTATTGTGACTTGTTGAAAGTCTCTTAGTAGTACATTATGGGCCTCCTTTAGTTCATACTATTGTAGAGTAGCTGAAGTAGTCTTTATGTTTAAGGAGGGTTAATTGGTAGTGATTCTGTTCCTGGTAACTGCCGTAGTTTTTGCGATACAACGCTGAATGAATCGTAGTACTAGTGCCGTGACTCTTTTAGCCTTGTAGACGCTAGAATATTCTTTTTCTAGCTTATGCCAATTCAATAATGAGTTCGTATCACAATGTGAAATATGATGGCTGGTCGTTTCTATGGCCGTATCGTCATCGAACGTGATCATAAATAGACTCATAACCGTAGGCCAATCGTTGGGGTCTTTTGTAACGAATTCAGGTCCGTTCCACCAGTAGTGGGTGCTGAACTCGTTGCCTGATAATCCTCTCGTAGCACAGTCTGCTGGGTTGAGGTGTGTGGGGACATATCCAAATTGAATTCGTGGTCCGCATTCTATTATCTCCATAACTATATTTAGAATCTCTCTGCATCTGTTTGTTACAAGAACTCCCAGACCCCTCCGGTCTATTGGAGCATGTAACCATTTTAGTGCAATTTCAGAGTCCGATAGTATGAAGATTTCGTGTATCGATGTTATTGTGCGTAGAGATGTGAATACTGCTAGGGCTAAGCGTGTTGCTATGGTGATAGCATTCATCTCCATTTTAGGAATAGTTGATATTCCTTTGAAGTGAGGTAACTTTGACTTAGCCATGATTAAGTGGCAGTCGTCAGCTGTCTTCAAGTATGCACATGCAGCAATGGCATGCTGACTTGCATCCGCGAATACGATAATTGTCGCTGGATGATGTCCTTTGTGAACGTGACGAGGAATTCGTTTTTCCCAGTGGTTAATATCGTTCATAATATCCCTCCATCTGGTGCTGTGACCATGCTGCAAGACTGTATCCCAGGCATAGTCTGTTGCCCACAGTGATTGGAGGAATATCTTAGCTGGCAATAGGAGGGGGACGAGAAATCCTAGTGGGTCGTAGACCGACGCTAGCTGTTGAGATACTGTGTGCTGGCCCACTACTCTTTAAATGGAGTGGAGCCTATTTAGAACGGTGGTTCAGTGGTTTAAGATTACTAGAATAAGATAAGGATAAAATAAAGAAAGGTTTATTGCCAAAATAAAACAACAGTGGGATAAATACTTGACCCTTGAGCTCTCTCAAAGGGTCAGTCGGGTATAGGGCTAACTTCCGTCCGTCAGTTAGCCAAGTGCCCTGTCTTACCCGCCTTATGGGCGGGGTTGACCTTTGGGGCAATTACATAAACATATATATTAATAGTTTAGAGTGTTCATGTCGGGTTAGACCACGACATACTGTCCTTTTTGTAATTTCCTCCTTTACTGGAAGAAGACAACGTAGTAGGATCTCGTCTTTCCCAGTGTCCCAAGGTATTCCAAGAACCTTTGGGGTATCGTTATTCGCTCGATCCGCTGATTGGATCTGCTCGTTAAATTCCTGATTGTTTGACATGAACTCACGTAGATTCATGTTTAGAGCATTGAAGATGTTTTTCGTATGTTGGTATTTGTCCAACGCTTGTTTTGTAGTATTTGCCCCTAACAGGAGATTGTCTACGTAGAGATTTCTCTGAATCTCGCCTGTTAAAGGGCTATCGTTCTCTGTCCCATTCTCAAGGTGATACCGTATCGTTGCCGCGAGTAGGAATGGAGACGCATTTATTCCGAATGTGACACGAGTGAATCTGTAGACTACAACATTATCTCCTTTGGCAGGTTTTGATGTGTCTCTAACCCAGATGCATCTCGTAGCATCTCTGTCGCCTTCTTGTAAGCGAACTTGCAGAAATGCTTTTTCTACGTCAGCAATAATTGAGTAGAACGGAATTCGGAATCGGAGAAGCATGCCGTAGAGTTCTGGCATAATTAGCGGGCCTTGATGGATGACCTCATTCAATGACGGACATCCTTTATAGTGAGCTGATGCGTCGAAAACAACTCTTAGTTTGGTTGTTTCTTTATTTGGCGTGATGACAGCCTGGTGGGGAATATAGTGGAGGATTCCATCGGTAGGTGTCCTGCTATGCAAGACATTTGAATTTTACTTCCTAGTTCATATTCCAATCGATTCCCTTTACTCGTCTGCTTCCTACTATAATCGTATATGTTCTATATTTGTGTACGTTTTTGAGTTGTACCCAAGTGGGCGGTACCTTGACCCCTCTGTCTGGGACCGCCCGCTTTTTTGTTGTTGAATAAAGCCTAACTAAAACGGTGAGCTTTACAATAGACAGTAAATCGAAAATATTGTACCCAAGTGGGACAAAGTGGTGCATCGGCCACTTAACAACCAATAAGACCCGCGTGGCAGCACTTTCTATCGTTAAAATAGATTGATCACGCTGAGCACTTGCCACAGAACAGTATCAACTTGTTCAGTGTGACGAGTTATAAAGGTACGGCAGAAACACCCCGTACACAATGATAATTGAAACAACTGAGTTGGCAACGGCCTATAAAGGGCTTTCCTCAGTTATTATTGAAGCCCGCTCATATGTAGAAACCTTAAATCATCTACCTGAAGATAAGGAAAGCGTTCGGAAATATGTTAAAGAAAGTATAGCTGAATGTGAAAAATTCAGTAAGATGATACAATCGTTGAACGAGCTACTAAAAACTAAGGCAGAAGGGTATAAAGCTAGCGTTAGCGAGACAATAAAACTGAATCCTCAAAAATATGAGGAAATTCAAAATAGTGTGGAAAAGACACTACATCAGTACCCATATCCAGAAAGCTTTAATGAAACAGTTAAAGTAACTCTGGCCCTGGAAACTAAGGTGAATATTCTGGAGCAATATTCTTGTGAAAATAATATGGCTGTTCATCACCCCTATCAGCACATCACTGAAGAGCCATTTATTTCTCACCCGCACAATACCAATGACCAGTCCATCGAACATCAATATTTAACTACAGATGGTATTGACATTGAAAATCAGTTAACTCCACATATTTACAGAGAAAGGGAAGAACTTCAACAATATGTGCAAACCAATAAACAATCTAAGAGAAAGATAGACAAACACAGCACTCCCAAAATTCATCAGCAAATTCAGGACGGTGAAGAAGCTATAAAACAAAGTGATTGGAGTACAAATGATCTTATTCAATTGGTAGCAGCTTTAATCAGGAACGGGCAAGATAATGGATCAAATAAAATAATATATCCAGAAATAAAAATACCCCTTTTTAATGGGGATCGTGAAAAATTTGATGAATTTTGGGCTATATTTCATCAAATGATCCATATAAATGACAATTTTTCAAACATTGAAAAGTTTGTGTACTTGTCATCTCATCTGACTGATAGGGCTGCGAATTCTATAAAAGGAATTAAGATCATATCAGAAAACTATGATTTAGCCATCAATATTATCATAAAACGATTTGGTAATAAGGAAAATAACCAAACAAATATAGTGCAACTAATAAAATTGGTCGAGCCAGCAAAGAACTCTCCGCAAAGCTGCCGAGACGTTTTTGAGCAAATCTATTCACATATTCATCGATTAAAATCAGTTGGCTACGACATCATGAGTGAATGTGATCCTCTATGGAAGGAAATAATCTTTGAAAAATTCCCAATATATATTCAGGAAAAACTATATTTACAAATGCATACTCAAACTGAGATACAATGGTCAATAGAGAAAATGCTAGAGAGAATTGACGACCTCATTGTAATCGCAGAATTATTCGAAAAGCGTGGATCTAACAGGTCAAATATCTTAGATGAACATAGCGCCCTTCAACGACAAGTGATACCCAGAAAAAATATAGGATATTGCAAGTTTTGTCAGAAACAAGGACACAAGGACGTAGAGTGCCTAACATTTCGAACTCCTTTTGAGCGCAGAAAAAGTTTTGGCAAAAGGAGAATCTGCTGGAAGTGTTTTTCAACAGAACATTCTAGTTATCAGTGCCCTCACCCAAATTGTACCACATGTAGAAAGGAACACAGCCAATTGTTGTGTCTAAACAATACTACAATAGGTACAAACAACGATGATAAGGAAGAGAAAGAAAGAGCTCAAGAGCTGAGAAATGAGAATCCACGAAATCACAAACAAAGAGACTATCATCCTGTTCAGGAAGAAAATTGTGGTGGCACTCAGAGAAAGACAATTGTTACTCAGCATAACAATGTTCTGGAACATTCAACCGAAATACAAGCCACCGATAATATGCGCATTAGACAACAATATGTTCTAATGACAGCAGAGGTTGACGTTTTTAATCATATTAAAAATCGATATGAACGAGTTATAATATTCTTTGATAATGGCTCACAACTGAGTTTCATAGAAGAGGGTATGACGAAAAATATAGGTGCCAAAACTATATCTACCATAGAACAAGCCCTTTCTGGTATGGGAGGAAAGAAAGAAACATTTCTCTCTAACATTGTAGAAGTACAGTTCAGGATAAGCTCCGGAAGAATATTAAAAACATATCTTTCCTCAAAAGATAAATTAACCAGCTCCTTCCATACGGCCTACCTTTCGACTGAAGATGTTAAATACATAGAAGAAAGTAATTACGTTTTAGCTAATCTAAAGGTATCAGGTGAGAGCATAACACCGTCCATAATTATCGGGATCGACTTGTGGACAACCTTTATAAAGGTGACGCAAGCGTCTCTTATGCTTCCTTCAGGGTTGACTATCCAACCAACTGTATTTGGCTATGCCGTGCAAGGATCCAGTAATGTACCCATTCTAAAAGAAAGGTCTAACTGTGATTTAACTCAAGCACTAACAGTAATAAGAGAAGAGAACAAAGATATTCGTAATGAGCTGAAAAATCTTTATACTCTTGAGGGATTAGGTATAACAGAAAATCCAGAAAGTAAAGACGATGAAACCTTTAAATACATGGAAAAATATTCTAACCAGATAATATTTTCCCCTAAAGGTGTGATAGCTCCATTTCCTCTCAAGGACTCGATAGTAGAACTCAAAGATAATTTCAACATTGCATATCGAAGATTAGTTAGCCTAATTGACAATCTTAGAGGAAAACCAACACAACTCGAATGGTATGAGAAAATATTAAAAACATACACAGAGGAAGGAATAATAGAAATTGCTTGCGAAAATATTGTAAACAGAGCAGGTATATTTTATCTTCCTCACAGAGGAGTGTGGAAGGCAGAGAAAGCAGTACCATTACCGATAGTTTTCGATGCTTCGCAGAAGTCTCGATTTTCTCCATCTCTTAATGATTGTATCTTTGAAGGATACAGTTTTATAAATAAAATTCACCAGATTCTGTACAATGCAAGATGGGCCAAGATACTGCTCATGGCGGATATACAGGCAGCATTCATTCAAATACGATTACCGGAAGAACACCGCGATTTAACCCGATTTTTATGGGTAGAGAACCCGAATAAACAAGTCACTAAAGACAATATCAAAATATATAGATTTACCAGAGTGCCCTTTGGAATTAATGCTAGTCCAAGTATACTCAATATGACTATCACCAAAAGAATGATAGGTATTGGTACTCAGCTAGCAACAGAAATACTGAATAATCTCTATGTCGACAACGTTATCTTAGAAGCCGAAACTCCGGAGATAGCTATGGAAAAGTACAAGGACTCAAAGAAATATTTTCAAGAAATTCATATGAACCTACGAGACTTTCTGTCAAGTCATAGCACAGTAAATCATAGCATTCCAGATAACGACAAAACGAAGCCAGGTCCATATAAATTATTAGGAATAAACTACAATATTAAAACGGACAGTATCGAAATGGAAATTAATTTTCCTCAAGTTACATCACTCACAAAGAGAAAAGTCATTAGTCTGATACATAGTGTCTTCGACCCAATAGGCATAACGGTTCCACTTTTGGTGAAACATAAATTGTTTCTCAGGAATCTGTTTGTAAATAATCTTAAGTGGGACGACATATTACAACCTGGTTTCATATCAGAATGGAACTCTATTAGTATGCCAATTGATGGAACAGTCGTCTCCATTCCAAGACATATCGGACCTTCTTCGCTGACAAACGAATCAGAGCTATGGGTTTTTGCAGATGCTTCGAAATTAGTATATGCATGCTGCGCTTACATATCACATCGGGAACTAGGAGAAAGCTCAAGACTCGTCAGTGGAAAAGGTAAACTGACGCCCACAAATGGAAATATTTCAATTCCTCGCTTAGAGTTGATTGCTCTTTTATTGGGCATACGTTTAGCACATTCAATTGTCACCTCATTAAGGAAAAATATCAATAAGGTCTATATTGTCAGTGACAGCAAAGTTGCTCTATCATGGATAATATCAACAAGAAGTCTACCAATATTTGTGCGAAATCAAGTAGATCGTATTAAGAAACTTCAAAACGATATTCAAAGTCTAAATATTAAAGTCTCCTTGTTTTATATTCCATCTAATCAGAATCCTGCTGATGTTGGCACCAGAGGTTGCTCTGGGAAAGATATAGCCTCATCACTTTGGTTAAATGGCCCCACATGGTGCTCCCAAACATGCGATAGATGGCCGCTGAAAGAGATCCATCAGATAGAAGGATCTGATACATGTGAACTTCAAGACGAATATCCGGATGAACAACTTGAGAGAAATATGTATGTTCATATTACAAATACAGTGGAGACTAGAGTTGTTTCCGAATTCCCAATAAAGAAATTTAGCACATTCATAAAACTAATAAGAGTAGTTGCTAATATGTTATTATTCGTTAAACTTTGTGTAAGTAAAGGTATCAAGAGAAAGGTAGATATCAAGCTCGGAATACGAGTGGATGATTCTACTAATATAACATCTGAGCTGATGGATAGAGCAGAAATAATAATAATAAGAAGTGAAACCTTGCACATTTCCATAGACGAGGTAAAGGAACGATTTAAAGACAGAGTTATAATAAAAGACAAAGATGGACTGATCAGATATCGAAGTAGGATGCAGAATGCTGATGTGACATATGATTTCAAAAATCCCATCTTTATACCAGGTATATCACCGATAGTTAATTTGATTTTGAGAGATAACCACATTAAATATGGACACTGTGGAAAACAACATCTTATTGCCATAGTAAGTCAAAAATATTGGATTCCGGGTATCAGCCGATTAATCACAGCCATTCTCAAATCATGTGTCATTTGTAAGAGAGTTAACAGTCTTCCATTTCGGTATCCAGCAACGGGGTCGTTGCCACCGGATAGAGTTGTTCAAGCAAACCCGTTTCAAAATTCTGGCATTGATCTCCTAGGACCATTTGATCTAAAAGAGAACAATAAGGCCTATATTTGCCTTTTTACGTGTCTTGTAACAAGGGCAGTACATCTAGAATGCGTAGAAAACTTATCAGCTAGCGCATTCCTAAAAGCCCTTCAACGATTCATTGCTTGCAGAGGTGTTCCTAGTATCATACGAAGTGATCAAGGTAGCAATTTCATTCTCGCGGAATATATTTTATCAAAAATAAATGACAAATATCACTTCCAAAATACACCAGTAAAAGGCTTCATAGAAAATGAGAAAATCAAGTGGATTTTTAACCCACCAAGTTCTCCCTGGATGGGTGGAGTTTGGGAACGCTTAGTACAAAGCGTTAAAAGAGCATACATAAAAATGATAGGTAGGAAGAAGCTATCATTTATAGAAATGAACACAATTATAATAAATATTGAGGCGATATTAAACTCTCCTCCAATAACACATGTCGATCCCAACGATATATCGGCTGTCCCTATTAGGCCTATCGATTTTATATCTCAACGACTAAAATTTAGTTTGCCATCTTTTATTTCGATAGAGGAAGAGACAGATCCAGATTATGTCATTCGTCCTATACAGACGATAGTGCAAACAAAACAAGCATTACAAAGTATAGATCAAATGCTGAATAGATTTTGGGAAGCATGGCATACAGTTTATTTGAGTCAGCTTCGTGAAATTCATGGCATTCGTCTGAGAAAAACTCGGCACGGAATACGTTCGATACCTGATGTTGGCGAAATAGTATTGATCGAAAATCCTCTCATGCCAAGAGGAACTTGGCACTATGGGATGATAGTCAAACTCGTAAAGAGTCTGGATGGAAATATCAGATCAGCAAAGGTAAAGGCGTCAAATGGTAGGTACATCCATAGACCAATAAATAAACTTTATCCTATGGAAATACGTGCCAAAATACCAATTCCAATGTTCCCCTCGGATGAGGGTGATGTCAATTTAGAAGAGGAATTCCATGAAGAGGATATTATATCCAACTTGGAATAGAGCCACTAAACATTATGAAATGGCCTCTTTAGTTAACTCGTTAATATCAATACCAATTTTGCAATATGTTTACAAGTTCAATTTATCCTTTTAGAAGCAGACGAAAAATAGTGGGCGGACGATTGATCCATATTATATTAAACTTGAGTAAATAGTCTGACTATATCCCTTTGTTATATGTCTCTTAATACCCCTCTGACCGTTCCGTCTATTCCTTCCGAGGATACAACTTCATTGCAATCCTCTATGGGACCTATTCCGAAGAAATCAGTAAGCACCTTGTCTCCGACTTGCAGGAATATTCTCGAGAAGTGTACGGATGCTTCACTATTACTAAATAGGTCTCTCGCTGAGTTCAGTACCTCATCGATTATGACGGAACTACTGAATCAGCAAAGAGAGATCAACCTAGGAATTAAACAATTGTCAGACACCCTGGCAAATAAAGGAGCCGACGATCTAAACTGTGTTTTCTGCAGAAAATCGAACCATTTGTCTGTGCACTGTTACTTGAACACCAAGAGAAAGTATCAACTATTGACTGATAGACAATTATGTGCCAGATGCCTAAGACCGTATTCGGATCCCGAACATTCTGTACCTTGTGATGCCAAATGTGATGAATGCAACCAAGGCCACCATTTATTCCTACACCCGAAACTCGAAAAAGTTCCTATGCCACGCCACACCAAGCGATTTCGTCAGAACAACGGTAGTCGACACCAACCTAATTGAAGATGCACCTTTCAACTTCGGATGGACAATAAGGAAGCAACGTTGCGGCTCCCACCTTCTAATTTGTAGGTAGTCTTGCCCATATGTTATTTAGTTTTGTTTGTTTTCTATTGTAGGGAGTGTCCTGCTATGCAAGACATTTCAATTTTACTTCCTAGTTCATATTCCAATCGATTCCATTTACT
The DNA here is from genome assembly GCA_964036235.1 of Heterorhabditis bacteriophora. Lineage (NCBI taxonomy): Eukaryota > Metazoa > Nematoda > Chromadorea > Rhabditida > Heterorhabditidae > Heterorhabditis > Heterorhabditis bacteriophora. The sequence goes on along the minus strand of OZ038428.1, from coordinate 6,377,079 downwards.
CGTCTGCTTCCTACTATAATCGTATATGTTCTATATTTGTGTACGTTTTTGAGTTGTACCCAAGTGGGCGGTACCTTGACCCCTCTGTCTGGGACCGCCCGCTTTTTTGTTGTTGAATAAAGCCTAACTAAAACGGTGAGCTTTACAATAGACAGTAAATCGAAAATATTGTACCCAAGTGGGACAGTAGGATCGTCCTCGTCTACTTCTTCTATTATTCCCTGCTCTAGTTGATCTTTGAAGGTTTTGTCGTATTCCTTCCTTATCAATGGATTGTTTCGTTGTGACTTAAGCACACTGTTGAGACGTTTCATCGCGATTGCTCGGTTATCGGGAAGTGGAGGGTGGTGCTCTTTCCATGGTAGGCGCACATAGTAGCCATCTTCCCTGAGCTGGATAGTGTCTCGGAACTGCTGCCAAACGCGTTCGTTGGTAGTGTTCCTTTCTATAGAGTCTGGTCCGTGGAACTCATTTATCCCTGATGAGTCCATCGTCCAGAAGCGATCCCATGTTTCACGATCGTCTCTATCCAACTGATGGGATAGGAGAGTATTGACGTGGGGTACTATAACGGTCTTTTCGTGTTGCAGACCGGTGACTATGTGTCCCAACTTGCTAGAGACCAGTCGTAGTCCAGAGGGGAGTACTATCTGTGCTCCATTGGAGCTCCATAATGTCCATAGTTGGTCGTATCCCAGTAGGATTTGAGGGCGTATTCGTTTTCGTTGCTTTGCGAGTGCCAAATCTATGTTGTGTTCCATTATGAAGTGGAGGTCGTCTGTGCTTAGGGTAGCACTTTCCAGAGGTGATGTAAGAATATCGCTAGTATGTAGCTGCAGTCGGTGCTGCGTACCGTCTCTGTCGAAGATGGTGATCACCGTAACTCGGGATGGTTGGCGTTCTGGATGATTGGATCCGAACTTGTGTATAAGTAGATCCTTTTCTTCGAGGATTGGTAAACCTAAACTCGTTGAGAGTTTACTTTCAATGAATGATAATTCTGAACCGGTATCTAGGAGTATGTCTACATCCTGTAGTTTGTTCTCCTTATCATTCAGTGTCTTAGCTGTTCCTACCAATAGGATTACCTTGTCGTTTGACATTTTCTGTGGGCTATCCTTCGTATGGTGGGCAGCTAGGAGGATACTGTCATCCTCCTCTTCAGCGCCATTCTTAATGTCCTTGGCGACATGGTTATGGCTGGCTGATCTGCTTCCCGATATTGGTTTGCCATAGGTTGCTGGCTTTTCGGGTGAGCTTTGATTAGTGCTCCGGAAGCAGATTGATGTATGGTGTGGTTTATTACAGTTACGACATCCTTTGGACTTGCATTCGTGGACTCGATGATTGGTTGCTCCGCAGTTTAGACACATGTGGTTTTTCTGCATAAACTCTTTTCGGAGCTGTGCCGTATTGAGCTTAGTACATTGGAACCATCTGTGTCCTAGTCGGAGGCAACTTGGGCACGAAGGTTCTCTATTTCCCTGAGAATGGGGTTTCTTAGCAATCATAAAAGGGTTTCCTCTTAACTGGTACCCCTTAGTCTCTTGCCTTTCGCCGCCAGTCTCCTCCTTTTCGAATCGTTCTTCTGCAGAGATGACCTCTTCTAATACCTCTAACACTGCTTCCATGTTCCATGGATTTGTGTGGGTATCTTTTCTCCTCCTTACTTTGTCACGTATCATGGTGTTGAATTTGGTTAAAACCAAATCTAGTGTTATACGGTTGTCCATCGTCTCTCCTTTGCTTTCCAACTGCGTAATGATAGCTGCTAGATCATCGTACAGACGTCTCTGGTCGCTGATCCTTGAGCCTCTTGCAGTTGTTCTTTTCAACAAGTTATTGAGATCGAATATCATGGACTCCGTATCTCCATATTTCTTCTTCAATGATGCTATGGCTTTTTCATAGTTGTTCTCTACCAATTGAAATCTGCTTATGGTAGACTTTGCGTCTCCTTGCAGAGCTTCGTTTAAATAACGGAACTTTTGGTAGTCCGTCAGGTCGTGATTATGTACATTAATCTCGAAAGCCTGCCAGAAGCTGTCCCATTCCCAATTTTTGCCACTAAATTTTGGGATCGGAATATCAGCTAACCTGGGAGGAGAGACTACTGAGGCTGTTAAACTGTTTCCATGTAAGGTCTTCAGGTTCCTTTCATTAGGTGGTAGTTGAGTGCCAGATAGCCCGGCTACCTGAACCTTCAGCACGGTATGGCGCTCTTGTGCTACGTTAAACAGTTCTTCTGCTCTAGTTAATAGTTGATCAACCTGTTCGTCGTCTTCAGCTGTAGTGCCCTCAATTTCGTCGTAGGCCTTAGTGAGTTGTTCTAAGGCCTCTTTCAGGTTGTTCAACTCAGTATTGCCTCTGATGATCTCTTTTTCTATTGAATGACTCATGGCGATCATATCGCGGACTTCGATTGGGATATCAATTCGCTCGAATTGATCTGATGTTTCCAACCATTTTCTAACAGTATTACTGGCTCTCGTTAATCGACCTTTACGGTATTTGAATTGCATAGCCATTCTAACGGACAGAAAGGAAAAAATATGAATAATATTAGTAAGGAGTGCAGTCCAGATGCTACTATCCGTAGCCTGTCGTGAGTGCACGGTGTTCAAGCAGATAAAAAAGGTGCTGTGAGTGGGTGCACACAGAATAGTAAACTGTGCGACTAACCTTTTTTCTTCATACGTCTTTCTTCCGTCTGGCCGATGCACCATGTAAGAGTTAAGCCTCTGTGTTGGTGTTTTATGCCTGCCACGCGGGTCTTTGTGTTGTGGAGGCTTGCTCTTAGCTTGTTTGCGGTGTGATAACCTCAAACTTGGGTAATTAAACTTTATTATTAACGAACAAACAATTTATAACAAATAGTATAACGATGTGATATAAAACAATATAACTACAAAGTAACAAGTAAAAATAATATAAAAGGAAAAGAAAGACCGTTCAGAACGGTCGCAGAGCGGCGAATAGGAGCTGTGGGCATTCGCGCCTCTTTATATACGGGTGCTGTCTACATTCTTCTGCCTTTCTCACAACATCGCCGATTGGCGCGCTAATCGTGGCTTTTATCTTATGTTGCGCAGCGCAGTTCTAATGTCACGATTCTCCGCATCTCCTCTGTGTCTCTGATTCCAGTAGGCCTATAAAAGGCTCTGGGCGGAGTAATCGGGGCAGTTGCGGGTGTCCTGAGCCTCTGACCCTCTTGCCTTATGTAATCCTCTGTACCATTTATTTTATGCCCTAATAAATATCTTTAACCCTTGAGTGCACTCTCTCCAACCCATACCTAAATTCCATGGGTTCCGCTACGTATAAAAGGGAGTAACCAGCTTGATCACCTGGTTACGTACCACCCTTTTACATGGAGGTCCCGGACTTACTTTCGTTACAACTAGTTTTCTATTTTATAATTTAAATTCTCCGAGAAAAGAGGCTTAAGGTTGTTTATCTTATTATTACATACACTATAGTATTCAAGTCTAATATCATTACTGAAATGATTGATATTCCTCGTCCAACTAATTTGTGCGGAACCGTTGCCTCGTTGCACAGACAACACAAGTAAGTAAGAATTATATTGTTTTAAGGACGAGATGAGCCCGGGCGAAGGTGGGTTGCGGTATCCGCAGTTATTATTATTAGTACAACCCATCTGAGGCTAGTTCATGAACCAAAAGGTTAATAATATTGCGCAAAATATATATTCTACGAGACGCGTAATATTTAACATTATATGGGAGCTCCTGAAAAAATAAAATATAAAATAAAAATAAAGTGTATAATATTGTTAACTTATTTGCTCATCGCTGCATATTCTTTTAGTGCGCACCAATTTGAAACATCATAAGTTGGAAGAAATGTAGTGTTGAACTTGTTGAAATTTGAGCTAATTCTAACATCTAAAAATCTCATAGAACCATCTTACATGAGAAACATAATTCATCACCTAATATATAATAATGAAAAATAATAAGGAATTATTTAAAGGATTAGACTGTCTTAAAAGGTGAATTAGAAGAGAAAACAGGAAGGTATATTTATTACTGACATAAATAATGTTACAAACAATGGTAAAATATTGTTAAAATTAAGATTAAATCTGTCATGAGAATTTCACAAATGCATTAATTAATTAGTTAAGTTTCAGGTTATCATTCATTTGTTCTTAAACTTTCTCATTATTTTCTCTTTTCTTTCAAAAAGAATCTGTACTTAGATTTATCATGAACCGTTTATATATCCTATCATACAATTAGATTGATTAATTAGTATTAAAATACATCCGTAACCTAGTTGTCTCTAATATGCGATACTAGCTGGAAGGAATTAATTGCGAGGTTAATCCGTCTAAGGCCGTATCCGAGAGAAACGATGGACAAGAACTATTTTTTGTACAGAACAGAGTAGTCTTACAAGGAAAATATAAGCATAAGAAATATAATTTAAAAACAAAAATAAAATAAAATAAAATCCTAATGCCCCGGATATTCTCTGAGTTTGGTTGTATTAAGTTAATCGCCGAGATTGGGTAAGTACGAAGGAGGCGTTAGATAGGGAGATTGTTATAGGTAGGCAGCTGTGTATAGCAATATTCCTCGTATGCTGGTGGGGCTTCGAATTGTACTCCTCGCACGCAGATTGAATGTCGATGGGTATTTCCTGGTAGTTTCGTGGTGCTTCGTACCACGTAGGACTTGCAGGTCCGAATACTTCGGCTTCATAAGGATCAAAGATAGGAATAATAATATCAAAGTCTAGCGAACCATAGGGACTAATAGGGCTGCCTGGAGATAGATCCATATTCTCAGGAATAAAATCATGAGTGTTTCTAATATCAGCGAAGGAAGTGAAACTCATTTTAATGATTATCGTACACAGAGAGCAAAAAGAAGATGGATGAGCGGTTATGGTAAATGGCCTTGTTATGTGAGGGCGAATAGGCTGTTTATGGTAGCTTGATTTACAATATGCCAGAGGCGATAACAAGAATATTAATCATGCGGCGAGATAGAGGGTTGTAAACTGGAATAAGATCAAGGGATAATTGGTAATTGAGTTATCTAAAAGATCAAGTAAACAGTGGCAGCTGGACAGAAGCTCTATATATAAAGCTGAAACCCACAGTTGTGAGCACACACATAGCTGTGTCCTTAGTAGGTTACGGTCGCTTTAATTCCTCTCTTCTCTCTCTTGTACTTTCTATTTAGTTGAATTTGATTTGTAATACTTATTGTATTTTAAGAAGTCACAGTTCCTTCTAATTTCAATCATATTTAATATTAAGTGCGGTAATTCTAATACGTAAAATAGTAAGTAATATGTTCGAATAGTTCCCACTGACTATTTAAGCGTTAGTATGTTAAACAGTTGATACAATCACCCTTACACCTAATTATTCCCCACACTTTAATTTATATTTACATTTTTTTTTCTCTCTCCTTCTCTCTCTATCCTTTTATTTTGTCTAATCATTAAAAAAAAACGTGCTACACTATAGTATTCCCACATTTTTTTTCTTTAAATCGTACTAAACTTACTCCAAAAATTAATATTGCCTTTCTATTAATATACTTAGGTCACATCTTTATTTAAATGCATAATATTATTTTGTTCCTTTCTTTCACTCTGTTCTTTTCCAACTCCACATAAATAGTAATAGGAAAAGAATATAGTAGCACATTATTGTTATCGAATAGCGCAGGCTGCATATTGTCTAATAGCAAAGGTCACAGGTAATTATTGAGACTTAACCAGTCTACGGAGGGCCACAGAAAGAGCGATACAAACGGAGGATATCCTATTCCTAACACATCGCTGTATTTGTTCCGGATACAGTGAGTTCTTAAGTGTGAGAAAGAAGTGATAGTTAAACAAACGAACAAAATAACGCATCACTATTTTTTGAGATCGAAAAAACCAGTGGTTGAACCATCGCATAATATGTCTGAATTCAACACCCCGCATATCTCTAAGGTTAACACTGCTTCAGGGCGCAAATCAAAAACGATACTTACTGCGCCCGCCACACATATACCAATACTTGAGGTAAATGATGTGGGGCGCCTAAATCAGCTTACAACACTGCAAGTAGAAAAAATTCTGGAAGGCAGGGTTAGTAAATTCTCAGGTGAAGGAGATGAAACATTCGTGTGTTGGTTGAAAAAATTCGTGGATATACTAGAGCGCTTCGACATTCCAAAACAAAAAGCGCAAACACTTTTGCCACTATATCTTTTTGACAGTGCGCGAATTAAATATGACAGCTTGAAAAATCCGGAAACTATGACTTGGGAAAAAATGGTGACCGAACTGGCTACTAAAATGAAGAACCCGTTAGTTATACAAGCTGCAAGAGAGGAGCTTTTTGAAATGAGACAGGGAGCTGATACCGTTGGAAAATTTGCGAAGGCAATAAAAAGCAAAGTTGACCTGGCATATCAAGGCATTCCTACGAAGCAGCTGGAACAAATGTGTATTGATTTCTTCTGGAAAGGACTTCGATCTGATATAAGGAAAACGCTAAGGAGACTACCTACACCCAATACCTTTGAAGACGCTATTAATCTAGCAGAAAGGGAAGATCGCATTCTGATGCAGGAAAGACTTGAAGGAATTGACAAGTCGGAACGGATCAATATCATACGACTGGAAGACCAGATGGAAAATATGAAACGACAATTCCAACAAATGACAGCGAACGGGAATTGTCAAGAAAGAAGAGGAACGAGTAATAACCGTTACAACGGAAACCGATCAGCCAGAGGAAGACCGAATTCTAACGGGAATGCACCGAAACGCGGAGGATTTCTGAGAACACGCGGATTCGGGGAAGTCTTTAGAGGTCGACCGTGGAACCAATGGAGAGTTCCATTTGGCAACAGACATCGTCAGAATTATTACCCGGGATACCACAATCATCCACACCAGCATGGTCAACAATATCACCAATGTCCACCACCTCCACAACGGCAGGCCATAATGCCAAACGATCATAGAGAAGAAGCGTATATACAAGCGTTACCAACGACTAACTTCACGACTAGATATATGCCGACTATCAGCACCATCTTAACAATATGTATGCTGATGATCGTGCGACAAGCGGGAGCAACACCATACCAAATCTGTGGATTCCATGAAGGTGGAAAGCTCTTTGAGATACCAGAACTGGTCGACTATCGTACACTGGAAATAAATAATGTGATTCAAGAAATGGAAGTAACCATGTATGCGGAACATCAAAGGACGTATAAGATGAAAGCAGTCAAGTGCTTTAAAGAAACCACAGTTTTAGAGCTGAAAGGATTTCTGGGGATACAAACACACCAAGGAGTGATAAATCATACACGGACTGCGATAACGGAAGAAGAATGCCGTAGTGCTCATGAGAAAGGAAAAATACATGATCAGTCGCTCGAAGAATTTAGACCTCTAGTCAAAAGAACGAAAGTCATAGGAGGAGAAGAAGAAATACCTTGGTGGGGAGCACAGAATCAAAGTAGAGGTGTATTCACTGTCGAGTATGGAGAAATCTCAACGTTGGATGGAATCAAAATAACTACGGAATTGGGAGACACCAGTGGTTGCAAGTTGATCGATGGTGTTTGTAGAAAAGAAGAGTACACCATTGTGTGGGAAAAAGTGATGACAGAACCATGGTGTAGATATACCCAATTCGGGAAATATTCAGCGTTAGTAACACCAAAGAATATTGCCATCAAGGAACTAAGTATGATAATCGAGTTCGAAGACAACAACATAAGGACAGCTGAAAGTATAAAGAACTGTCATTTCACCAACGCTTATGGCATGAAGAATGGAATAGTAGTGGTATTCCTTCAGTTGAGAAACAATGAAAGTATTCACGACTACATCTTTAGTCACCAAGTAGGAGGAGGGAAAAGTGCTAGAGCAGTGATCAACCGAGAAATGGAATCTCTGAAGATTGCTATTAATAACACACGACAGGCGAGGATTGGAGAAGCGAATTTTCAAGATACGCAGCTGATAGCTCACTCTACACCAACGACTGTGCCACAAGAGGTGCAGAATGCGTATAGCACGACATCGTTGAAGAAAACAACGCAAAAACTGGAAGTTCTGCAGGAGCAAATTCCTCCGAATAGGGAGTATACAAACAGGAAAACAAACGAAAAATCGAAGACCTCTGGACAGAGTATAAACTAACAGAACAGGACATCGTGGAAAGAGCAATGAAAATGAGACAGTCCGCACATAAATCTCTAACTGCAGCATATGATAGTGTTAAAGAAAAAGCTAGTAATTGGACGGAAATGATACACAACAATTTTTCAAGTATCATATGGCGGATACTTACTATGCCGCTTTTGATGATAGCTTTAATTATAGGGACGTACTGCTCTATTAGGTTTTATTGCATATGGAAAGCAAAACAACTAACTAAGGAAGTGGTAGCTATGACAAAGCGAGCATCACCGGCGTTCGTCAGGAAAATGAAAAAACAGTTACGAAAAGCGATGGTAAATAATGTTACTGTGGATGAGCCACCGATGGAACTAATGGAATTAGAAGAAGGCACCCAATCTAGTAGAATCTATTACTTGCCAGAAATTTATTCTGTTATATGCGCTGTAAATGGAAGAGTCAACGAGTTACCGTATATTGAAACGACAATTAACAATAGACGGTATAATGCACTTTTAGACAGTGGCGCATCAGTCTCCTATCTAGGAACATCCACTTTTAAAAGCCTAGGAATAGACCATCTAACTAGTAGAGAGCAAGTGCAGGCGAGAACGGCAAATGGATCAGCATTTACATTTTTAGCAAGTGTAAAACTGAGAGTTCAGATAGGTACTCAGCAGTATGACCATACCTTCAAAATATCTAAAGATGACGCTTGCCCAGCACCTCTATTACTAGGAGCTGACTTTATTAAAACCATGAACCTAGCAGGACAAGGCGTAACCTTGGACTTGGCAAATAAGAAAGTCAGGATAGGTAGAGAAGTAAATCCATTAGTGCAGGTAAATAATGTCAAATTGGACCCAAATTATTTGAGCGCAATAACATTCAAAGTACGGCTCACTGACAATGTAACATTAAATAAGAGGACAGAAACAATTGTGCCGGTACAGTTGGAAGGAATTTCAAACATGGAATCTAGACGTATACACTACTTGATTGAGGACAATAACAGAGAGGATCACCAAATATATATTGTCGGAAGAACTTTAATAACGCCGGATAAACAGGCATGTGGTGTAGCAATTATTATGAACCCAACAAACACGCAGGTAAAACTCTACAAGAACACCCCCATCGCGGTTGCTTATCCAGTGGAGGAAGATCACCAAATATATGCCGTAAACAGCCATCAAACGTATATTCCACCAGAAGCATTTTGGGAACAAAGGCTTCCTATATTTCGCCAACCCGATCGGCCGGAATATGATATAGCAACCGAAATAGATTTACAGAAAGCAAACCTCACGAAGGAACAGAAGGAACGTCTAAGAAACATCATCCGGAAACACAAGAATGCTTTTGTAGGACCAGACGGAGCGCTTGGAAGATACACCGGACCAGTTAGACATAGGATTGATTTGGTTGACAATGCGAAAGTTCCATCAGCAAAGATATACAGAGTGCCACCGGAGAAGAAGAAGGAAATTGAGCAACAAATCAATCAGATGCTAAAAGACAACATCGTGAGAGAATCGACTTCACCATTCTGTGCACCTATAGTGCTCGTCAAGAAGGCGGACAATAAGTCATGGAGGTTCACTACAGATTTTCGTGCGTTGAATGCAATCACGAAACCGGCTCAGTCTATCTTGCCTAACATCCATGACATATTAGATTCGTGTGCAAGTAAGAAATATTACACCACCATGGACTTTCAAGCTGGGTTCCACCAAATACCACTGGAGGAATCACATTGTGAAAGGACGGCTTTTGCTTGTTTCTTAGGAGCATACGAATATGTAACAATGCCGATGGGATTAATGGGAGCACCAGGCACATTCCAAAGGATCATGAATGAGTTAGCGAGAGGAATCAAGACACGAGTGTTCATATATATTGACGACCTTGTGATTACATCGGAAACAGCTGAAGAACACCTGACTGATGTTGACGAAGTGCTCTCTAAAATTGGAGCAATTGGAATGAAACTGAAGGCGTCCAAATGTCTTTTCGCACAGCCGGAAGTGAAATTTCTTGGTTTCATTCTTGGCGAAAAAGGCATTCGACCGAATCCTGCAAAGACATCGGCAATAGACCTCTACCCAACGCCTAAAAATGTTACTGATATACGTGCATTTATAGGGATGACATCATTTTTCAGACGGTTTATTCCGAGATATGCTCAAACAGCGGCACCTTTGACAGACCTGACGAAAAAGGACACAGCCTTCGTATGGAGCGAAAAGTGTGAGCAAGCTTTTAACCAACTTAAATTAGCCATAACAACGGCACCCATTCTTTCACCACCAAAGCTAGGAGAGCCTTTCATCATAGAGACAGATGCATCGGCTCTAGGAGTAGGAGCAGTATTGAAGCAAGGAAAAGATAACGATGAGAAGGTAATTGCGTATGCCAGTAGAACTCTAAATAAACACGAAACTAGATACCCAGCAATTGAACTGGAAGCTCTAGGTATTGTCGTTGCGGTGCAGAAATTTAGACCATATATAGACGGCGCAAAATGCACGCTGATAACTGATCACTCGCCATTGAGAGCGTTACTACACCGTAAAGACTTAACTGGGCGATTAGCACGATATCAAATAGTGCTTCAGGAATTTGACGTAAACATTGTATATCGTCCTGGGAAAAAGAATGTAATAGCTGATGCGCTTTCACGACACTTACCAGATGAGAATAAAGAGCTGTTAGTAGCATCAGTACTGGACGATAGCCTATCATATAATAATATTGGCATTAATGAGATAGCTAAGGAGCAAGAAGAATGCCCGAGAATCAAAAATCTAAAGCAAAGAGTGTTGAAATCGGACGAGTCAACAAGAAATTATATTATAATTGGTGACATTCTTTATAAGATACCAGAAAATCATTCAAAAAACCCTCAAATAGTTTTGCCCGATCAATCAGAATTAAGGATAAAAATAATCAAGAATTTTCACGAATCGAAGTTTGGAGCAGCGCACTTAGGAGTAAACAAAACTAAGTCGTTGATTAGTAATGCCGTAATATGGAATGGAATGCTTAGAGATGTCGCAATGGTAATAAAACACTGCGAATCATGTCAAAAACGAAAAGACCCCAGCGCGTATAGGAACTGCGAACCAATGCACAAGTTTGAAGTACCAACACGACCGATGCAGAGGCTACATGCGGACTTCATAGGTCCGTTACCTCTAACATTGCAAGGAAACAAACACATCCTTGTGGTGATAGATGCATTTACGAAATACGCAATAACGGAAGCGCTACCAGATCAGAAAGCGCATACTACTATAGCGGCGATAATAAATCGAGTAATATCTCATATGGGAACACCAGAAAATCTAGTTACGGATCAAGGATCAAATTTCACTAGTAAACTCTTTAAAAAGACAATGAATCTACTAGGAATAAATCACACGATGAGTACACCATATCACCACCAGGCAAATGGCTTAGTAGAGCGACTTAACTTGACATTGGAACAACTCATGTCGCATGCAACTAATACGCAGTGTGATAACTGGGATGAAAATCTCCAGCTCGTAACTCATGCTTATAATTCAACAGAGAGTTCAACGACACATAATTCGCCTTTTTATCTAACATATGGGCGACAACCTAATTCTCCTTTTACAACTGCCATCAAAGCACCAGTTAGGACCTACGAGGATGAGGACAGCTATATAACACAGCTGACGGAGAACCTAAAGGCAGCTTGGAAATTTACTACCAAGACAATAACAGATGCCCAGGAAAAGCAGAAGAAACATTATGACCTAAGGAACCACGCACAAGCAAGGGATTTCAAGATAGGTGATAAAGTTCTTATTCGCATTAATAGAGCAAACAAATTGACTCCAATTTTTAGCGAACCGCATGAAGTAGTAGGTGTTGAAAGTCCCAATCTGATACTTAAAAGCAGTCAAGGAAAATTAAAGACTCTGCATGCAAATCAAACCAAACATTTTTTCGATTTAAAACGCTAAGAACAGTTAGTAATAATAGGGGAAAATAATTATCAATAAATACAAAACAACCAAATCCACGCGAACGCAGTATTAATTGCGACTATACCCAATTGTTCTAATCATTACAGATATTACAACAGATACCACTCAGTTATCCTCAGGGATAGCCAAGAAGAAATTAACCTAAACAACAAATATTTCAGAAAAAAAAAAATTCAAATCTTTAGCTTGAACATTCAGAAACACTGGAAGGTAAATTGGTAAAGTTAAATAGGATTACATGAAATATTTTACACTTTAACTTTCTTCACTGTACCACATTAAACCCCAATAACAACAATGAAATTGTCTTATCTACTACAATAACTTATATAATTAATTTGTATGTTGTAAAAAATACCATTGCCCCATACAAAAAGTGAACTTTCCTATTCCTGAGATATTAACTTGTATTAGATAACATTTTCAATGTTATTCAATTATTACACACATAATTCCACCGTACCAACGATTAATACCCGATAATTATAAAGAAAGAATGCTGTAGGGACCCTGTGAGTGAGGGTGAAATGCAGGTGGTTCGCCAACTCTAGCTTCCTGAGGGAAACCATCATTCCCTTGCGGGACCTAGCCCACCCCGTCCTGTATTAGCTCAACACCTCATAGCAGTCAAAGTCGACTAAGCCGAACCACATTTAATCATTAATCATATTAATCAAATAACACTACTGCCACCATTATATTTATTCGATGTAATATATTATTTTCTTTTCCTAATAACCCATATTCAAATTATAAACTTATATTGTTAGTCATTCATACTAAATATAATCTCTGTTAACTTCGCCTCGCAGGAGCTTCGGCACAATAAGAGGGTGAGATGTCACGATTCTCCGCATCTCCTCTGTGTCTCTGATTCCAGTAGGCCTATAAAAGGCTCTGGGCGGAGTAATCGGGGCAGTTGCGGGTGTCCTGAGCCTCTGACCCTCTTGCCTTATGTAATCCTCTGTACCATTTATTTTATGCCCTAATAAATATCTTTAACCCTTGAGTGCACTCTCTCCAACCCATACCTAAATTCCATGGGTTCCGCTACGTATAAAAGGGAGTAACCAGCTTGATCACCTGGTTACGTACCACCCTTTTACACTAACAATATAGGCGCCGTACATTTCAAATAGTATAGACATTCATGGCAGATCGTCAAATGATTAAAACATAGCAGCTTACAGCTAAGACAAAAATGCACTTCACCAAGTGGGGTAAAGGGAGGGCCTAGAAATGGTAGTGGGAATCCACTACACCAGACAAGAACACACCCAGTCATTTACATGCACTTATATATGTTTGATTGGGCGGGATTTAAAGGTCATCAGTTATATGCTAATCATCCGAATAACAAGCTACCTATGCACTTAGTGTTATCGTAAATCAATACTCTAATTAAGATACTTTCAAATGGATACTACACCTCCCTTCTAAGACTAACACTAGGGGTCATATGTTTTCCTGGAGGGTTCTACGTTAAGTCTGGTAGGAGCTCGGCGTAGACGGGTTGCTCGGGTTGCTCGGCTCGGAGGCGACTTCCTGTGTTCGGTAGGCGGAGAAGTGTTCCTTATCGGTGGAGTGGTAAGAACTGTAATTATCTCTTCTTTCCGTGGTGGTTTAATTTCGTCCTGGAACGGGAGGTCTATAACCTCGGGAGACTCCGGAGGGGTAAGGTCACACCGTCGAGGGCGTAGTTGGTTTGCATGTCGTGTCCATATCACACCATCCTGGGTCAGGAGCTCATACATGGCTTTGCCAATTCTCTTCGTTATTCGGGCTGAAATCCATTTCGCTCTGTCCGGTCGAAAATCGCTGCTCCATACCTTAGACTCTATCTCGAAGTCCTTTTTCTTAGCTCCATGGTGTTTATTAAACTGTTTTTCCATGTTCTCATTTCGCTGAGTTGATGTGTGCGGATTAATAGTGTTTATTAAGGTTAGTGTAGTCCGTATAGGCCGTCCCAGAAATAATTCAGCCGGCGATTGTTCTCCGGGTGTTGCAGAGCAGGGGGATCGGCGGTATGTTTGCAGAAATGTCTCAACCGCCTCCTGTGTTCCTACCCCCTCTCCCTCCAATTTCTTCAATGCTCGTTTGAATGTGTCCACAAATCTTTCCACTTGTCCGTTTGACTGTGGATGGAAAGGGGGAGTGTGGACATGTTTGATCCCTCTGGCATCGCAGAAATCTTTAAATTCCGTGGATGAGAAACACGTCCCATTATCAGACACTAGTATTTGTGGGTTCCCAAATTGGGTAAAAAGGCCCCTCAGCTTCCGAATAGTAGTTACAAAAGTGCATGACGACATTTCAAACATTTCTGGCCATTTGGAATAGGTATCAACTACCATAAGATACATCTTTCCTTTGAGTGCTCCAGCATAATCGATGTGTACCCGATTCCACGGGGTGCTTTCAATGGGCCATGTGTTCAAGTCTTTCTTTATAGGCATCTTGGCGTTCTCTTGACACTGTTGGCAACTTTGTACCCTTGCCTCGATATCCGAGTTTATGCCTACCTAATAGACGAAACCTCGCCAGCACTTTCATTTTCTGTATTCCAATGTGTCTCTCATTTAGTTGCTTAAGCACGTGGTGTCACAGTGAGGTTGGAATAATTACACGGTGTGCGTAGAAAAAACATAATTGATCTATCGCCAATGGCGGGTTAAGATTATGGTAGCGTAGGATATCCGAGCTTGTCTTCTTAATCCATTTGCCAGTGTAAACAAATGTGATTACTTCTTTTAATACGGGGTCTTGACTGCTCTGAGCAGCAATCCTCTCCATTGTCACCGGAATGTTCTTCACGGCGCACTGGTATATATGTGCGATATCGCTATTTATCTTTGCGATCACCACATCTTCAGTTGTATCCTGCTGGCTCGCGATGAGACGTGATAATGCGTCTGCTTGGCCGAAGTTTGTTGTGTTGACGTACTGTATCTCGAAATCGTATCCGAGCAGGATGAGAGCCCAACGTTGAAGACGATTTGCTGTATACGTGGGCACTCCCTTTTTGTTTCCAAATATCGCAAGTAACGGTTTGTGATCGGTTTGCAAGGTGAAATGTCGTCCATAAATGTAACGATGGAATTTTCTCACCGCAAAAATGAGAGCTAACCCTTCTTTTTCAATTTGTCCATAGTTTTTCTCGGCACTTGTTAAACTTCGGCTCGTGTGTGCAATAGCCTTCTGGCCCCCGTTCGGATACTTGTGTAGAATGACAGCTCCAATGCCATAGTCCGACGCGTCAGCAGCCACAATGATGTCCAAGTTCGGGTCGAAATGGGTTAATGACAGTTCCGAGCTCATAACTTCTTTGACTCTCTCAAAAACAGTCTGGTCATTGGCTGACCACTTGAATGTGGTATTCTTTTTGAGTAGGTTGTCAAAAGGTGCGCGAAGTTGTCTCATTTCTGCTATAAAAGCTCCATAATAATTGATCATACCTAGAAATGAGCGAACTTGTGAGACATCCTTCGGTGGTGGCATATTCTTAATTGCTTTGATCTTGTCTGGATCCGGTCGACGTCCTGTACAGTCGATAATGTTACCTAGATACTTAATATGCGTCATAAAGAAATAACATTTTTCTAATCTGACCCGGAATCCATAGTTGAGGATTCTTTCGAACAGTGCCTCTAGGTTTCTACGGTGCTCTTCGGTTGTGCGGCCAGTGACGATGACGTCATCTAGGTACGCCGCTACACCCTGGAGTCCTGAGATCATGGAGTCTATGATCTGTTGGAAGATTCCTGGGGCAGATTTGACACCGAAGGGTAGTCTGTTATAGCGGAATAAACCCCGGTGTGTATTTATCGTTAAAAGTTGCCTTGATGCGTCGTCTACCTCCACCTGTAAGTATGCATCTGCAAAATCGGCCTGTGAAAATAGTTGGCCTCCATTCAGTCTAGTAAAGACGTCCTCCGCGGTCGGTAGAGGATGCTGATGTAGTCTCAACGAGTCATTTAATCCCGTCGAGAAGTCAGCGCATAAGCGCATGGATCCATTTGCTTTCTTCACGGCTACGATAGGTGCTGCCCACTCTGAGTGGTTCACCGGTGAAATCACCTTCTCTTCCAGTAGACGATCAATTTCTGCGTTAAGCAAAGTTTCAGCAGCGTAAGGTACTGGTCGTTTCTTTCGGAATACTGGTTGTGCATCCTCCTTTAAGTATAGTTTTGCTCTAGTTTTGGTACATCGTGTAAAAGATAGCTGTCTGGTGTATGTTGTTCTGGCCTGCCACGCGGGTCTTAGTTGTGTGAGCGTATCTCAAACTTGGGTAATTAAACCTTTATCAATAATAAAGAATAACAAACCAATAATAACAATTAACGAGCATATTAATTAATGTATAATACTTACAAATAAAGACAGGACAATAAAGAACAGTCTCGTGAAGTAATACCGTGTATGTTCGTGAGGGAGTAATAAGAAATGATGAGATATTCATAAAGTTGAAAATGGACGACTGTCTTAAGTGAATGCAGAAGATAAAATGAATTATATCGAAGGCGTGGTTTAGCATGGGCTAAGTGCATTGAGCATAAAGGAAGGAAACATATAAAACACTTTGAACTAAAAAAGTAACACGCCGACAGAGAATTCAAATAACGATGCTTTCTCTCGCCGGTCGCGGACTTATATACGGTTTTTATCTGATGCAACATGTCGCGGTTCTCATAACATATTCAAACCGCGCAATCACAACAATTCCGTTTAGCAATGGTGAGATCGTATAGTGATAAGAAGTTAAGCTAATAGACGTCTAGAATATTAATGTATATCAACTATAGTATGGATACTTAATTAACATAACATTAGTCCCTACTAGTAGTAGTGGTTCTCTTATCCTAGGGTTTCTCTAAGGTCGAGGACGGATTCACGAGAATAGAAAAGGTAGTGGGAATCCACTACACATCGTCCTAATCCTGGTTCAAAAACAGATCCGTATTTGGTCTTTAGCGAAGTTATAATTGTTTCTCGAAGGGAATCGATGTCTCCTGTAGTGGCTCGCTGACAATGGAGGTTCCCGTGCATGGAGCGATAGGAGGGGCAGAATATTGCCCATTCGACCCCGATCAAATCACAGTCGTCGGTAACGTAACAATATCCATGACCTCTCACCTTACCTGTAGACCTGTCCATAATCGTGAAATCTGTCGTGAACCGTCCATATACTGTCATTGCGGCTCCATTTGCCGCCGTGAGAAGTTTAGGACAAGGTTCCAGTGTGGGTGATCCTAACATAGTCCAGGTTGCTTGGGATATCAACGTGATGTTCGCGCCCGAATCGATCTGAACTTTGCGGGATACCCCGTTTATCGTTACGGTCGCCATTGTAGGGCATGTTCCGAACTTATTGTTGTTAGGTAATTTAACATTTTTACATCGGAACCCACGTGTCCGCTGTTGTCGCTTAGGAATAGCTGATTTGTTGCTGTCTTTCACATCGTGATGGGTATGTGCCTTCAACGGGCAGTTGTTCCACCTGTGTCTTTTTGAACAATCAAAACAGTGTATGTCAGAAGAGACTTGCCTGTTTGGTTCGAAGGGTTTCCGGTATTGTTTGTAACTGTTCCTCCGTCTGCGCACTGCATTTATGTTAGCCGCTCCCATATCTCTGTTGTCTACTTTAAGGGTCATGAAATTTTCACACTCCGAGACTAAGGAATCGATAGTGAGGGGAGTTGAACCTGCATATGAATCTAATTTAGCAAGCATTCTCAAACGTACGTCGGATAATGTGGAGTCCTGGAGTCCCGCAATGAATAGTAGGGTCTTTAATCCTTCGTAATCGAGTTCCTTCAGTTGCACATTTTCTGTCATTCTTTTGACCGAATTTGCGAAATCCCTGAATGGCATATATGTCTCGGAAGCCGGCGGACACATTATTTTTAAGCACTCAAATCGTCTTCGAATGAGTGTTTTCTTGGGTCCAAACAGTTTCTTGAGCTTTTCCACAGTTTCGTCGTAGCCGAAATCCTGTGGGACAGAGGGCAAGATATCCTCAGCGTATCCCCGGTATGCGACCTCATCCAGTTTCTCAATGATCAGATCGCGTTTCTTGTCTTCCGGTAGCACCATACCTCGGTCTCTAATAGCTGGACTGTACCGCCGAAACCAGTACTCGAATGTTTGGCCTTCCTCCTCATTGAATGTAAATTGTGGTAGGTCTTTCTTTAACTGGTAAAAATCATTGTCGGGTCCACTGACAATTGTGGTAGAACTGGAGGGTGTAAGTTGGTTGTCCTTAACAGTTTTCATTATATCTGCTATCGTCGACATCATCAACTTACGGTCTTCCTCTGCTTGCCTACTGTCCGTTTGCATTTGCTGCCTCAGCTGGGAAATTATTGTCATTGGATCGACCTGGGCTTCCAAAACGTCTTGGGTGTTTTTGGGCATCCTGATCGCCAGTGTTGTATTCGGTCAGTCGCAAGGTCCAATCTTTATTAGTAGTGCCAGACAAGAACTCACCCAGTCATTTACATGCCCTTATATATGTTTGATTGGGCGGGATTTAAAGGTCATCAGTTATATGCTAATCATCCGAATAACAAGCTACCTATGCACTTAGTGTTATCGTAAATCAATACTCTAATTAAGAAACTTTCAAATGGATACTACATTAAGCTTAGTTTTAGATATTAAGATTGAACATCTGTATTTCTAGAAATCGTACTATTGCAATTTGAATCATAAATGTGCATTAAGATGAAAAACGATGATTGACCGCGCAGAACGGCGATGTTGTGAGAGACACATAAAGAATGCCAACACAACCCGTATAAAAGCCGCGCACATAAGCATAGACTGCCATTCGCATATTCTCGACAATACCATACCATGCAGCTCGGATTACTTTATATTATTATACTTTCCTTAATTGTTATATCATCGTACTAGCTTTGATATTTATTGTTACTTGTTATTATCGTTACTTTATTCGTAATAAAGGTTTAATTACCCAAGTTTGAGGTAACCACACACCATACCACCTGTGCCAACAGTCTTCCCGCCTTTACACCGAAAGACCCGCGTGGCAGATAAAAGAGCAACCAAGGCACAAGGGAAACTGTTATAAACGCAAAATGATAAACACGGAGGAAACGAACAACCAATAACATCATCGTCGCCTCGGCAGTATAGTGGATTCCATGTATCCACTATCCTCCCTTAATCCAATCCCATTATAAGTGAACCTAGTAAATATAACACCAGTTCTAGACATAGTTAATTAAGTTAATATATAATGTTGCTTTCTTTATATCATGTTAGAAAGAATATTGTACTAATGGTTTTTGAATCATGAATTAAGATGAAGCGCAATCATAAGCCACGTCGCTTGGCGGTATTTTGAGAACGGCACAAGAATTCCATCATCACCCGGAAATAAAGCAACGCAAATGCCCACAACCCCCATTTGCTCATCGTCGACCGTTATAAACTGTTTTTCTTATGTTCTCATTGTTAACATAATTGTTATATTTTCTTTGTTCTTTAGTAATAAAGATTCAATTACCTACGTTTGAGGTTCTTTCACCGCAAGCTAAGAGCTACCTCTTACAATATAAGACCTGTGTGGCAGGCATCAACCATAACACAAGAGGGAATCTCTTACAATGATGTGCATCGGTTCGTCTTCACTTATTATTCATTTTCTATTATACCTTTAGTAATTTGTTTTCCAATAACTTATTGTCTTTATTTAGTGTTAAATGGCACATAAAACGGATGCACAAGGATGCTAAGGGACTGGAGCCCTTTTCCATGAAAATGAGTACAGGTTGCCTGAAGTTTTTTTCAAACCGTATTTATTCAAATTGTATTCTATTATTGTTGCAAATAATAGTCATCTATTATTATCTAGGAAAGAAATTAACCAACTAAATGAAGAATGTTTTTCTGGTTGCAAAAAATCCACAGCGATATAAGGAATTTCCAGCAGTTTCTACTTCAGGTTGATGAGAACCTGCCTAATGCAAGAAATGAAGTAATTTCTAGATTTTATAACACATAGAATGACCCAATTAAGATGGGTATACATATTTTACACATATTGTATGATATCCTAGTATTATTTTATATTCGTATAATAGTTAGGCTAGAACAGTAACCAGTATTTAGAATACTAAGGGTTATTATCTTCATAACGTACGCTTTTATGTCTGCGCTCTAGCTTGGCAAGTAGCCAATAAAAGGGCGGTGCTTCGATTTGCTGAGTTTTCTGGTTACTATTTCGAAATATGTATTTATGTTTGTTTTCTATCTCGCTTGTATTCATTTGAATTTAGCAGTGTGTATGACGTGGCGGCGAAATGTAAATAAATTTTTAACCTGAAGTTTTATGGGGGGAGAAGAACAATAAAAGTGTAGAAGTGGACATTTCACGCATATTGTATGCGATCCCAGTATTTACTATTCTTACAATCTTTAAGCTAGAACATTAGCATAAGTGGTTCTTGCAAAAGGGGTTTGATTTCGCAGTAATTTAAGTGAAAATCAGTATGTAGATTTGTAGCGTTCTGTTGATGGACCTTACGATTTAAACTCAATGCTATTTTAATACTTAGCGTTTCTGTTGCTTAGTATTTTGGTTCAAAAAATTAGATTTCTAAAGTACATTTGTTACTAATATATTGTTTTTTGGAGACATGTCTTCGGAACATAAAATTCCCAATGGAGTCAAGTTTGCATTTGGTGGTCTGTCTGGGTGAGTATTCATATTTCTCTACATGAAAAGAAGTTTAAGACGTATAATTCCGGAAACACTATGAAATAACTGTTTAAGGATGGGCGCTACGCTATTTGTTCAGCCATTGGATCTGGTTAAGAATCGAATGCAGTTATCAGGCACTACTGGTTATGTAACTATTTTAATTAAGGCGACTATACTTTGTACTTTATGGTTCATTAAACTTATTAATATGAAATTACCACATATTAATATTTCATGTAATAAATATTTGACGAAGAATGTGAAATAATGTTATATAACAATGTATATTTTAGGAAAAAAAGAGTATCGCTCAAGTATTCACGCTGTTACTTCAATTGTACGTAATGAAGGAGTTTTTGCTATTTATAATGGATTAAGTGCTGGATTGCTAAGACAAGCAACATATACTACCACTCGATTGGGTATTTACACATGGTTGTTCGAAAAATTTAGCAAGTATGTTTTTTGGGGTTTTTATTTGTATGATTATATAAAGGAATTTAAAACTAAACTGTGTATTATAAGATATGCTAAATATTTCCAAAATCCATAGGGATAATACCGCACCATCTTTTTCAATGAAAGCATCGTTGGGAATGGCTGCTGGGGCTGCAGGTTCTGTTGTAGGAACTCCAGCCGAACTAGCACTTATCAGAATGACTGGTGGGTATACCATAAATAATGGATTAAAATTTCACACCTGTTTTATATTATATACCTACATCCTCCCTGCATATATACTTTGAGCTGTTTGATGAACGCCATTCATTCTCAAAAACCATTGTGAATTTCAACTTTTAATTTGTTGCGCCATTTAAAATGCTAATTGGATAACTAATAGTTATGTATTACATAGGAAATACAAATTTGTATTAATAATTTCCATAGAATTAAGTTCAACGTTAAATTTACATACATTTATGCTCTATTTTGCTTATTTCTTAGTTGAAGAATTTAATAAGAATTTCGAGGGAAGTCTGGTTACACTACTTTTAATTTTATTCTTATATTGTTTTGATGTTATAATGATTTATAGGAGATGGTCGGCTCCCGTTGAAACAACGACGAAATTACAAAAACGTTTTTGACGCGCTTTTTAGAGTTGTAAAGGAGGAAGGTGTATTATCTCTGTGGAGAGTAAGTTTTGATGAAAATATTATTATAGTTAACGGGACTTTCGTGAGCTAGCAGTTTAGCTTTAGTTATAAGCATGTGCTGAATTTCCTTTAAAATTGACTTAAAATTGTGTATAACCTATAAGCGATTTAAAAATTGCGATATTATCGCTGTGTTAATTTATTTAACTAAAATGTATTAATTGGACTATCTAGAAGTATTGATATAAAATCTGAATGTAATATGAATTTTTTAGGGATGTGCCCCAACAGTGATGCGTGCTATGGTCGTCAATGCTGCACAACTTGCTACATATTCGCAGGCGAAACAGTTACTTCTTGAATCGAAATATGTCCGTGAAGGTACCACAGATTTAATTTCATAACATTGAACAACTTTTAGTTATTAAACACCCATTTTAAGGTGTATTCTGCCACTTCTTGGCTTCAATGTTATCTGGTTTAGCTACAACTATTGCTTCGATGCCCGTTGACATAGCCAAAACGAGGTAGGCTTTTAGTAATGAAAAAATATTTAGAAGATGATTTTTTAAACTGTCTATATTGTAAAATATTGATATGCTTACTAGTTGTTTCCCATATATTATTGTACGTTTAGAATCCAATCTATGAAAATTACTGATGGGGTTCCCGAATACAAGAATGCGTTTGATGTATGGGCTAAGGTATTCGTATATTTACTATTTTATACCATTCATAAAAAATCTATTACGTTTCTTTCTGTAATTTTGAATTACTATAGGTGATCAAGAATGAAGGCATATTAGCACTGTGGAAGGGCTTTACTCCCTATTACATGAGACTTGGACCACACACTGTTATTACATTTATTATATTGGAACAAATGAATGCTGCTTACTTTAAGTTTGTTCTGGGAGTGGATGCTAAAGGGGTTCTCTAGAATGGCCTAGTATTCTAGAATTTAATTTATATATTAGTTAATATTTTATTCAATATGTAAGAAAAGACACATCTTGTTTTCTGGAATATAAAATCTGTCGTATTTATTTTAAAGAGATAATTCATACAAGAAACAATAAGCTGCTGGCGGGATGATTTTATTTATTACATTTTAAAGCTTGTTTTAGAGATTTTCTGACCCTGGCATTCATGGAATCATAAGTTTTATCATTTAGTCTTAAACAATTATGTGATTCAGTATTAGAGAATGTTGTCTGTACTGTAATTTTCTACTCAAAAACTTGTAAGGATGTGAATACATGGTTAAGCTCATTGCTCGTTTATCGTTTTCATATACATATTTTTATACATTAAATTAGCAAATACATAATATTACCAGCAATAAAGTCTTTGTTCAAAGTGGAAATTAATGATTGTGGTCGATTACCTGTGGATATATTATAATATCTCTCTTCATTAGTTATTATTTTGAAGGAACTAGGTTTAGAGAGCTGTTGCGATGACATCACTTCTAGTAACACTGAGCTTCCGTGGCGTACGTTCTCTTAATTCGATCAATTTCCGCGCTCCTTGGCCATTTGTCAAGAAAGGTTGGTTAAATTTGTTGTGTACTAAAGTAGCCGTTAAGATTCCTAGATTTAATTTGTTCAAATTTGTACTATGCCCAGATTTATTCCAATATAAGGTGCATACGGCCAGAGGAAAGTTGGTCCAGCTACTCATGAGAAGATCAAATGGCCTGGACCTAACAGGGAATTTCCTGAGTTATCACCGAAGTGGAATAAGGAAAACCCGAAGGAGTTGCATCGGTAAACTAGTATTTTGTAGATATATCCTATTTAAACTTGTTAATATCTTACTTAGATACACTGGTGTGCAAGAGGAGGGATATGTTGATCCTGTCTCCGGACAATTTGTGTTAGTGCCAGAAATGCAAGCTGAACTCGTTGTTCCAAATCTTGATGATTTCAAGTAAGTTTTTTGTTATATATTTAAGATTAAGCAAAAAAAATCAGAGATGGGCAGATGGCATTATAACATACTGTTTAGAACTGACTTTTTGACTATAGATAAGTTACTATTAGTGGTTTTAACTTCTTTTCAGAATAGAATGTTGTTTCACGTGTTGCTTGTTTTGTCTCCTTCAAATGAAAAGTTAATTATGATTTGAAATTTAAAAAACCAGTAAATTATTATTTACTCTTATATTACAGCTTGAAACCATACGTCTCATATCAAACGGACGTGGAAATAGAGAAGAGGAAATTAGCTTATGAAAACAAAGTTAGCTTTTGTTATTTTTCAACAATTAGTTTTCCGCTAGAAATGTTTTATATCTTTAGGTTCGTGAGAAAGGTTCAGAAGCACTAGCTGATCAGATTACCGTGGAGGATGAGAGGTGGCCTCCTCCAAAAATGACAGCTGAAACTTTATTTGAACTAACATATGGAGAACACATTAGAACAGCATTTAAAGTAGGTTATGGTTGATAGCGCTATATTGGGCTATTCATAAGCCACTATTTTAATTCTTATCATAACATTCTATACATTTCATTTTGGATTTGATACTAATTTTAAAAATTAACTTGCTAAGCATTTAAATTAAACCATTTACTATATATTGCTTTTAGGAGGGAAAATATGGATTATCTGATACAAATAGAGCAACACAAGTTGACGACAAGATTTCAAAATAGTTGTTTTAATTTTTTTGTTGGATTTTGAATTAGTGTTAAACAAACATGTGATATAGAAAGATCAAGATATAAATCTTTTTCGAATTTTTGCTAGTGCTATTCTTTCTTCGGCTGTTATCCTTCGAAATTTCTACATCTTTTAGAAAATTAAATGCTGTTTTCCGATTACCGAATTCCATCCTTATAGAGATTTATACGACATTTATTTCTAGAATGTCCGAGACCACTGCACTTATGATTTTAGCAGATGGAGCGGAGGAGATGGAGGTAGTAATAACAGTTGATGTATTGAGGAGAGCAGGAATCAAAGTTAGTCTGAAAAACTTTCTTTAAGGCGTTTTATATTTATTATGTCCGTAGGGAGAATAATAATTTTATTAGGAAACGCAACAGTGGAATAATAGTAAATCGGTAGAATCCCCGTCCTCACTCTAGCATTCCCTTATACTGGGTGCGTACAGTTATTGTCAGCAAAAGTGAAAAATCTAAAGTCTAAGAGATATCTAAGTACACTGCGGGAAAACCGACACTAAGAACATATATTAAATACTAACACGGGTTACAACAATATTAATAGCTGATTGTTTTACATGAATTCAGGTAACAGTTGCTGGCCTGTTGGGAATCGATTCTGTAAAATGTTCACGAGGTATTGTTATTGTTCCTGATGACAGTCTAAGCGATGTGAAAGGGAAAATATTTGATGCAGTTATTTTGCCCGGAGGACAGCCTGGAAGTACTACTCTGGCATCGGTAATAAGTTAACACTTAGAGTTTATTACAAACAATTTATTACACTAAAAGAAATTAAGAACAGATGCGATTTCATTGTAGAACGAGATGGTTGGAACTATTCTCAAAACGCAGCATAATGAGGGTCGCATTATTGCGGCAATCTGCGCAGCGCCGATTGTTCTTAAAGCACATTCTATTCCCGCACAATTGGTCACGAGTCATCCATCGGTCAGGAAGCAATTGGAAGAAGCTGGTTAGTAATAGTTTGCATGCTTCCTTCCTATGTCAATGCATAATGTTTTTTGAGCATTATTATAATTAGCTAGGTATGTTTAACAAGGCAAATTCCAAATAATTTTTTAGGATACAACTACACTGAGGATTCAGTCGTTGTATCTGACTCTATAATAACTAGCCGTGGACCTGGTACGGCATTTGATTTTGCCCTTAAATTAGTCGATTTGCTAATCGGGAAAGATAAATCATTTGAACTAATTTCACCAATGATACTAAAACACTGAACATGAGCATTGCAGTACTTTTCAACACTATTTATTTTGTGCACATCTTGGTATTATTTTTGCGTAAACCAGTATTAATATTTTGTAAGGCGACACTGTACTATATTAATGTGTATGATATTGTATTTTATCGATGTAACTAAAATAAACGAAATCGCTTTAAACAATTGTTACCACAGTATAATTAGTTAATTTCCTGAATCTTTTCCAAGACTCTGAAGACTAGTTTTGGGAAAGTTAGCAGCAAGTGCAATTACCAATTGTTTTGATGGTCTCAATCTGTATCATTAATACGTTTAACTCTAAATTCTAGAGCGAGCTGATTGAAAAGTGGGATGTTTGAAATATTTATAAACGGAGGAATTGGAAATATGGATGTAATATGCAGTGCATTTTTCTGGCGCTTGAATTTACTTAGTAAATGATGTTGGCTTAACAAGACATTCGATACAACATGTCAGGTCATACTGTGTCCAAGCGAATATCGTGAGATCCATTGATATAATCACTTATGCATTAGAACTACATGTAAGGATTCTTTGTTATTAAAACTGTCCAACAATGTGATTATTTAAGGGCTGTGTGAGCGGAATTGAGTCTAAATTATGTATTTCGTCGATAAGTGAACTTTTACCATTTCAAAGCTAGGACCGAAATGTTATCATTTATTACAATGAAAAACGTGCGATGAATGACATAAAATACCTGATTTACTAGAAAATTCTTCCCATCTATTTCTCTGATACGAATTTATGGGCATAGGATGGCAAAAATATTTATTAATAAGTAGAAAATCACATTGTTGGGGCTATATAAAATCTCGCACTATACGAATTCTTACAATAAATGATTACACACAAATCAAAATCTATATGCCAAAACCAGTTAATATTTTCTTTTAATTCCAAAGAAGTAAATCTAAAACTATAGTTTCGTTAACACCCAGATTTTGTATGAAATTACTGGTTCCTTAGTCACTTACAAAAAGCAGTATACATCATAACAGCGTATAGGTTAATTGGCCTTTCTATCATCCTCAAATTACTTTTGTACAAATATATAGTTATCTTATAATTTATTGGTTTTTCTAAAATCGTTAGTATTTTCCTTATTCTTCAGTGGCATGTAAAGCAAACAAGCGTGAAACTACTGATCATTACTATATCACAGATTTTAAATCACTATAAAAGTGTAAAGGAAGGAAGACAAAAATTAAACACACTTGCTGAAAACATTTTATGATTTGAAGCTGTGGAACAATGCATGGAAGTGACTTTTAGAAAAATTTCCTTACTAATTGGTATTTACATTACAGGAGTACTCCTTCTGTAAATGATCTTGAATCCTAGTAATACTGAGCATAAATATTCTTGTGTTAATTAATTCGAAACTGGCTAAGTACGGTACTTCAGTCTTTCACATGATGATCTGGCGTAAGCCATTCGCTTAGCACGTATCGACAGAGGCACACATCTCAGACCAAGATGAAAAGTGATAATGCAACAATTAGTGACTTTTCTGTACTTTGAAGAAAAAAATCAATATGGCAAGAAATTTAAACGCGCAAATAAACAAAAACTTATTCTTTCTTACTATATCCATAAATTCTTTTAGTTGTGTGATTATGAAAACCCAAAATCATCTCATTTACGAAAAGGCAGAAAAGTAGCATCTTTCGTATACGACATGAATAACAGACGTTCCCACATGGCCATTTATAGATCACGTCGTATCTCCGACCTGTCTGTTTTACACTGTCATATAGGGTCGGATTAACACTATTATTTCAACAATTTTTTCATTCATATTACATTCAAGTACTTCTCTATTATTTACCCTTTACTATTTTTATTTTTAAAACAGCTATTTAGTTTTAGAGCGTTATTTAATGCTCTAACACGATAACCACATCCTATATTTAAATTAATGAAAAGTTCTCACTCCATATATTAGTAGTAATTGGCATCTAGATTAAGACAAGTAGTAAAAATATAATTAACTATGAGAAAACTCCAGTAGATAAAGCTATTTAAAAATGAATTATACTTCTTTCGTTAATTTGTGTTATCAGACATGTATCAACATCACATGCTGATTAGTTGGCCATTTACTGTTAGAAATTGCGACACCAATAACAACCAGACGTTTTTCCATTATATATGAACACATTTGTATTAATAAAATATATATCATCTCGATAATTTTTGTCTGAAAATATTTTTAGAAATTTCAAAATGTCTACTGCAAATGATCGTGCAGTTTTGAATCATATACTTAATCCACTGTTGCCCACTGAGGTTTCTGGTGATAGCGAAGTAGCGGATGATGGTAAGGCATCTTGGTTGTTTGGCTTTTCTTATCGAAATACTAGTAATGAGATTTTAAAAATTATCCAGAACCGATATCTCATCCTTTTTTGACCGATTCTCGTGAATTGGAGAAGCAAGGCGTGATAGAGGCAGAAAGAGGCCAAATCACTCTAGCAATAGAAATTTTTGACAAAGCCATTGAAAAATGCCCTATTAATCCATCGGCATACAACAATCGCGCTCAAGCACTAAGACTCAGTGGAAAGCCATTAGGTGGGAGATAATATTATACACAAGTTAAGCAGAAGCGGATAATAAACAGATATAGATGCACTTCCTGATCTTGAGCAAGCAATATCTCTTAGTCAAGGACGAGGAAAGAGTGCTTGTCAAGCATTTGTTCAACGGGCAATGATTCACCGCCTACAAGGAAATAACACCATGGCTAAGGCAGGTTTACCTATGTTTGTTAAAATATTACGAATAATTTAGTGTCCACGTTGTTTATACAAAATTCATTCTCTGTATGCGAATTCTATCATGATGGCAATATTACAAAAAAGCGGAAAGAAACACACGTTAAGCTTTAACCCACTTATATAACATATTTTATTATATTAAAACATGAATAAATTCATTCAATAATTTTCAGGAAGACTTCCAGAAAGCCGCTGATCTCGGATCATCCTTTGCCAAAATGCAAGCTATCGCGATGAACCCCTATGCTGCTATGTGCAATAAAATGTTATCCGAAGTATTAGGAAATCTAAAAAGAGGCAAAGAATAAAATATATTTGTTTCTTATGTTCACAGCAAAATAATCATAAATCACGGCTTTGGTAAACGCAAAATTATAAGTAGTGCTAAGAAAGGTTATGTGACATAAAATAAATTATACTAAAGCCCTATAAATGCAAAAATTAATATTTTTAACTAGATGAGATTTATACAGCTAGAATGATTAATGCACAAATAATATAATATAAAAAGTAAATCAAAGATTAAAACAAATATTACTCAATACCTAAAGAGATCTATTTAACTGATACGTTATTCTGTGATACAAATTCCGGTTTTTTAAGATATCGTAGTAGAATAATTATGGCTTCCGGAGTGATACCAGGAATTCTATAAATATGATAAAACTAGAATAGTAGTAATCATTTCAAATTATTACTAAATAATATAAAATACCTTGAAGCAGCGGCAAGATTTAATGGTTTAGCTCGATCAAGTTTCTCGATACATTCAAGACTCATCCCACGCATTGATGAATAATCTAAATCCTCAGGAATAGCAGTTTGTGACTCACGTTCGATTTCTTCTATCTAAATAGATCAAACATTAATGAAGAGAGTAGGCATATGAAAATAATACTAGCCTTTGATTGCATTCTACGGTGTACCAGTTCGTAACTTCCTTCATTCCTGAGTCTTTCCAACAACTTCAGATTATTTGTATACTGAGATAAGCGTTCGGGAAAGACAGTAGCTAACTGATCTATGGTAATATTGTGCCGATACAGCAACTCATAGGCAGACAACACTGAATTATAGCTACTATAAAAACGGTTTTATAGATCAACTTATGTCATAAAATATAAAGATGAAATTTAGTATACAACCTTTAGAAAGACTTTTCGTCTCTATCTGTGGTAATAATCGAACCCATCTAGCGAGACTCATTTCAATTCCTTTCAGAGCATCTTTAGCTCCATCAACATTATTCTTAATTGATAGATATTGTAACCATCGCTTGTCCGATATTACCCCCCAGCGACGACCAATTTCCGTTAACCGAATATCAGCATTGTCAGGTCTTAAAGATATTAAATGGTAAACTATGTATCACCAATCGATTTGACAAATTTCAAACCTCAAGTGAAGTCGACACTCCGCTCTTGACGTAAACATTCTATATGGTTCATTCGTTCCTAAGCTGGTGAGATCATCCACGAGTACACCAATATATCCTAAAACAAAACATTGAAATATATATAGTGGATATATTCTTTTTCGATACATGGTATAGACCCATATCCACTATATATTTAAGAAACTTCCTAATTCCTAACCTTGTGTCCTGCTGATGACCATTCCATCCTCATTATAAGCTCGAGCAGCAGCATTCACACCAGCTAGAACACCTAAACACAAGAAGATTTACGGATCTGTCTAATATAAGTAAAAATCATATAATTATGTTCATAATAAACCTTGTGCTGCAGCCTCTTCATATCCTGTCGTCCCATTGATCTGTCCAGCAAGAAATAATCCAGTAACTTGTTTTGTCTCAAGTGTAGGCTTTAACTGTTTGGGATTAACAAAATCATATTGAACACCATAGCCACATTGTGCGATCTCAACCTAAAAATAATGTTATTTAGATCATATTAGTTATTAAAGCAATAATAATAATAACCAATACTCGTTAACCTTCTCCATTCCTTTAATAGACCTCATTATTTGCAGTTGAATTTCCGGCTTAAATGTCATTGACATTCCTTGAGGATAGATCAGTGGAGAATCTAGTCCTTCATGCTCCATAAACATCTAGCAATATAGATAAAAACAATAAACTAAAAAATTAGATGTCATTAATTCTATGAATGTGGAAGCTAAAAATTAAGACCTACTCTGTGTGTAAGCTCACGAAATCGAATGACTTTAGCTTCAAGAGAAGGGCAGTACCTTGGACCTGTCGTTTCACTAACAATATGTTGGTTCTCAGATAGATTGGCTTCTACTAAGTCACGAACTCGATTATTTGTATAACCAAGATACGTAGGCAACTAAAGCAATTTCACATAACTTACAGATTAGCTTTTATTCAAAAAAATACCAACAAAATTGTAAAAACCTGGTCAGATGGTTTTAACCAAACATCCTTAGTCATGAAGGAGAATGGAATTGGATTTACGTCCGGTGGCACTTTCTCAAACATCGAAAAGTCAATAGAATTCTATAATTACAAGCTTTAGATATAATCCTGTACTGAAAACTAGATAATTCACTATAATTGAAATAAAATAAAATAACAAAAACAATAAATCATTAGACCTTCAAAAGACGTGGAGGTGTGCCAGTTCGTAACCTACCCAGTTGAAATCCATGCTTTTTAAATGATTGGGAAAGCTGCTGCGCGCTCTAAAAGAAAACCCCCTGGTCTAACTATAGCAAATATATTATTTAGATAACCTGGTATAAAAAAAACAAATTGGCATGGATTCATGTTTAAGTTGCATTATATTTCCTAGACAAAGTAAAAAAAAACAGATCAAACTATACATATCAACCAACCATTCATTTGTTTTTACGTAACTTTAACACCAAAACCTTTTAAATTTGCATTTATATGATTTTATATAAGGACATATCTAAAACACCACATGAGTATAAAAATAATGTCGAAATATAACACACCTTTTCTCCAATCCTTCCCGCAGCCCATTTTTCCATTCCTTGAAAGATTTCACCACCCAGAAATGTTCCAGTAGTAATAAGAATAGATTTCGCGCTTTAAAATTTCAATATAGCGTGTAATACAGTGATTAAATTGCCATATTTAACATTTTTCCTAACTTAATTCAAATCAGCACAGACTTACGAAAGTCTGGAACCATTGGTGAGCGTAATTCCATTAACTTTTAGGCAACCATTATTCTGTTCGATTTTCAGCCCGTCCATATCCCCTTCAAACACTTCCAAGTTTGGAGTTGAGAAGATTTCCTAGATAAGGAGATTCCTCATTTAATAATTTGTTTAAAAACAAGACTTTTAGCTACTCACTCGTTCTCATTTGACAGTTATGTTTTTAGAGATAGGAATGCATTTTAAGTAAAACTTCTCATTTTCTTCACAAATATAAGTACAATACCTTTTGCATGTGGATTTTATATAAGTGCCGGTCAATCTGAGCGCGCAGTCCTAATACAGCAGGGCCCTGGCCAGAGTTGAGAGCTATAACAGATTTCGTTAATAAAAACTTTTACTTGGAATCGTTCTAGACACCATAGGAACAGAACTAACCTTGATATGTGATGGCAGATTTATCACAAATTCGACCACATAGACCGTCTAATGCATCAATCTCACGAATTAAATGACCTTATAAATAATCATGTGTTACTAAACCCACATTACACTCAAGCCTCATTTACATTATCATGTACTTATATATTAAAGTAAATAACTTAAAACTAGTACAACTTTCTAACCTTTGCCTATTCCACCAAAGCTAGGATTGCAACTCATTTCCCCAATAGTCGATTTATTATGGGTGAGTAATATAGTTCGTGCACCACAACGGGCTGCCGCTGCTGCACCCTCGCAGCCAGCATGACCACCTCCTAAAAATATTTCCTGCATTTGCTTAATACAGCTAGATTCTATATAAACAGAGAAATTCAACATACCAATAACAATAACATCAGCATCAAATGAATTGATAAGACGTGCTGATTGAAGTTGTGAACAACGCGCACTCAAAAGCAACATTTTACCTAAATTTAATCGAAGTGCACATAAAACTCGGAATAACGGCAAATTTCACTGCAAAAATAAAGAAGAAACATGATTCGAAATGAACACATGTGGGCAAAAGGTGTTTTTCCTACTTAATAAAGGATTTTTTCTAAATTTAGTTTTATTGATAGTATCTTAGTTTAAAAAGAGAAAGATGTTTAATTTTTGATATTAGATATTTAATGATTTTTTAAACATTCCAGTTCTCAGATTACTACCTTTCGTAGTTCTTTATTCGATAC
The DNA here is from genome assembly GCA_964036235.1 of Heterorhabditis bacteriophora. NCBI lineage: Eukaryota > Metazoa > Nematoda > Chromadorea > Rhabditida > Heterorhabditidae > Heterorhabditis > Heterorhabditis bacteriophora. The sequence goes on along the minus strand of OZ038428.1, from coordinate 6,344,074 downwards.
ATTATATTTAGTTCTCAATGTTTCTCAATATGAGAATTAAGAAATTATTAATAGGAAGTAATTTTTGAAATACAACGCAACTTAGAATTACTCCGTGCTGCCGGGTGATGTAAAAATTGCCTACGGTAATTTATCTAATTGTCGACTACTGGTGAAAAGTAACGTTCCAGTTTTTAAAAATAATTATTGTAGTAGTAATAGAGCTATAACAGATATTAGTCTCATCAAATAATTTTACTAAAACAGATTGCTTTTTTTGTGGAGAAACTTATTTATAGTACAAATGAATCACTTGTTTAAGATAATATCACATTGAAAACTTAAGAAATAGTTTTAATGTGTGGTATATCTTTAAATTAAAATGTTTAAATAATTTCTGAAATCGGCTAACACTGTTAAAGTAGTCCAAGTTCTGACTCACAGAAACCAGCATCGATACGTTTCTGTTATTTTTTTAGACTATGTTTTGTTTCTTTACCTTAAGACAACTGCTTTTTAATGTTTTGGCTCATACTTAATATTTATAACTATACATTGTCCCGCGCTATATTATGCAGTTACAGTTTTTTGCATCTCTATATTAAAAATATTATAGGAATTTAAGTTGTGTGATCGACGGGATTTATTTAGGACGTGTAATATCAGTGGTGGTGCAGCCTACTCCAGATCGTATTTCTTTTTTATGCATGGACACAATATATTGTAAAACAAGCAGCTAGAACTGTCAACTATTCCAATGATGAGTGATTATATTAAACTTTAACTGAAGTAGTGAATAACTTTCTGACTAACACTTAGTTCTTTATTTAATTTGTATACTTTCATGTATTTTTTTTTGTCTTTATATTTGACTCTTACTGCATAGTCTTGTAATTTTAAAATTCATAAGATGAAAATTAGTAAAATCAACGTTTTAGATCTTGGAATAGTATATTCATTGAGATGTGATGACTGTATTATTCTTCCTTTCAATTCTCATGGATGTACTATTATGTGCAGGCAGTGAAAGTTCTAGTGATAATATATCTTTATATCAAAAATCGCGACCAAAATTATTTAAACGTCCGTGTCAGAGTTTGTCCAGATATCAGTGAGTAACCTCTGTTTAAAATTTTGCTTGAAATATGATTTTATTCCTTTCACTCTATTTACCAATAATAATAATAATAGTAGTAATAATAATAATAATAATAATAATAATAATAATAATAATAATAATAATAATAATAATAATAATAATAGTAATAGTAATAATAATAATAATAATAGTAATAATAATAATAGTAATAGTAATAGTAATAGTAATAATTGGTATTGGCAGTAGTAGTAGTACTAATCTGCTAATCGTAATGTCTGTTTACAAATTTATTACAGATATCACTGCAATAAACCATTAATTAATCCAGAAACACAGCAAGCTCTTACCTGTAATGAGGATGATTCAGTCACCAGTTAGATTTATTTTTTATTTTTTAAAATTTTTTTTTGCTATTACGTTCTGTTGATTTTCAGTGCATTGTGAAGTTCCCATAGGTGTTGAATGTGATGGACTAATTAACGGCACACGTCATTTCTACCTTAAGGTAAAATCCTTGTGCATATGCATTAATGTTGACTTCCGAGAATAAAGTTGAGATTTTGTGTCTCTAAAACCCCGGGATTTAGTTATCGCTAAGTGATATATATTATCTAAATTCTAAATATTAGTTTAGGTACCAAACGCCTGTGACTACCGAATGCATGTTTACCATTCAACGGCTCTGTTACTTTCTGTTTTTCTTGGGTTTTTGGGAGTGGACAGGATATACTTGGGATATTATGCTATTGGTTCGCATATTTTAAATTACTAGTTTATTTTTAACTTAAATTGTATAAGTTGCAATTATTTCTTCAGCTCTCTAAAACAGTTATGAGTATTTAATGTACAGTTAGCATGTCTTACTTCTCTCCTTATTTTTATTTTCACCCAATACTACTACATACACAACTTTTTGCTTATTTGGAAAGCATTTATGTTTTAACCGTTTAATTAGTATTTTTAAGCTTTAATGGTAAGTTAATCTAAGTATTATGCAATTCTGCTTCAGGTCTCATAAAAATGTTTACTCTTGGTGGTCTTTTCGTGATATGGTTAGCAGATGTTGTTCTCATCGCTCTTCAACTCCTCGTTCCAGCGGATGGTACAGGATATATTATTAATTACTATGGACCACGGGTGACCGCTTTGAGATTTGATCCTTGGACTAATTATTCCATATATACATGCCAAGACTGTATGTAGTTTTTCCCATATTTAGTGTTTATGTCTAGCGATGTTCCAACTAAACTGATATATAACAATTTGAACTGTGTGTAAGTAGTATATAGTTCAAGAAACAATTCTTTAACTGATATAAGTTCAGTTTCTCACTGCATGTTTATTTTGTTTTTCTCAAACAATTCTATACTGGTAGTTACAAAAATTTTTCTTTGAAATTGTTTTAAAACTGCGCTCATGTTTTTAATATTAACTAGCAATAACATCTAACATCTTTATTAGTTAATGTGTCATATTGCATTTTATATCAAGTAAAAATGTTGAAATATATTCTGCCATAGTTTGACTATAGCTTCAAATATTAGTATCTAACAGGTGGGGATAGACACATTAGAGATAAATCAAGGAGATGATAAAGTTAGGGAGTGGCTTGGAATTATTTTTAATTTGTTCAGTTGTTCATTATATACATTAAAATTGAGAGTGAATTGGTTTACTGAATAGGATTTTCAAATAGTGGTAGTAACCACGTCAAATTAACCTAGAAAAGTAATGCATTATGATTGTTTGGTTATTCATTAGAGTTATGTGCATGGAACTAATGAATGTAACAACTATTGTTTTCATGACTTTACTTATAGAAATAATATCTAAGAGAGATTTCTTTAATTGAAAGTTTTAAAGGAATATTTATTTAAGAAATTTGGCGTACGTTGGGTACCATATAAATAAGGCACCCCCTCGTTCATGCTCAATAGCGTACTTCAGGGACCAGGTCACCAATTTGAGTTGTCCAAAAGTGGAGCGAGGCAGGAGATTTAGTCTGCTCCCTAGAATTGATTGATGTCCATCAATTCATCTGTTCCTTTTTGAGAAAATTAGCTTAGTCTAAACCTGTTCATCTTCGACGCAGACTGATGAATAAGGTACCCTAAGAATGGATTGCAAAAAATCATTAACACATTAATCATTGCTCGTTGATTTGGGATGCTATGCTTTCCTCTACCCATCTGGAAACAGACCTATACGGCTATAGAAACTTTACTACAAAAATCTTGGCAATGGCCATAAAAAACTAATGTAAAAAGGAATTAAATCACTTTCTTCAGGGTACCTTATTCATCAGTCTGCGTCGAAGATGAACAGGTTTAGACTAAGCTAATTTTCTCAAAAAGGAACAGATGAATTGATGGACATCAATAAATTCTAGGGAGCAGACTAAATCTCCTGCCTCGCTCCACTTTTGGACAACTCAAATTGGTGACCTGGTCCCTGAAGTACGCTATTGAGCATGAACGAGGGGGTGCCTTATTTATATGGTCGTCGTTGTATATTGTATTAACATGTCTACGTTTAACTCTTAACTATTACGCCTATAATATTATAGTATTTTATTCATTTTGAGGAAATAAATTATCGCTAAGATATTCGTTAGAAAAATGAAGGCGAATTATTAGATAACAATGATGTATTATAAAATCTATGTAATATTAGTTTTTTATAAGACAAAATTTGTTCTATAATTATTTAGTGCACCTAATACTAATTAACATATATAGTATGCTACTGACTCTTAATTTAGAGTTGAAAATAAATATTATTACTTCAAACTTATAAAGACAGACATATTTTTCTATAGAGTGGTCGGATCTGTTCAAGTCCAAATGGCGACACATGTTGTCCTCCCGTGAAAAAGATAACCTTTGTAGCATCGTCATACATTCGAAATTCTCCATTCTTCTCAAATAATGGCATATAGTCAATTTCCTCACACTTATCACATTCTAGCAATAAGGTGGCAATAACTTCGCGAGTGAATAAGAAGTTTGCTTCCTCCGTCAGCTCACTCTTAAATTTATTATACATGTATATATTAGAATTTATCCTATTTTAAAATGGTTTTGGTTAGCAGCTGTTTACATGTTAAAAATTACTTCTTTACGTTAATGAAATTAAATTAGCTACTTACTATAAAAATTAAAAATATTTTTTAAGGAACTGGATAGAACTATAGTACTTTTCACCATTATTTCTCAATTTTATTAGTAACCGATGAGTTGAAAGTTTTTCCTAAATTTGCTACACATTTATTAATAGTTTGAGAAATACTTTTTCAAATGGCATTAAGCATTTTCTAATTAAATCCTATTTCGATAGAGATAGTTTAATCGTTAATGAAAGAAATAATATAGATACTCAATATATCCTATTTTCCTCATAAAAGTTACAGTTGTATATTTTAGAAAGTTTGTACCCACCATATTCACAGAAACACCACTAGCAAGTTTATCATTTAGAATGCGTACCAGCTGTACATGGGGACGAGGCATAGCATTCAAAATGAATATTTTCTTCTTGACGAATAATTTGTACTTATTTAGCCGAAGTGAAGCAGTCTTGATGATCTTATCCTTCTGGAGTGTTTCATTTTCTGCTTGTTTAGGCATCAAGCTCAGATGTCTGGAGGTATTTATAGAATATATATACAGGCCAAATATTATAAAAATATATACCTTTAACTAACTCTATATTTGTTTAAACATGTTTTCTCAATAGTAATTAATAGATACCTCGTAATCATAAATAAAATATCGGGTTGAATCTTTTTGACAATATCGAGATACTTGTTGAATGCTTTCTCGCACTCAAAGCCCGGCCAATGCGTTTCAACCAAAATTTCGCAAGCTGAATGTTTGGCAATTATTCTTCTGTGCTTAATAGATCTGAAGTTTATTGAAAATTTGGTATTCAAACTAGATGCAAAAATCTATATATTCTAATTCAATGTATTTTTTTCAACTTCTAACTCGAAATATGATTTTAGATATCATTATAATTACCTGCTTCCGAATAGAGCGTCATATGACTGGCTTTAGATGCGCAATGCTGGTAGATGAGGCGGCCATTATTTGCTGCCCAACTATTACCGAGAATAAGAATTGACAGATTAGCTGTTGTGTTCATATTCTAGAAATATTTATCACAAGGATGTAATCAAATTTCAAATATTAAGGCTAGATATTTATTTTCACTAATATTACCTGAAATGTGCAGTTTCCATGTGGTCCTTTATTTTCGTACAAACATTCAGGAATATTCAGATTACGTATGTCATCTGCATTATATTGGTTGTTAAGAAGTATTGCTTCGTCTGAATATTTACGTTATTCTTCATTTATAGTTTAGGTAGTAAAATAATAAATTGAATCACCTATTGTAATATTAACGTTCAAAAGTGTATGGGAGCTAACATCGATTGTACCACTAAGGGTAAACTCCGGCATTCTTTTATCTGTTATATTTACAGAAATTTGTCTGTGCATCGATATATTTGTCAACGTAGAGCTATTAAGTAATATTAGATAACAGGTAACGTAGAGAAATGCGATCATCGAAGCGACGATTCTTTTCTCAGCACGTAGGTAAAACTTCTCAAAGGTTTCTGAGAGAAACACTGCCAAAAATACAGCAATGCCCAAACCAAGTGCAAACGCTAAATTCAAAATTTACTAATGTGGTATTATTATTATTATTATTCGTAATAATATTAATTCAGCCCACCTATTTCATTATAATCATAGTGAAATTTAACATAACAATAGATAGGCCAGTGGACAAGGTAGAGAGCGAATGAGATATTTCCCAAATATACCAAAATTTTTGGGACATATAGTTTATGACCGCACATTATAAAAGATGCAGTCATCAAGGTGGTATTCATTCTTAATTAACGAGAATTTAAAATTGAAATAAGAAAGTTTTAAAATATGGACATAAATATAAACAAAATCATCACTATACCTCAAATACAGTTTATTCAACTCGTTTGGAGATAAAGAGCCAAATAACAACATAACCACAGAGAAAGTTGCGAAAAAGTTTACAATAGCAGAGTCAATGTCCTTCCCTGATTTAAGTAATTATAGAGTATCATGTGAAAATTTGTTTAGTTAACAAGTAACTGAACTATGTATATGTACTAAATTATTTTTTTTAAAGAAAAATTTATGAATAAGTATTAATGAGTTGCGGTATTAAAATTATATTAGCTGTATGCAAAAGTTGTAGTCATTTTTTTCCAAATTTTCTCTTTATTCCCATAATATATAAAATCCAATTCAATTATCAAAATATTTGCTCTGGCTTTTTATGACGTTCTACCATCTCTCGGCTTAGTTCTGAATCCCTTTGCGAAAAAACGACATCGGCTTGGAGGCAATGAAATCGTCGATCCATTTTCGCACCTCAGCCGCATCTTGAAAGCGCTGACCAGTTAAACAGTTCTGCATCGACCGGAATAAATGGTAATCCGAAGGTGCCAAGTCCGATGAATACACCGCGTACGGGAGAACTTCCCAGTCTAAGTTCAAAATAGTTTGCTGCCTACTAAGAGCAACGTGAGGCCTAGTGTTGTCATGCAGAAAAATGATCTTCCGACTTCCTTGTCCAGAAAATAGTCGTTTTTGTTCAATTGCATTGAACAAATCAGTTAGTTGACGACCGTAGCGCATGGCAGTAACCGTCTCACCTAGTTGAAGGAGTTCATAAAACAGCACGCCTTCATGTTCCACCAGATGCACAGAAAGACTTTGGTGTGGGTGTTAGTGACTGGCCGCTGTCTCTCCACTAATGTGTGTGTTTAGGATTGTCGTATATAATCCATTTTTCGTCACCAGTGACAATTTTCCATAAAAAATTCTTCTTACGTTGCCTGGCAAACAGCAAGGCGAGTGTTGAGTTAGCGGCCAATGCTGTCTTTGGTGAATTCATGTGGTACCTACTTTCCAAGCTTGCAAATTTTCCCCATCTCATGCAACCGTCTTGAGAGTGTTGCTTTATCAACTCCTAGTTGTTCCGCGAGTTCTTCTTGGGTCTGCGACGTATTTTCATCCAATAATAATTTCAAAGCATCAGTCTTCGCCGTTCGTGGCATCCCAGAGCGTTGTCGGTCATTGACATCAAATTTACCAACTTTAAAACGTCGGAATCAATATTTGCAAGCACTATGAGATACAACACTCTCACCTAGTACAGAGCATATTGATTTGCATGCTTCAGCAGTATTCTTCCCTTACTGGAACTCGTAGAGAATACAGTAGTGAATATACAGCTTTTGGTGGTTCATCGTATTCACTGTTTTGTTTACCGTAAAATCGCGACTTACGATTTTTCAGAAACTACATAGCCATCGCTACAAAAACGTAAGTTTTGGAAGTGTCCAATTTTTATTTCAGCTCGTTTCATAAGTTTATTTTAATTTGACCTCTTTTGTGTTGACTCAACTTAGGGGCACGACCTATTATTATGATGGTTTAAGCATAGTGAATTTGCGCATTTTTCGTTAAATAATACCAAAACATATTAAATGTGGTATCATTTTGAAATAGTGAAAAGAGTGGTTTTGAGAAACAATAACATAGAAAGCGTCACTTTTTTAAATGAAAAACGATGAGATTGAAACTGGAGACTTCTAAGGCTATCACAGCTCACCTCAGAGAACAGAAAAAAAGCAAAAAAAAAACAAAGTGTGTTATCATTTCCAAACGCAATGTATATTATAGTTTAAAGATGTAGTTTAAAATAGAAACATTTGTCATGAAATGCTATTTAAAAACGAATTAAAACACTACTTGTTATCTTCCCTTCTTGTTCATTTTTCATATTTTCCTTTCGGAGCAGTAATATGGATGTATCAGGATCCGAATATGAAGTTTCTGTTATTTGGAAGCAAATGATTCCTGTAGATAAATAAATATATGCATTATAAAACAATTATTTGAAAATATAATTAGGTTGGCGCAAAAATAATGGCGGATATGGTTATTTCAAATTTGGGCGCTTATTTTGGAATAAAATCTTATTTAACAATGTTCTTGTGACATACCACTTTAAAGCGCAAAATTCGCTCTACTGATTAATGTTAATGGTTTCGTCTTCACTGCGTGTTTTGCTTATTTTAGGCTATCAAATTAAAAATGGGAAAAAAGAAAAATTGAACGATTTTCTTGTACAAGTTGAAATTAGGACGTAAAGTAGTAGAAACTGCTCATAATATTAACCATGCATTTGGCGAGGGAACCGTCAACGAACATACAGCACAATTTCGTAACGGAGACTAAAATCTCGAAGATGAGAAATGTTGCGGACGTCCTTTGGCGATTGACGACGACCAACTGAGGACCATTGTTGAAGCGGACCCATGCAAAACCACTCGAAAGGTTGCAGAAGAAGTTGACGTTGATGATTCAACAGTTGGACGACATCTGCACCAAATGAGGAAATCAAATAAGTTTGACAAATGTGTGCGGCACGAGCTGAACAAAAGTCAAAAAAAATTGCCGCTACGAAATCTGCTCTGTGCTTCTTTGGAGCAAGAAAAACCACCCATTTCTTGTTCACATTGTAGCATGTGACGAACAATAGATTCTATACGACAACCGATGGCGTTCCGCCCAATGGCTGGACCAAGGTGAAGCTCCAAAACACTTGTGCAAACCGAAGATGTATCAAAAGAAGGTCATGGTCACTGTTTAGTGGTCGACAAATGGAATTATGCACTACAACTTCTTGGGTCCTGGCGAAACTATCACAGCGGAGAAGTACTGCTATGAAATTGACGAAATTTACCAAGAGCTACAACATTTGTGTCCAGCATTGGTCAATCGAAAAGGACGAATCCTTCTTCATGACAATGTCCTACTGCATGTCTCACAAATGACTTCATAGAAATTGAACAAAGTGGGCTACGGAAGTCTACCTCACCCAGCTTACTCATCAGACCTCTCTTTCCCACCGACTATCACTTTTTCAAGCATTTCGACAACTTCCTGCAAGAGAAGGCATTCAGCGACCAAACAGCAGCGAAAAACGCCTTTTAAAAATTCGTTAGTTTCAGCACTCTAGAATTCTATACTACCAGAATAAATAGACTTGTGTCTTGTTGGCAATAATGCGTACATTCGAATGGTTCTTATTTCGACTAATAAATTTTATTCTAGGTTGAGATAAACTGTTTAAAATTGGTGGTTAAAAACTGCAACTATTTTTGCATCAACTGTTAAAGGAAACTATCTCGTCTGAGATGAGGTACATACTCTATAAATTAATTTTTTATAGTATAAAAACTAGAATAATATCTAATAACTAAATCTACCAATGACAAATTGCCAAAGACGGGCAAACACGCTGTTGAAGGAAGTTATCCCGCCTGCGAACATGGAGAACAAAATGGAGCATATACCTTGAAAGAAAATTCCTTAAAAAATCAACTCTGGTGCTACTTCATAGTTTACTCACCAATTAATATGAAATATGAAGTTGAGTAACGTGGAGAAATATTTAAGCGGCCTATAATAAGGAGTGGTACTAACAAGTAGAATTGCATTTCTACTCCCAGAGACCACGTATGAGTAAAGAGATCTTCGGAGAGAGACAACTAAAATCGAAGTTAATAAAATCTTAAATCATCTAATTAAAGCCGTCTAAAGTATAATTTTTTTTCATTTAATGTGAGGAACTCCACTTAGAATCACACATTACTAGACTTGAAAAGTCGATTTCTTATCAATTTTTAAATCACTTTCTATGTTCGGAGTTATTAAACAAAAGTCAAGCTGAAGTTTGTCCACTTATTTTGGGTAAGTAAGAATGATTACTCCAAAAAATGCATTATGAGGTTACCAATCTTAACCTAAAGAAATATACTCAGGATGCTAAGTTTTCTCACCATTCTCTCTAAAAAGATAACTTCCGTAATAATTTTCTAACCACATTCCTACTATTTTACTCATTTAAGTTTTAGTAAGAAAGATGTTTTCGTAGAATGTGTCCCGATTGTGAAACTAGCAACTTAGGGTTGTGTTGCTTGTCCTCGTGTTTATTACTCAGTTAACCCCTCGTATCCACATTCCTCCACTGATCCATAACTGTACTTGTTCCACAAGTGCATCCGCTCGAAGTCCCGCCCCTTTGTCTTGGAAGGTATTTAAGTTTGTTTACTTGACGAAGAGAGAATAAAAATTCTCAGATCGATTTGCCTGAGCTGTAGGAAATATTAGCACGCACACACAAGAAGTAACCCAAACGGTACAGAATGTATATTGCATTTTAGAGCTAAGAATTATTGGAGTGTCGAAAATTCTGTAGACGTGATTTTGCAAAATAAGTATTAATTTATTAATAACGAAGGTATTCTACAGACTGGGCAAGAATATACTGATAAATCATTAGTCTAATAAATAAAAAATAAGATATCAACATATTTCTTTAATATTTGGAGTTTTACAGTGTAGCATTTTCTGGAGAACAGGTTTGACTCTCACATCGCATCTTTTTTTAATATGGTAGAAATCAGTATACAGTGTTCTTTAATACTGAAGTTTTATCCTCCAGTGCTATTATTTTCTTCTCCTTTTCAATTATTAACATATTTGTTCACTATCTTTTTTAATTATCCTCTCTTCTTTTTGACTAACCATGGCATAATATTCTCTGGCATTATTTGATTCTGCGATATTGGTGGCAAATAACAGAGCCGGGCCTGCCGCTTCTACATTCAATTCTATATTTGATGATGGGAATATCGTGAACAAAGAGACCAAGATGGCCAGAATAATAAGCAAATACATAGGAACGATTCGTTTTACTCGCCGATAGTAAAAATTCAGCACGAATTTTATAGTGAAGTTCTTTTCACCTCTTGTGATCAAAGAAATAAGGTATCCAGAAAGAACAAAAAATCTAAATAAATAAATATATATATAAGTAAAAAAAGACTTGCACATTTTAATTTATTTTATAAAGATTCAAACTAACTGATCGACTCCTATATATCCATTTGGGAACTGCTTTGGGAAGAAGTGAAATAAAAGAACGGAGATGATGGCTATCCCTCGTAAACCTTGTAGATCTTCACGCTTTGATGAAGTCGCCATTATTTTGATAATTTAAAAAATATAACACTATCCCTGAATAATTTATACATTAATATCTCGTTTTTATCTGTAACTACAGTGACGTCGCGGATTAAGGGGTTCATAGTGCACTCTGGTGCCAGACTGCACTAGAGGCCATAACTTACTTCAAAGTGGGAATATCCCAAATCTAAAGACGGATTTGGAATCAGCGTAAAATTTCGCATGTTATGGATGTTTTTTGTGAATAATTTCATACATTTATACTTTTATTCTCTAAATATTCTCTACCGAAGATCTAATTAATGATACCATCACAACCCAAGTGTCTGCCACAGTATAGTTTCAGTACGTTTGATTTAAGTGGGTACGGGTGACGGACCGGTTCCTCCTTTTGGGACATGATCCTCAGCTATTTCTCGGTGAGCGTCTTCCTTTAATTCATGACTTTTTTCCATTTCAAACGTTTCTCTACTTGTCTAGCGCTTAGAATATCATAGAAACCTTAAATCTCACAGATTTTTCACTAGTGACAGTTTTCGTTTTCATTTGTTTCCTTTTGCCAGCTTTTTTCTGGTTGTTCTTGTCTACTATTCTGTACGGGTTTGAATCGCCTACCCATGCTTTTTAACTTCTATCACACTTATTAAAGTTACCGGCAACTTGGCCCCCCAATTTTTGTCGCGTTGCTTTTTTAACGACCGACCAGCCTAACTATGCAGCTACGGGGTATTCTTGGTGTGATACCTTGTGTTATGTTTGTTGTTTATTGTTTACTCGATATTATTTCTAATAAACTCTTTTCTTTTATTGAGTTACAATATTAATAGCAATCTCTAATCCTTTTTCGTGGTTAGTATGAAACTACAAAATACCCCGCGGCTGGATAGGTAGGCTGGTCAGTCGTTGAAAAGACAACGCGATAAAAATGGGGGGTCAATCGAGGGGCCAATTTACCGGTCACATTTATACGAAATAGGATAAAAATTAAAAAGCATTGCAAAACCATTAAGGCATATGTAAAACAGTAAAATGAAACAGCCAGTTAAAAGTTGGCAAACGAGAATACTAATTAAAACCGAAAATGTTATCAATAAAAAAACAATGAGATTTTAAGGCCAATTATAATATAATTAGCATTTGAAAAGTATAGGAATCTTTTTGAATTGACATAAATAGTAAATAGTGAATACAAATCTAACCTAAGAAAAGATAAAAGTTATTTGAGATCATCTGAGTGACAAAATCGTGGAAAACTCTAGCACCGAATCTCGGTTTCCGTTCCTTACCACACGTCATCTCCGCCTTTTGTCATGACAGTAACAAAGGCCCTGCTACTATTTCTACATAGACCTTTAATGGAGGATATTTAGAGAATAAAAGTATGAATTTATGAAATTATGCACAAAAAACATCCATAAAATGCGCAATTTTACGCTGATTCCAAATCCGTCTTTAAATTTGGGATATTCCCACTTTGAAGTGAGTTAGGGCCTCTAGTGCAGTCTGGCACCAGAGTGCACTATGAACCCCTTAATCCGCGACGTCACTGTATATGATTATGACAAGTATTACCGCTGTGTAGACTCATTTTCTCCTTATATTTTTTGAGCAATGTATTCAGATTATATTTACCGTTTTCTATAAATTAATTAGTAGTAATAGCATTGTTTTGGCTTTAGCTGAGTAAATATAAGAGATAGCAAAAACATTTTGAACTGTGCTGTGATCAATAAAACATAGTTTTAAGTTCGTAGGAGAAATAAATAATTTGGTAAGAGAATTTAAAATCAAAACAGAAAAATTACTTTTTGTTGTTATTCACGACATTACTGACGATATTTGGGCTAGAAACCCCTCACGAAGACAAACGTAATAACAAAAAAAGGTAACATTAAATCATGAATTCTTCTCAGCAATCGCAACATGTTCCTCTCGTTGCTCATGCAAATGGACGATGGCACTGCGTAGAAACACGCTTCTTCAACATAGGGAAATGCTAAGTCATACATTTTAATCTAATTGTGCTTGGAAGGACATTAAGAACATTGACGCGCCCTTTATGCAAACCGATTGATGCTTGAATTCAATGGAGTACACAGAGGAACGGTATAAGATATGAGAACTAATTGATACCATTAAGGGTAGTTAAAAAAAATAATTTCCCCAATCGTCATAACTACAATGAATTATTTCAAAAATATGAACTTATACTATTAATGACATATAAAAATGCACAGTGGAATCGAAGCTGTGATAATAGAGAGGATAATTTAGATGCTGTTGTCGTGGAAATAAGCAAACAAGCGATGGTGTCGTTGCCAGGAAGCACGATAGTGTAAATCCGTACAAACGAGTGTCATAGTATCTCAATTATATCTTCGTTTCTTATTCCTGTCCAATAATCCTTTATTTATACAGATGTAGCAGAGGGACTATGAAATGATGACGGTACAATTCATGTACACGGCTGTGCAGCTTCTCTTAATTTATTGTTAATAATATTAACAAAAGTCGAAATTCATGGATTTTGTGATATTTTTGTTCAGATCAGTTAGCATTGCTTACTAGAACACTAGTTGACTCTAGTTGTCACAATTAGCTACCGTCATATCAAACTTTGATTTTAGATAGAGAAGTGAATAGAAATAAATCTATATGTAATACATAGATACTTACATAGATTATCGACATATCGTTACAATAAAAAGTAATATTATCAAAACAAAGGAATATAATTTATGAAAAGTAGGTCTTAGTTGTGGATATACATTTTCCCACTAAGTACAGAGAATAAATTTCATTTATACCATCAAAATATATTTTAGTCCTCGAATTGCCTAAGATATCTAGGTTTTACTTTTTCTTTGTGCTACTAAAGCTGAATTTTCTGATTTCGAAATAATGACCTTGAATGCGATTATTTGTCACAAACATATCCGTAACTGTAAATTGAATGTAATCAGTGAATGTTCTATTCAATTTTGACTTTCGCTAGTAAATCAGTTACGTAATGAGTGTAAATGATTAATTCCATTCCATTTCTCATGATTAGCTACAAATAAAGTAGTAACTGAATGAACCAACAAATAAATCAATATGTGTAAGTTTGAATCAATAGTGCTCTAAGATGAGAGCTGACCGTTATGGTTCGAAATGATTCACCAATGATTTATCGGGTCTTTTATAGTGTTTATTGAATATGAAACATTAAACATCTCTCTATGGGTCTTAAGAAAACATTAAAGCTGTCCCACTTAGGGTCAAATAGGGGAATTCCCTTCTTAAACCCTTACGCAACCCTCTTTTTGGGGTATTACGCGATCAGGCTAATTTTACTTGAGTTCTAAAATGCGGCACAACACTTTCCTTAGATGCCTTTATTCGAACTGACTACGGAGAGAGCTCAGGAGACTCCGCCCTCTCTTACAATAACTACAAAGCGATTGTGTTACATATAAACTAAAACAGATGTTAGGTTCTATTAGGCAGAATAATATGCGATTAAGCAAAGAAGAAAAATAAAGTGTCTGCTGTGCAGGACAAAAGCATCATTACGCTAAATGCGGCATATACAATTATTGGGATATAATGTTCTCCTGAGAATTCAAGACATCATTAATCACTTTCAGGTTGTTGGAATTGCAAAGAAACATCAGTCTTCCCCAACATCCGTAGTCTTAGGGAAGATAAACATATGATGTGCACTAGTTAAATATATATAGACCCTACTCCCCCCAACTACATAGTACGATCTATCTGTACACAAAGCGCCAACACTGTGAACATTTTCCACCACTTTAATCGTCCTTCTATCCTATCAATTTCAGTGTACTAGTAGTAATCGTTCCTCTTCCTACAAACAAAGAGTTTGGAAAATTAGAACAAAACTAAAAAAATAACAGCTTCATTATAAAAATGTCAACAAATTCTAACATAACAATGATAACGTTTTAAACAACAATCTTTCTAAAGTAAAACAACATATAATCATCACTAACAAGTGCCATTAAATATTAATTAAAATGGTAGTGTGACTAGGCGTCTTTAGAATCGAGAGATGTTATATCCATAGTTTCAGCAAGTTTATTTGTACGAAGATCTGAAAAATATAGTTTAAACTGCAATTAATAATCATATTTTTTGCTTAGTTCACTCAAAACTATATTGCTACTTTTTAAATTATTAAAATAATAGAGGGAGTGTCCTAGTCTTTAGGAAACTCATACCGTTCTTCTTTGATTGTTTTTTTTGTTTTTTCACAGCCTTCTTAATCAATCTATTCAACTGTACGTTTCCATCAATAGTAAGACTTGTCGGCATAACTGGTTTAGCTTCTTCTACGCTGTCACCTTTCTTTTTCCGACCACTAACCACTACTGTTGAAGAATCTGTAAGTCGTTTGAACAGGACTAATTTTAAAACGAATAATTCTAAAATTTACCTATATTATCAACATCCATGGTTTCATCGTTCTCGTCATTTGAAGAGTTGTAGGGAACAAATGTCACATCGGTATCCACGGACAAACCTAAATTAAACGTCAATCACAGAAAACTAGTATAAATACATATGAACCTAAAAAATGAAATAACTATGAACAATTAATTCCTTTCGATAATCTATTCTCTGAACTATAACAGACTAAGCCTAGTATTTTTTCTTTATTTTAAATAATTTTGTGCATTTCCATCCATGCTTATAGCATATTATGTAATAAAAGAACTGCGAATATTACAAAACGAACCCTCTACGATTTGAGCTTGATCATCATCGAGTGCATCGATGTCAAACTCTTTGCTAAATTGACTGACTATCTCCGCTGATACTCCTATTGAATCATGTTTTTCTTCTGGAGGATGAGTGTAGTAACGCAAACGACCGTTGTTCCACTCATTCAATACCTTGAAACTTTTATGTAAAAAATGTCCTTTATAATAAATACTTCAAAACAGAAATATTTCTTCCTTTGAGTGAATAAAACCGATTTAAATGTATTGCTCAGATAATATAAATTTACGTGTTTAGCAGCAGCTGTGATGTCTGGTCTAGCACCCTTCTTCAAACGTCCAAGTTTTCTTGCAACTAAAGCTAGAAACTGATCTACCGACTTGAACTCAGGAATGGTATAGTGCAGCATCAACTAAATATACAATTGGCTATTACATATAGAGTATATATAATGCTTTATAATAGTATATAACTACAGTCCATATCTTTAATAAGTTGCAAAAGATATTTTTAAATATAACAAAGTAATATAAGTGAAAACTCACCGTTTCCTTATTACATCTACGAAGAATAGCATGAACTGGAGCTATTGGGTCAGGAAGAGAGTCGACTCGGATAGCATTTTTTAGTGCTACCTGTTACAAAACAGTCATTAAATCAATAAGGCAATTCGAAATTACTTGATGATTCTGTTAAAACTAATACATTAGACTTAAAAGGTGTGACCAATATAAGTACATATAGTATTCAATAGCTTGTATCCTGTGGCAAAAATCTAGAATAGTAGCCTCACCTCTATTGGATCAATATCTTTATTGCTTAACAAGACCACCCCTGGAGAGTCAAGTAAACGAATATGCTTATCCAACTCTATTTCTTGAATTTCCCTAAACTATGCTATAATACAATTAACTAATAATAAAAGAATTACAGAGAGTAAATACGAAATTCACTTTTACTGGTTTAAATTATTTTATAGTAATTGGATCTGAAGATACTCAAGTTTTTAAATTTCTAGTCCGAAATTAATAAAATAAGTTAAGAAACCAAATTATCTTTATAAACGATGTTTTATTAAATATAATTCGTATTACGAACTTACTTAGTAATTCCTGGCAAAGCTCCAACGTTACAAGCCCGTTTTCTTTTTAAACTGTTAATTACACTACTTTTTCCAACATTGGGGAATCCTGAAAATCAGATGTTGAAAATTGAGTATTTATTAATCATGAAATACCGGTAAATTCGAAACTCTTATTGAGAACAACTGACCTACAATCCCAACTCGAATGCTCGTCTTAATGTCTTTATTACGGCAATAATTTCCCAGAAGCTTCATGACAAGATCAGCTCCAATACACTTCGCAGTATTGCAGTTGTTAAAGTTTGAACTTGAAAACCTACTCTGAAAAAAATAATAAGACATTTTTAAAATTTTTCCAAAATTGAGACCTTTAATAATGAACCCACTAGGTTGGTATTTTGATCTTGTGTGCTGGCTTTGAATGCTATTGTGGGCAACTGAGAACGAAGATAAATTAGCCACTTCTTTATATTTTCTTTTGGCACTAGATCAATCTGAAAATACTCTACCTCAATATTAGTCAATTTTTTAAATGTAAAAACTTTCATGTAAGCATAGTTTAAAATATATTTAGGTAAAGTAAAATGATATGTGACATAGGTATGAAAAACCTTATTTAGTAGAAGAACCAGCCTCTTGCCACCTTTGATGACTTGTTCTTCTACAGATGCACTACGACTTCCTAGAGGATCACGTGCATCCAAGACCTGGAATATGTTAAAAATACGTTAAAGTTATCTAAAAATGAATATCAGTTTTTTTCTAAATTTCAATTGGAAATCATAATATTAGAGAAAAATGGTGGTATACCGTTACATACCTCAATAACAATGTCAGCAGTCTCAATCGTCTTTCTAACTTCGCTAGCATATGCTTTAATTGTTTTGTCATCCATAGTATTTAACTTCTCATCACTTGGTTTCTCCGTACCTTGGCGTTTATCAAATTCGTCACCCTATGATGCAATGCAATGTTAGGAAATGTATAATACTATAGATAACATAAAGTCCATATTATTTATTGCATTAGCTAACACTCATATATATTAAAATGAACTTACCTGTCGAGCTGCCTTAGCTGTTAGAGATTCTAAATCCACCGGAACTGCCAACTTACGCTTTTCAATACGATCATTCTTTGCAGCCTCCTGTAACTAATAATATATCCAAAATACACATTAAAATGTTAAAACAGAGAATATATAAACAATATTCCCACCTTTCTGGCTTCTTGTTGAGCCTTTAATCTTTCACGTGCTTGCTCTGCTTCTATTAAAATTTCTTCTTTGAAAGGACATGAATTTGGAACGACAATAGTTTTTTGAGCCTTTTTTTTGTTCCCTAAAATAAATTCTCGCTTTAAAAAAAGTGTAGGCGAAATACAGAAAATTGTTATAGATATTATTTACAAAAACGAATATTCCTGAGTTTAAAATCAAATTTATCACTGTGTTGAAGTGAATATCATTATGAATAATATAAAAACTATTACCTAATTTTTTTGCTTCTTTTTTTACCTTCCTGTTATGTTCTCTTACTTTTTTCTCAATTTTATATCGCTTAGCACAACTTTGCCTCTTGCTGGCTTTCTCTAAAAAAACCAAATGGAGTATATATCGATTAATTACTCTGTCTCACGCAAAATATGACTAACTCACTAAGACAGTATTTGGCCATTATATAATATGATAAGGCTGAAAAATTTGTAATTAGCTGATTAAAATGCATTAATAATCAGGGACTATACATTATATATGATAAAATACCAAATAAAGAATAAATATACGAAATTAAACGTAACAACAAACACATAGTATACGAATTATGTTAATTGAAAACTACTTAAATATTACCTATAATTTTAGAATAATTATAAGTGAATAAATTTCATAACTCTTTGCCCTCCAGTTTTCATTCTTCCCCTTTAATGCTTTTTAATAATAATATAAGGGATAATTTGCATACAGTAAATCCAATAAATTTATCAGAACTAAATGCTTGCAAAGTGAATTACTAATAATCAAACAGTGATCGCACTAATAAGATAAATGTATAGATATTTGGAAAAAATATTCTTAAAATAATAAAATGATATTGATATAAGAAAATATAAAGCATCATATCAATTAGAGAGTTGGTATTTTAGACATAAAAGAGCACATTTAGGTGAATTTACAATTACATTATAAAAACTGAAATATAAACAAGTCTCTCGAATATTTCTCATTAATTAAGCATATACACACAGATGATCTAACATCACTTGTCAGGGTTTTCGGTGGTTCTGCCTTCGATTAGACTTCTGTTATAATTCTACTGCTTAGCTCTTATTCTATATATTAGGAAAAAAACGGACTATGATTAGAATATTATTCCAATATACGTGAAAACCCTATAAATTATAGTGCAAAATAAAACGCCGCGTTGCAATGTGTAGAAAAGGATACGGTAAATTTCGAGCTTCTTCAAGATTACGGAATTAGCACGTAAAAGTGGTCTTTTCTAACAAAAACGAGTCATTATAGAATATAAATCGAATATGGTTTTTTTTATTGCAATAAATAGTGAATAAAATTTTAGTTTCTAAAAATGTTTGTTGCACCTATTTTACCACTTATATTCAATGAAGAACTATCTCATGAACGCTTATGAAGAGCTATGCTATACATTTTGAAGTTTAATTATAAGTCTATACATCCATTTCTAAATTAGCTAAATAAAGTAATACATTATTAACTAATTGCTGAGTCACAGCTTGTAGTCTTTTAACGCTATTTAGGTTATAGCAAAATACCAGTACGTTTGAAAGGATCTATTATAGAGCACAAGTGAGAAAAATCAGGATCTGTAAACTTCGCTCATTTATCCTATATACACATACATCTGTCTTGTGGTCCAGATTACGGATCTCTCGGGGTGTCTGGTACATCTAGACAATAGGTCAACAGATCTGCATAGTAAACACTTCTTCCTTAAGTAGTACACATAGTACTACATCCTTGAACATTCAGTAAGTTTAAAAAAAAATTTATACCATTTAGAATTTTCAGTACTATAGAGTGCTACTTCCATTAATATGTATAAGAATTTAGCCAGTAAAAATTTATACAGATGTTTATTTGTTCGATAGCATCTCCGCATTATTGCACCAGACATCTCCATTACTCTCTCCTCCAATCGATGCCCTTTGTAAGCAGTCGCTAGTATTTTCCGAGCCAGCTGCCCTCCCTGGCTACTTTCGATTCATTGATTGACCTTTCTTAAACATCAGTGTTTTCGCTTATTATTTTATACAATTTGTTTCTATATATGCGAAACCAAGCTATATTTTAATTATAGAAATACATCTTAATTTGTTTGCACTACTCGTAAATCTTGCGAATGATTAGGCATATTAATACTTACATTTTTACCAATTTTTCTCTTTTGAAAAAGTCGATTTTAGATAAATTCATAGTTATTATTCTTGACTCTTCCACAAAGATAATTTCACCCCGTTCAAGGTCGTTGTTTGCTTTTATAGTTCCAGAGGCTGTTCAATTGAGCGTTGAGGTCATATGTGCATTGTTTATTGAGTCTATAGTTTTTGAAATTACTTTATGGCTTTAATTTAATTTAATTTTTTCCTATTTTCCAGATGCGAAATTTACTACTTGCAGTTTTTCTTTGGTTACAGTATCTTAGTGTGTATACCATTCCTGAAGTAATAGTAATGACTGTGGCGACGGAAAAAACCGATGGATTAAAACGACTATTACTATCAGCAGAGACGTTCAATATACCAGTAAAAGTATTAGGCTTAGGTGATGAGTGGAGAGGTGGAGACACGCGTGTAGAACAGGCGGGTAAATAGAAAGATGTTCATTTTACGTCTCTATATTAATATAATATTTGAGAATTAAAAAGTTCGATTATAGGGAGGAGGTCAGAAGATATTAACTCTGCGCAAGGAACTAGATGATTTTAAAGATGATAAGAATACAATGATCATTTTTGTTGATGCGTACGTACCCATTTTTATATTATTAGGAAAGAGTTTACCAATTATTTTAACCAGTTTTCAGGTATGACGTAATATTCACAACGGATGCGAGTACCATTCTGCAGCGATTTTTTGATTATTTCAAAGACAAGCGTATTGTTTTTGGAGCCGAACCTTTCTGTTGGCCAGATGAATCTCTTGCTGCCGAATATCCTCTTGTCGAATTTGGAAAAAGGTTAGTAGCCAATTTTTATTATTCATTTCACACAAATAATTGCTGAAAAAAAATCACATTTAAAAAAAGAAATACCAGTCTTCTTTAAAAAATCTTTTAGATACTTGAACTCAGGATTATTTATGGGTTATGCTGCTGATATATATAAAATGATAAGTCTGAAAGAAATAGCAGATGCTGACGATGATCAACTGTATTACACGATGATCTACCTTGACGAAAAACTCAGAGTACGTATTCATAAGTATAAATACGCTGTTAATCAAATTTCTAATTATTCATAAATTTCTGTGAATTTTACCACAGTTTATTCTAGAGAGAACTCAAAATCTCTCTTGATTCAATGTCCCGAATTTTCCAAAATCTCAATGGAGTAATTGAAGATGTCGAGCTGCAATTTGATGAAGACGGAAATGCTAAAGTAAATTTATTAAAGTACCTTTTTAAATTTAATGAATTTAGTTACCTAAAGTATTGGAACTTATTTGCGAGGATTTTTTTTAGGCATTTAACGCTGCATATAATACTCATCCAGCCATACTCCACGGAAACGGACCGAGCAAAAGACATCTTAACTACCTTGGAAATTACGTAGCTCATAGATGGTCTTCTACCACAGGATGCTTATATTGTAGTGACAAATCTCACCTTGACATTACGGTATGCATAAGGGAAGAGAAAAGGTTGTAGAGATTTAAATGTGGAGCATACATTTATAATAGTTTTCGTATGAGATTATGAAGTGCTTTCATTAATAGCAAGTTTATTTACTACTTTTTAAACGTCCCAATCTAGGAGTTTGAAACTAATATTGTCATCCAAAAGCACTTGTTTATAAGAATAGGTAATATATATTATCCGTGGGTTCATATTAATGATTGCAGAACTTAGACCTAGACGACTATCCATTGATAACTATGTCGATTATTATTGCCAAACCAATTCCATTCCTTGAAGAGGTTGGTTGTTAACTGATAGAAAAAAAAAACATAAAACAAATTGGTGATTATTTTCGTCCATTTAGGTTCTCGAATCACTTGCAGGACTTAATTATCCAAAGAAGAAAATTGTCTTGTTCATCTATAATTCACAATATTACAGCATAAAAACGGTAATGATATCCTCAGTTAGATTATATTGTTAATCTCCTTACTAATTATATATCTTATAGATTACGAAGTTCCTCTCAAAATTTGGTTCAGAATATTATTCTAAAAAGATTATTAATGGAGTTACAGAAATTGGAGAACGAGAAGCAAGACAAGAAGCAATGTAAGTAAACAAAACCATTTATTGTAGAAAATGTCTAGATTCTTAATTGAATTCTATACACTAATTATAGTACTCTGGCAGTCCGTTTCTCCTCTGAATATCTTTTCATTGTGGATGGAGACGTGGTACTAACGAATGCAAATACTTTGGGTCGCCTGATCGAATTCTCCGCCAATTATCACATGTTAGTGTATAGACGTTTGTTTTTAAATGTTTTAAGGCACATATTTTAGTGGAATCGTAGCTCCAATGGTAGGTCAACCCGGAAAGGCATTCACCAACTTCTGGGGAGCTATTGCGTCCAACGGTTACTACGCGAGAAGCGAAGACTACATGGCAATCGTACATGGAAAACGAATTGGCTTCTGGAATGTGAGTCGGAAAATATTATTTTTGCCACTTCAATAGTGATTATGACGAAAATTAACCATTAAATGACAATAATATTTTTCTTAATGTATTTTCGTATATAAGAACATGCTTATTTTGAAAATCTCTTTGAATTTTAATACTTTCCTCTATCACGACTAATATAATTAGCCCAAATTCATGGAAGGATTTTAAATATGAAATAAGGTTTGTTGTTTGTTTAGAATTCAAGAAATTTATTTTATATTCGTAATTTCCATATTTCATAGAGTGAACATTAACTTTGCTACTCCCCTAGGTTCCCTTTGTTACTTCTGCGATCCTAATTAACAAAGAAAAGATGAAACAGATGAACGTTTCATTTTCCTATAACAAGAACATCGATCCAGATATGTCCTTCTGCCAGTGGGCAAGAGATCATGTAGGTGTTTATAATACAAATATCTTTGACATTGCCAGTGAAACCCAAATTCTTGGTTTAATTTCGATAAATATGCTTTTAATGCACAATTTTATATTGATAGTTTTGAAATTATTGTTTAGGGACATTTCATGTACGTGGACAATGAGGCATATTATGGTTTCCTTGTGGTAAATGAGGAATTCACAGAGTTTGTTCAGCAAGGAAAGGCACATGCAGAGTTGTGGGAAATTTTCGAAAATAGACAGGCATGTTCTAATATAAACTTTACCTAAAAATCAAATATTTATATCATAAATGTTCAGCTGTGGGAGGCTCGTTATGTGCATAAGGAATATCGAAAAGTAATAGAGGAGGGTGTCGAAGTAGAGCAGGCTTGTCCTGATGTTTATGACTATCCTCTACTCTCAGAAAGGTTCTGCGAAGAATTGATTGAAGAAATGGAGCATTTCGGACAGTGGAGCGATGGTAGTAATAAGGTACCATTTCAGAATTATTTATGTAGATTGAATAGAAAAAAAATTTATTTTAGGACACTAGACTAGCTGGCGGTTATGAGAATGTGCCGACTAGAGATATCCACATGAACCAGGTAGGTAAATAGAGGTACTATAAAGGAAGAAAAAACATCTACATATATAGGATGTAAAATATAATATCAAATAGAACCAATAATTAATTCTTATCATTTATAAAGTCTCATAGTCATGGCAATTTAATCTTTATCGCTTTTATCTCATTCTGCTTTTTGCATCAATTGTGTTTAATATTATAATATGAACTACTTACAGATTGGCTATGAACGTTATTGGCTATACTTCATGGACGAATATGTTCGTCCAGTTCAAGAAAAGGTTTTTATAGGATATTATCATAGGGTAGGTAACCAGCAAATCATTATTATCATTATTAGACAAATATATTACACAGAGTGCCCAAAAAATTTATGATACGAAATGTAAGTACAGTTAAATTAACATATATGAAGTAACAATTTGCTATGGCAATGAAAATGTGTTGCCTACTTACTCATGAGCTATATGTCAAGAGAATGACTATTCACCGGACACCGAAATGATATCAGAAGTTTGGTCCAGTAGAGGATCGTTCTAGCAGCGGAGGCTCCAGGTCTGTGAGCACTTCTCGCGTTCGAAAATTGTCAAGAAGAGGATCCTTCGAGATCACAACAGCTTATTGGGAAAGACGAGTTTAACCTCAGCATTAGTGCAAAACAAATGAGGAGAATCGCCTAACATGAACTAGGGTTTTACCCTTATAAGATCCGTCTAGCCCATGTGCTGACGAAGAACATGAAGGCCAATCGTTATGACAAAGCAAAGAAACTCCCAGGCGTCGTTCGGCAATTCCGCGCCTCGAACTTGCTTTTCACTTGCGGAAAAACTTTCATTGTCAACCCAGTATGCAATATTCAGAACAATAGGCAACTTCTTCAACATGAATACCAGAGGTCTGAGAATGCATTTGTAGATACCAGAAGCCATTTCCCCTCATGTGTCATGGTTTGGGCCAGAATAACCACATCAGATGAAGCTTCGTTGATGTGTGCTGCGACCCATCGTGGGAAACTTCGAGACGTGTCTACTAGCTCCTGTGATCGCAAAAGGAGGAATCTTCGAGCACCTAATGAACTAAATCATTGTTTGCTATCTTATGTTTCTGGGTAAATTTTCATGTCGAATGCTGTTTTCATCATGAAATTATGAGACTTTACATCCGTTTCAGAACTTTTGAACCACCTTGTTTCTGATTAATTACATTTCAGCCTATCGAGTCTAATATGATGTTTGTCGTTCGTTACCGCCCTGACGAACAGCCAGCACTTAGACCCCATCATGATGCTAGCACATTTAGGTTTATATTTTCAAATCTAAATTCTTCCTAATATCGTGACACTTTTCAATCAATTTATTTTGTTTTACATATTGTTTTCTATTAGTCGCTTAGATGGCGCACCAATAAAATTTTAATATTTCGAATAAATTATAGTATTGACATCGCTTTGAACAAGAAAGGCAAGGATTTTGAGGGAGGTGGCGTTCGATACATACGCTATAATTGTACCGTACAGGCCGATCAAATCGGTGAGAAACAAATGTCCTAAAATGTACTTTATAGAATTAAATAAATGCATTCATTGAAATATTATTTGAATTACAGGCTATGCAATGATGTTTCCTGGACGGCTCACTCATCTACATGAAGGCCTTCCAACTACTCATGGGACACGATACATTCTAGTATCGTTTTTAAATCCTTGAAAATTTGCTTGAGTTTATGTGTTAATTTATAGGTATTACTATTAGTCGGTAATTTACTCAAATAGACACATTTCAAAACAAAAATACTAAGCACCTATTGCGATAGTCATGGACTACTCCTGTCAAGTAGCTTTCTAACTTTAGTTCAAGAAAACTTAATCCAATTAATTTTCTTGATGCTTTTATACTGATAATTAATGTCGTAAAATATGATAGCTTTTAACTTTGTGCTACATATTTTTAAAATGTTCGCAGTATTATGTCTCATTTTCACGGGCCGATAATTGCCTTAAATATTCACTGTGCAATAAATTTATTTCACCCCAACTTTCTAGTGAACGGCTAGAAATAATCCTATTACTGTTGCTATAATTTTAATAATGTAAACTATAAAGACATACTTATCGCTCAATCTCCAAACTTTTACTTATTATTACATGACTGAAAATTAGTAATTATAACTAAAATGTGTATATTAATAATCTTGAATAAAAGAAAGGTCAGTATTTTCTACTAGTTCAAACCTTCGCGTGGAAATAACCAAAAAGCTATTATTTAAACTAACGAATTATGTAGCTACAACGTTTGCATTTCCTAAGAATATTAATATATCTACAACATTGGCTTCATTTTAAAAATAATCATATATTTTACTAACATGTGAATATGTGACCTCGCATAACTTTCTAACTAGCATATAGCATTCTATACAGGTAAGACCTACACATATCTCCAAGAATGGATAAATAAGCTCACTCTTTTTAGGCTGCAAGATTATACCAATTGACCTAGATGTTGGTAAATATTGTAGAAGATAACAATAGGATGTGACTCTCTATGTATGATATTTAGTCATTAAGAAAGGAACGTGCATGCTATGATCATCTTTCCTTATTCAGTAGTCCTTAACTTATTTCTCAAATTAACCACTATCACACTATCGAACATTATTCAACTGAGTTACATTATTTCAATAATTTACGATTTAATGTAGTATGATCCTTAGCCAATTACATTGATATCAAAAAAACCTCACGAAATGGTTACCCATATTTTATGGCTTGATCATACTAAAAAATGAAAGTGCGTCACGCTAAACTCATCTTACTACAAAACCATCACGAATAGTAACTCAAGACACGAGAAATAGTACCTAAATACCACATTGTATTCCTAGTAAACAACAAGCTTAGTGGACATTACGTAGCGAAAGAAATTCAAAGGTTGGATTTTGTTCAATATTTAAAAAAATCTAAAATGCATGTAGAACCAATCTTCATCTTGTACCACACATCAGCGTTCTGTTTAAGTGATTATGTCCTATATAACATTAAAACTGGGGGTTAGCACGCGTATATTTCATAGTCCGTAAGCTATGAGCATAAATACCAGTTAAATATTAGTAAGACTATTCGTTAAACATCAAACTATTAAAAGTAGTTTCACGTTGTAAATCAACTTTAATGTATATAAACTTCTTTCTATAAGTAACAACAATTAACAAGTGATCAACAATGCCTTATAAATATGACCCTAAACGAAGCTAACATATATGAAATCATACTAGATTTTAAAAGTTAGATAAAATGCGATATTAAGGGCAATGGTATAATCTCCTGCTAACTATAAAAATGACAGAAAAATAAATTTATTGCCCTTGACTGATCTTCTGCAAAGCTGCCTCATCGGTCTGTGACATATTAGTCAACCGTTTACCCAACTTTTCATGTACATCTAAGTATTTGGCCACACAACGATCGAGACAAACAGCTTCACCCTCAAAGAAAAGTAAAATGGCTTAAAACTTACAAATACTTGACAACTACGGATATAGTTAAGAGATTCAAGATTTGACAAGAATCACCGTTATAACTTACTTTAGTAAGTTCTCCTTCTTTGAATGCTTTAGATATGCATTTTTCCTGGCATGCTCCAGTCATTCGTCGGTACATATCAGACATCATTTCCACCTCTAACTCAGCAACCATTTGCATTTGTTGTTCTGTAGCCATTCTAAACACAGTACTCATAAATCAATATAACCAATAATAGTTATTGACATATAGAGAAACAAACTATCTAAATGATGAGTGATTGAGACACTTTAAATTCCAATATTATTTACGAATTTTGGTAGCAAATGAGAATCTACTTTTAAGAAAAAAGAGATAAAGAAAAAATATTAAAAGTAGATTGAGAGTTTTGTTAGATAAAGTAATTTAAAGCAAAAATATGCAATGCTTAAATGTAAATATATTTACTTCTATATGTTCTCATTTCTTATAACTAAACTAAATATTACGAATGATTTTGTAATTAATACGAATTTCATAAGTAATTAAATTAATATAGGAGCAAAGGAACAAAACAAAGCCTATGAGTCCTTTACTTATTTAATACCTTGCTATTATTTCACTATTAAATAGTAACGTGAAATATATAAGAAAAATTCTGTACATTAGAATCCAGTTCAGTATTTATAAATTCTTTTAGCATTTTTAAAATACTTATAGTCTTTCAGTAAAACTCACATCAGCCAAAATAATAACAAAAAGCACTAAAACATTATTAAGGATTAATAACTAGATTAAAGGTTAATGTGGAGAAGTTAATAAAAACCAATATGATTGCGAGAGAACTCGGCATTGGGACACCTCGTCCATTTCTGTGATTGGTCAGTTGTATATTTTTGTTTTGTGTCTAGAGTCTCTCCTTGAATACTATTTCATGGCTACAAAGTAACGGGGCCAATTAACCGATTAAACTAAGTCATTTATAGATAATTTTCATATACAAAACACTTATATATGTTTTAAACAGTCAAAGTCATGATTAATATACCAATGAAATTTATAATGTAAGTGATGAAACATTTTGAACACTATAATATAATTTAGTATAAGTCAAAAGTGCAAAGAAAGTGCATTTATGTCGCCCTTACAAAATTGTAGCTATATGCCCTCAAGAGATAAATCACCGTATGCATTAACACAATGACAGCTTACGTACCAGCTCCTATCTCTTTCCGACCATCTCAACAGAGAGGTCGTGACATTGCCTTCTACCCACTTCCCTGCCAGTCAAAATTAGCCTACGAGTTTGCATTCCACAGCATCAATAAAGCTAGGACCATCATAACTTATTGCTGCTAGTAAACGTGCGCAGGAAAGGTGTGGGGAAGCTAACCTTTATTACTCAATATAACACGATACAAACGACTAATAAAAAGGGATTACAAGCTGAAACAAAGAGTCTAACGGGGAGCACTAATAAACAACACATAGGAAAGAAAAAAGGAAATAATGTATGCTACAGTAGGCAGCTCAGGGAACCATGATGAGTCTGGCGGCCGACCATTCTCTCTCTCCGTCTTGCGTCATCTCATATATATAGTGGCGCGGGCACCCTGGAATGTAAGCATTAATGATCGGCATAATGTATATTAGCTAGAGCAATGTATTTATATCCTAACCAACACCGCTACTTACATGCTGTACCTGCAGAGCTCTGAAGGATGGTGCTCGTTCAGCTTTCGGAAAGATCCCATACGTCTACATAGTGAACGGGAACTTCATCACAAACCCAGAGATTCCAGTGAATCCGCATTCCTGGACGCCAAGAAATTCGGCTAGGGCTTTAGCAGGACGTGAAACCATAGATGTCGGCAATTATCTTCGTCAGAACGCCAACATGACGCCGAAGCAAGCCCAGCACATGCTGTTGAAAAGGGTGGCGAAACCAGATTATGATAAATAACTTTTCTTATTTTTAACACTATTCATTCGGAAGTTTTTCTTAGGTGCTAATTATTTTCCTTTTTAAGCATTCCTTACACTCGCTGAAAAAAGAGCTATGGTGGAACAGCTAACTGTTGGACCGTCCGGGAGCTCCGGCACCTTAAGAAGGCAGCTGTCATATAATATAAATTATATGAAGAATGCTCAGTCTGTTCAACTGCGCCAAATAGTCAGTTATTTTAATAACTAACTTTGTATAACATTATATAATTTTTCCGTCAATTTCTATTGTCACACTCATTATTTTTTAAGGATAAATCCAATCTTCGTTGTGTGACAGACAATGAAGATCTTCTCCTTCTCGATGATGGTAACATGATCGTAGTGGGGAGTAGGATGCTGTGGAATGCCGTATTTCACACACTAAATGGGAAATCCTTCTTTGTAAGTAAGTCATCTCTACCCTACTGTAATTAGCAAAGTACTAAATATTTATTAGAAGGATGGGTGTTACATGCAAATTTCCAAAGAGTTGGATGCCGGCCGATCTAAATAGATATATAGTGTGTTCGTTGAAGTACAAGGAGGACAAGCTATAGCCATGTTTTTCGCGTTGATCAAGGCCTCCCAAAGAGCCACATACGATCGACTATTTAAGTATGTGACTTACTATCGATTTATCAACCTAATTTTTTCTATCTCCATTATTGTTAAATATATTCATAGTTCAGATGGTCCCATGATGAATTAGCGCAACTTGGCGACTTATACCATCTCACTTTACCGGGAGTGAAATTTTTAGCGGATTTCGAACTACGTGCAATGAAAGCCATTGAGAGTCAATTGGTAATCGAAGTCTTAGGGTACATCAAACATACAATTTTTCCTATTTAATGCACCTATTTTGTTTTTCTTACAGATGTACGTTTCACTACAAAAAATGCATCTATCAGAGAAGAGATGCGGTTGGACTCCGGTCCAATGCAGCGAGCGATGCTCTCGTTAGCACATACTTCCGAGGGTTCGGAGTAATGCCTTTCCTTGCACCGCATCTCTTTAACATCTCGGAATGCCTTCCCCCACCACGCCTGCCTAGTGATAAGCCGACGGAGGCTCTACTTGATAACTTTAGGACTTACTATAGAAATACGTGGCTCCCACCTAATGGGATTTTCCATAAGTACTTGGATCATAGTAAGAATTTCTATTCTAGAACTACCAATGCTGTGGAAGGTTCTCACACACGAATCAGAGCCGCCTTCCCTAGTGAGTCTTTTTTATTCCAACCACTACTTTTTTTTATTATTAAGGTTAATGCAGACTCTCCAGACGATCAAGTTCCTCATCTAATGGATATACTGAACTACTCTTGCGGTGAGATGACCATCACAAAGAGTTTGACGGCATCCATTGCCAACGGCACGCTAGCGCCACGATACATTCGTCCAGCCGAACAACGGCGCCAACAAGAAATTCATGGCGATATGAGGAACTTCCAACAGTTCCTAATTCAACTTGATGGGATCTTGCCGACTTCAAGGAACATTAAGTCATTCCTGGATTGTATAGCACATCGAATGGCCTAATAATCATCTAGTCGTTTTTCTGTGATCTTCTTCTGTTGTTGGTTTTTGTTTCGTTATCCAAACGGGTTACATTGTATTTACGGGTATGTAATTAATCTTTTGCTGAAACAGATTTCCCTTTGTTTCTTTCTCTTAGACAATTCAGTAAAATCATAGTACTACACATTTAGAATATTAAAGGACCGTATATTATCTGTGTCTCTTAATACTGCGCTTTTGTGTCTGCGCTCTATCTTGACAGGTAGCCAATAAAGGGGCGGTGCTTTAATTTGCCGAGCTCCTGTTACCATTTTTTCCGGTTTACGAATAGAGCGTTTTCGTTTTTTACTGTTTAGTTGGTAAGGTTTTTAGTGTCTAAATTTTCTTTTCAACTTTTTATTAGTATTTTCAATTCTGTTCAATTTGTTGTTTAGTTTAATTTAAATTTATATAAAATATATTTTTTATTTGGTGATCAATACATTTTTACCATCAAAATAGTTCTGATATTTAAAAAAATCATTTGGTGCTAAAGCACTTTTGAGTTGCCTGCTAATAAAGAAATATTTCAGCACTTTCCAACTAGTTGCTCTCGATATTTCGAAAATGTTTGTCAGATTTTATTTCTTGCTTAAGTGATCATACTTAGATTACAATTTTAGATCCGAAATAATGACGACCGAGATCACGGTGAATGGTACTAAAAGATTAGTTGATAAAGACGAACTGTGGGAACTGGCTAATCAAAATGAAAATGTTCAACTCAACATAGGTGAGTGGAGGATTCAAACTCGAGTAAAATTTGTTTTTGGCTTTTTTTATAAGATCTAAAATAACCTGGTGTATTTACTAATACTGAGTTATCTCATAAATCATTATTTAGTACGAGTTGAAGATTTACGATGCAGATGCCTTTATTACACATGCCAATAAGTATTATTCTGAAGTTCCTCCGGACTTTATTCAAACCGCGTCGAAGTTGTGGCTTGCCTGCATTTACACAGTTAAGAAATTCTATTTGGATATAAATGTACATTTGACATCTTATAACGCACTGAAATATTTCGTCAAATTGGCCTGTAACTTAGGATTGGACTGTAAAAAGGTGGTACGTAACCAGGTGATCAAGCTGGTTACTCCCTTTTATACGTCGCGGAACCCATGGTATTTAGGTGTGGGTTGTAGAGAGTGCACTCAAGGTTTAAATATATTTATTAGGGTATAATGTAAATGATACAGAGGATTACATAAGGCAAGAGGGTCAGAGGCTCAGGACACCCGCAACTACCCCGATTAATCCGCCCAGAGCCTTTTATAGGCCTACTGAAATCAGAGACACAGAGGAGATGCGGAGAATAGTGATAGGACCCAATTGGTGTCTATATTGCTTGGCAGGTTGCCGAAAAGTAAGTTAAAATTTAAAAGACTAGCTTTTGACAAAATTCATTCTATTAATAACTATTTTTTTAGGTTGCATTCTTACTCATATGGCAGCAAAAACATTGTGAAGAAAGAATTTCCAGATTTGATTTCTCAAATTGAATGATTCGTCAAAGAGTTTCCAAAAATTCCGAAGGATGAGGTTAATCATGCAATTAGTGGACTTCATTTCCAATCGATTCCTAGTATGACTTATGCTTACGATAACGATGCTAAGACGAAACTTTCAGGAACCAAGTATAATGGTGAAAATAGGTTTTATTAGACCGTATTTAATATTTTAATAACTTATTCTTTGAATTGAATTGTATAATTTTTGGTACTTCATGTCGTGGTCTATCCCGACATGAACACTCTAAACTATTAATATATATGTTTATGTAATTGCCCCAAAGGTCAACCCCGCCCATAAGGCGGGTAAGACAGGGCACTTGGCTAACTGACGGACGGAAGTTAGCCCTATACCCGACTGACCCTTTGAGAGAGCTCAAGGGTCAAGTATTTATCCCACTGTTGTTTTATTTTGGCAATAAACCTTTCTTTATTTTATCCTTATCTTATTCTAGTAATCTTAAACCACTGAACCACCGTTCTAAATAGGCTCCACTCCATTTAAAGAGTAGTGGGCCAGCACACAGTATCTCAACAGCTAGCGTCGGTCTACGACCCACTAGGATTTCTCGTCCCCCTCCTATTGCCAGCTAAGATATTCCTCCAATCACTGTGGGCAACAGACTATGCCTGGGATACAGTCTTGCAGCATGGTCACAGCACCAGATGGAGGGATATTATGAACGATATTAACCACTGGGAAAAACGAATTCCTCGTCACGTTCACAAAGGACATCATCCAGCGACAATTATCGTATTCGCGGATGCAAGTCAGCATGCCATTGCTGCATGTGCATACTTGAAGACAGCTGACGACTGCCACTTAATCATGGCTAAGTCAAAGTTACCTCACTTCAAAGGAATATCAACTATTCCTAAAATGGAGATGAATGCTATCACCATAGCAACACGCTTAGCCCTAGCAGTATTCACATCTCTACGCACAATAACATCGATACACGAAATCTTCATACTATCGGACTCTGAAATTGCACTAAAATGGTTACATGCTCCAATAGACCGGAGGGGTCTGGGAGTTCTTGTAACAAACAGATGCAGAGAGATTCTAAATATAGTTATGGAGATAATAGAATGCGGACCACGAATTCAATTTGGATATGTCCCCACACACCTCAACCCAGCAGACTGTGCTACGAGAGGATTATCAGGCAACGAGTTCAGCACCCACTACTGGTGGAACGGACCTGAATTCGTTACAAAAGACCCCAACGATTGGCCTACGGTTATGAGTCTATTTATGATCACGTTCGATGACGATACGGCCATAGAAACGACCAGCCATCATATTTCACATTGTGATACGAACTCATTATTGAATTGGCATAAGCTAGAAAAAGAATATTCTAGCGTCTACAAGGCTAAAAGAGTCACGGCACTAGTACTACGATTCATTCAGCGTTGTATCGCAAAAACTACGGCAGTTACCAGGAACAGAATCACTACCAATTAACCCTTCTTAAACATAAAGACTACTTCAGCTACTCTACAATAGTATGAACTAAAGGAGGCCCATAATGTACTACTAAGAGACTTTCAACAAGTCACAATAACGGATGACATTTTGAAACAGTTCAAGCAACTGAATCTAGTAAACGTGCGCAGGAAACGTGTGGGGAAATAACCTTTATTACACGACATGACATGATACAAATGACTAATAAAAAGGGATTACAAGCTGAAACAAAGAGTCTAACGGGGAACACTAATAAACAACACACATAGGAAAAAGAAAGGAAATAATGCATGCTACAGTAGGCAGCTCAGGGAACCATGATGAGTCTAGCGGCCGATCATTCTCCCTTCGTCCGTCTTGCGTCATCTTATATATAGTGGCGCGGGCTCTCTGGAATGTAAGCATCAATGATCGGCATAATGTATGTTAGCTAGAGCAATGTATTTATATCCTAACCAACACCATTGCTTACAATCTGAAAAAAGACACAGCAAGAATACTTCGTTGTTACGGAAGACTCGATCGATCCATCTTAAACGATGACGAGAAGAGTCCCATATTTATATCTCCAAAAACTCCATTTGCATTTCTCATCATTCGGGATAAACACGCTGAATATCACAAAGGAACAGCTCACACGATGGCAGCAGTTCGTGAACATTACTGGATACCTCAACTACGACGACAGGTACGAGCAGTAATCAGAAGGTGTATTCCATGTCAGAAGATGAACAATTTACCCTATAAATATCCTGACATGACCAATCTTCCCACTAGAAGTGTACTACGGTCACGACCGTTCGAACACGTGGGACTGGACTATTTTGGCCTATTGACTATATCCACCGGAAAAGAGAAGGATAATAAGGTCTACGGCTGCATCCTGACATGCACAACAACACGACTAATGCATCTAGAAGTAGTCACCGATATGACAACAGCCACTTTCATTAACGCTTTGCGGCGTTTCATGTCCCGAAGAGGAGTACCGTCGACGATCACTAGCGACAATGCAAACACTTTCACACTAGGTGAGCAACTTATGACAAAAGCTACAAAACATGATGCCACAGAAACCACTGTCAATGAACTAATGTTAAAAACCGGGATCACGTGGCACTACAACACACCGTATTCACCATGGCAGGGTGGATTTTACGAGAGGTTGATAAAGCTAGTGAAACACTCGTTGTATAATATAAGAGATTGGGCCTCTGTTTCGGTATGATGTTATTCCTGCCACGCGGGACTTGTTGGTGGAGAGGCAACTCTTAGCTTGTTTGTGGTGTGATAACCTCAAACTTGGGTAATTAAACCTTTATTACTAAAGAATAAAGAATATAACAATAATGTTAACAATGGGAAAATGGTAACAATAATTAATAAGAATAATTAATAAGAATAAGAATAAATAAGAAAAGGGACCGTATAGAACGGTCGCCGAAGAACGAATGGGGGTTGTGGGCATTTGCGCTTCTTTATATACGGGTGCTATTGGCATTCTTTTGCCGTTCTCAAAACATTGCTGAGCTACGCGGCTTATCATCGCGCTTCATCTTAATACATGCTTCAAAAATGTCTTTAGTATAATATACTTTCTAACATGATATAAGGAAGGAAACAATATATATTAACTTAATTAACTAGGCCTAGAACTGGTGTTATATTTAATAGATTCACTATTAATCGGATTAGATTAAGGAAAAGATAGTGGATTCAGGGAATTCACTATATGGATTCTGATCGATTTCTTTATTTCTGTCATTGTATAGTTTAATCTGTTTATGTCCTCAGTTCGGCTCTCGTTTTCTTTTTCCTCTTTTGACGTTAGCAGGGAGTATGTCAGATCTCTTAGTTCGTGTAGGACCTTTCTCATTTCTCTATTTTCCTCTTCGGCAGCTCGTTGCCTATTTAAAGCCTTCGTCCTCTGCTCTTCCACATCTTCTTCTTCTCGTTCTAGCAATTGTGTGAACATTACATGATTTAACTGGAACATTTCATTCACGTCCAACCTCTCATAGTGGGAATGAACTATTCCTCTGGCTGCTTCTCGCAAGTCCCGGTTGGCCAGTTCCGCTATTGATGATGTTCGTTCTAATTCATCATGAATTCCACCTGCTACTAGAATCTCATAGATCTCGCGTGCATTGTTGACCTGAGTTGCATCGTTTTGTCTAATGCCAAGCATAGTTTTGTGCTTAGACAAAAGCATTGAGGACTCAACGAAAAGCTTTTAGGCTCCGCCCGTTGTAGCTGTTGTGTTGTTTGCCGATAATAGGGCATTTTCGTATTCCAAGAAGGCTGTACGATAGTTTTCAACAATTAGGTGACACCTGTCACCATAGTGAACTATGGCTTCTAGTAATCCCTTAGTGGTTGGTATTTTCGAGGTGTTCAAGGCACATACGAGCTTTCGTCGCCGTGGTCTTTGTTGAAATAGATGATTTCCTATTGTCTTTAAGGCTCGCCATGTACTTTCTATTCCGTAATAGGTAAGTATCCATATACTGTATCCTAATCCTTTAAGGATGAATACAACTGGCGATCCAAGGGTGACTGGGACATAACACAGAAAATAGAGACTCAGTATGAGCGCATATATCACAACTCCTGTTGACACAATTGCTGTTTTTGGCCAGCATGTTGGATTTGCTAACATTTCCGTGCATAGGTTGCAGTTGATGTTGGCGCAAAACGGAGTTGCTGAACATGTCGTAGAGATCACTTTTATCCGATCTCCAAGGTATACTTTCCATTGTATAATGTAATCGTGTAGGGTTATGCTGGGTGACACCTGAAGTAGTTCTCTGTCGTTCGGACTCGTGTACGTCCAGCACTGATTTTCGATGCATATTTCATAGGATTCTGCATCTCCTTTATTGATTTCTACACCTCTGTCGGTGCAGCGTAAGTCCGTGACTTGTGGTCCGGCATAGGTCGAGTGAAACATCATTAATATTGTTAATAAGTAGGTGAAAACGCTAGGTCTGATCCCTGAAGCGCGACGAATGATGTTGACGCAGTGTAATTTGTCCTGTTCTTCCAACTCGTCTACTTCCTTGTAATTCACCTTCTTTCGTGTTCGAAGATTATAGCGAGGAGTTGGGAAGACTTCAGGGCTATTCTCTACCTGTGGTTGATCCACTGTTTCACGGTGTGTTGGATCGGAAAGTTCCAGAGGTATGAGTAGGTTGATCGGGCGCTGAATGAGACGCTTGTTAGGCAATGCTACTTCAGCGGATAGTATTGCTCCTGTTGTTGTCGGAGGCAGTTTCGAAATTCGGCCGACCCTCCAGGAATTCCTAGGCTGATTAGGATCGAAGATTAAGACAATATCGTCTACTTGTGGGATACTGGTACCTAATCGTTTGCTTGACACATTACGACGATGGTACTCCCTCAAGTTCTTTAGGTACTGGGTTTGCCAGATATTCCAGAACTTTTCTGTCCGTGAGTGAGAATTTCTGAGGGCTTGCTCGGCTTCTCTTCTAGTGTGCAACTGGTACATGTCTGCTGCCAGAACATAATCCTCCCTCGAATGTTCGTTCTCTTCAAAGGGAACGGTTAAGTTGATATCCTTCTGGATAAAATCAATTGGACGAAGAATAGGTTGAGTATCCCAGGATTCCTCCTGATGTGTCAGTGGGCGTGAGTTCAAGCACACTTCTATTTCTGTGAGGATCGCTGTCAGGCTGTCAAGGTTAACCACCTTTCGTCCTAACGTTTTATATGTAGTGGATCACCACTACCTTCTCTTTACTAATAGTAAATAATTGAAGTAATTCTCTCTTCTGATTAACATTTTTCAAATTTAATATGAATCATCATGTTAAAAATAACCATTTTGAGACTAAGCATGTTGCACATCTGCGATTCCATTCAATGCATCTTTGTAAGTTTCACTATAGAAGTGAAGCACACAAGGGTCAGCCACGCCCCTTCTTTATGCGCTGACCCTTTATAAGCAGCCAGCCGCCTAGCTAAACATTCTTAACTTTACTAACGGTGCTCGGCTTTTCACCTTATATTTCTTCAATTTAGTAAATGTTATATTTTATATAATTGTTTAATACTGATTGTTTTATTATCGCTGTGTGTATTGCGTAATAAAGGTTTAATTACCCAAGTTTGAGGTTATCACACCACAAACAAGCTAAGAGTTGCCTCTCCACCAACAAGTCCCGCGTGGCAGGAATAACATCATACCGAAACAGAGGCCCAATCTCTTATATGGTGCATCGGCCAGACGGAGGAAAGACGTCTGAAGAAAAAAGGTTAGTCGCACAGTTATTGCTCTGTGTGCACCCACTCACAGCACCTTTTTTATCTGCTTGAACACCGTGCACTCACGACAGGCTACGGATAGTAGCATCTGGACTGCACTCCTTACTAATATTATCCATATTATTTCTTTGCTGTCCTTATAAAAGTTTAATGGCTATGCAGTTTAAATACCGGAAAGGTCAACTAACGAGAGCTAGCAATAATGTTAGGAAATGGCTGGAAACATCAGCCCAATTCGAACAAATTGATGTTCCAATTGAGGCCACTGATGTGATTCTCATGAGCCAAGCAATACAAAGGGAGATCATACGAGGCAGTACAGACTTGAACAACCTCAAAGAGGCCATAGAAAAACTCGCTAAGGCCTATGATGAAATTGAGGGAACTACCGCTGACGACGATGAACAAATTGATCAACTAATAATTCGAGCGGACGAACTATTCAATGAAGCGCAAGAGCGGCATACCGTGCTGAAGGTTCAGGGAACGGGGCTATCTGGGACTCAACTACTACTTAACGACAAGAACCTGAATACCTTACACGGAAACAGTATAACAGCCTCACTAGTCTCTCCTCCCAGGTTAGCTGATATTCCGATCCCAAAATTTAGTGGCAAAAATTGGGAATGGGACAGCTTCTGGCAGGCTTTCGAGATTAATGTACATAATCACGACCTGACGGACTACCAAAAGTTCCGTTATTTAAACGAAGCTCTGCAAGGAGACGCAAAGTCTACCATAAGCAGATTTCAATTGGTAGAGAACAACTATGAAAAAGCCATAGCATCATTGAAGAAGAAATATGGAGATACGGAGTCCATAATATTCGATCTCAATAACTTGTTGAAAAGAACAACTGCAAGAGGCTCAAGGATCAGCGACCAGAGACGTCTGTACGATGATCTAGCAGCTATCATTACGCAGTTGGAAAGCAAAGGAGAGACGATGGACAACCGTATAACACTAGATTTGGTTTTAACCAAATTCAACACCATGATACGTGACAAAGTAAGGAGGAGAAAAGATACCCACACAAATCCATGGAACATGGAAGCAGTGTTAGAGGTATTAGAAGAGGTCATCTCCGCAGAAGAACGATTCGAGAAGGAGGAAAATGGCGGCGAAAGGCAAGACAGGAAGGAGTATCAGTCAAGAGGAAACAACTTCATGATTGCTAAGAAACACCAATATCAGGGAAACAGAGAACCCTCTTGCCCAAGTTGCCTCCGACCAGGACATAAATGGTTCCAATGTACAATGCTCAATACGGCACAGCTCCGGAAAGAGTTTATGCAGAAGAATAACATGTGTCTGAACTGTGGAGCAACCAATCATCGGGTCCACGAATGCAAGTCCAAACGATGTCGTAACTGTAATAAACCACACCACACATCCATCTGCTTCCGGAGCACTAATCAAAGCTCACCCGAAAAGCCAGCAACCTATGGCAAACCAATATCGGGAAGCAGATCAGCCAGCCATAACTATGTCGCTGAGGACATTAAGAATGGCGCTGAAAAGGAGGATGACAGTATCCTCCGAGCTGCCCACCATACGAAGGATAGCCCACAGAGAATGTCAAACGACAAGGTAATCCTATTGGTAGGAACAGCTAAGACACTGAATGATAAGGAGAACAAACTACAGGATGTAGACATACTCCTAGATACCGGTTCAGAATTATCATTCATTGATACTAAACTGTCAACGAGTTTAGGTTTACCAATCCTCGAAGAAAAGGATCTACTTATACACAAGTTCGGATCCAATCATCCAGAACGCCAACCATCCCGAGTTACGGCGATCAACATCTTCGACAGAGACGGTACGCAGCACCGACTGCAGCTACATACTAGCGATATTCTTACATCACCTCTGGAAATTTCTACCCTAAGCACAGACGATCTCCACTTCATAATGGAACACAACATAGATTTGGCACTCGCAAAGCAACGAAAACGAATACGTCCACAAATCTTACTGGGATGCGACCAACTATGGACATTATGGAGCTCCAATGGAAAACAGATAGAACTCCCCTCAGGACTACGATTAATACCCAGCAAGTTGGGTTACATAGTCACTGGCCTTCAGTATCAGAAAACTGAGACAATCCCCCATGTCAATACTCTCCTATCCCATCAGTTGGATAGCGACGATCGTGAAACATGGGATCGCTTCTGGACGATGGACTCATCAGGGATAAATGAGTTCAATGGTCCGGACACTATAGAAAGGAACATAACCAACGAACGCGTTTGGCAACAGTTCCGAGAAACTATCCAACTCAGGGAAGATGGCTACTACGTGAGCCTACCATGGAAAGAGCACCACCCTCCACTTCCCGACAACCGAGCAATCGCGATGAAACGACTCGACAGTGTGCTTAAGTCACATCGAAACAATCCATGGATAATGAAGGAATACGACAAAACCTTCAATGATCAACTAGCACAGGGAATAATAGAAGAAGTAGACGAGGATGATCCTACGGATGGAATCCTCCACTATATTCCCCACCAGGCTGTCATCACGCCACATAAGGAAACAACCAAACTAAGAGTTGTTTTCGACGCATCAGCTCACTATAAAGGATGTCCGTCGTTGAATGAGGTCATCCATCAAGGCCCACTCATTATGCCAGAACTCTACGGCATGCTTCTCCGATTCCGAATTCCTTTCTACGCAATTATTGCTGACGTAGAAAAAGCATTTCTGCAAGTTCGCTTACAAGAAGGCGACAGAGATGCTACGAGATGCCTCTGGGTTAGAGACACATCAAAACCTGCCAAAGGAGATAATGTTGTAGTCTACAGATTCACTCGTGTCACATTCGGAATAAATGCGTCTCCATTCCTACTCGCGGCAACGATACGGTATCACCTTGAGAATGGGACAGAGAACGATAGCCCTTTAACAGGCGAGATTCAGAGAAATCTCTACGTAGACAATCTCGTGTTAGGGGCAAATACTACAAAACAAGCGTTGGACAAATACCAACATACGAAGAACATCTTCAATGCTCTAAACATGAATCTACGTGAGTTCATGTCAAACAATCAGGAATTTAACGAACAGATCCAATCAGCGGATCGAGCGAATAACAATACCCCAAAGGTTCTTGGAATACCTTGGGACACTGGAAAAGACGAGATCCTACTACGTTGTCTTCTTCCAGTAAAGGAGGAAATTACAAAAAGGACAGTATCTCAACAGCTAGCGTCGGTCTACGACCCACTAGGATTTCTCGTCCCCCTCCTATTGCCAGCTAAGATATTCCTCCAATCACTGTGGGCAACAGACTATGCTTGGGATACAGTTTTGCAGCATGGTCACAGCACCAGATGGAGGGAGATTATGAACGATATTAACCACTGGGAAAAACGAATTCCTCGTCACGTTCACAAAGGGCATCATCCAGCGACAATCATCGTATTCGCGGATGCAAGCCAGCATGCCATCGCTGCATGTGCATACTTAAAGACAGCTGACGACTGCCACTTAATTATGGCCAAGTCAAAGTTGCCACCCCTCAAAGGAATATCAACTATTCCTAAAATGGAGATGAATGCTATCACTATAGCTACTCGGCTAGCTCTAACCGTTTTTGATTCTCTACATATGGTGATTCCCATTCAGAAAATTCTCATTCTATCAGACTCTGAAATTACACTAAAGTGGTTACAAGCTCCGTTAGACCGAAAAGGATTAGGAGTTCTTGTAACAAACAGGTGCAGAGAGATCCGAAAGATAGTAATGGAGATTATGAAAAAGGGATCAAGCGTTCACTTTGGGTATGTCCACACACACCTCAACCCAGCAGACTGTGCTACGAGAGGATTATCAAGCAACGAGTTCACCACCCACTACTGGTGGAATGGACCTGAATTCGCTACGAAGGACCCCAACGATTGGCCTACGGCTATGAGCCTA
The DNA here is from genome assembly GCA_964036235.1 of Heterorhabditis bacteriophora. Taxonomy (NCBI): domain Eukaryota; kingdom Metazoa; phylum Nematoda; class Chromadorea; order Rhabditida; family Heterorhabditidae; genus Heterorhabditis; species Heterorhabditis bacteriophora. Next base: position 6,301,989 of record OZ038428.1, on the reverse strand, counting down.
TTTAGGATCACACTTGATGACGAAGCGGCTAAGGAAACGAACAGCTATCATATCTCACATCTCCATTGTGACAATAATTCACTGTTGAATTGGCACAACCTAGGAAAGGACTATTCTAGTGTCTACAAGACTAAAAGAGTCATAGCACTAGTACTACGATTCATACAACGTTGTGTCGCAAAAACGTCGGAAACCATCAGAACTCGGATTACTACCAGTCTACCATTCTTGAAAGTAAAGAGTACATCAGCTACACTACAAGGATACGAACTGAAACAAGCGCATGATGTGTTAATAAGAAACTTTCAACAAAGCACAGTTACGGAAGAGGTTTTTAAGCAATGGAAACAACTAAATCAGCAAAAGGATACAGCAGGAATACTTCGCTGTTACGGAAGACTGGATCGATCCAGCTTAAATGACGACGAAAAGAGACCCATCTTCATAACTCCGAAAACTCCATTTGCATACCTCATAATACGGGAACAGCATACACAGTACCACAAAGGGACTGCACACACCATGGCAGCAGTTCGTGAACATTACTGGATACCTCAATTACGACGACAGGTACGAGCAGTAATCAAAAAGTGTATTCCGTGTCAGAAGATGAACAATTTGCCCTACAAATATCCCGAGACAACAAATCTACCCAGTAGACGTGTAGTACGGTCACGACCATTCGAACACGTGGGACTGGACTATTTCGGCCCATTGAGTATATCCACTGGAAAAGACAAGGATAACAAGGTCTACGGATGCATACTAACATGCACAACGACACGACTAATGCATCTGGAATTGGTCACAGACATGACCACAGAAACATTTATTAATGCACTGAGACGCTTTATGGCCAGAAGAGGAGTTCCTTCAACGATCACAAGTGATAATGCACACACATTCACATTAGGTGATCAACTTCTGGCAAATGCCACGAAAATATTCACAGTAGGATCTGAGGTCGACCAATTAATATCTAAAAACGGGATCACTTGGCACTATAACACACCGTACTCGCCGTGGCAGGGCGGATTTTACGAGCGGTTAATAAAGCTAGTGAAACACTCGTTGTACAAGACGTTAGGACATAAGGTGGTTAATCTAGACAATCTGATGACTATCCTCACAGAAATTGAAGCGTCTCTTAATACACGACCTCTAACATATCAGGAAGAATCATGGGACAATCAACCGTTGCTTCGTCCCAAAGATTTTATTCAAAAAGACATCGAACTGACATGTCCCTTTGAAAACATGGAACTCACATCAGATGAGTATCTACCATCCGCGGACGGGCATCAGTTACGTACCAGAAGGGAAGCAGAACGAGCCTTGCGATATTCTCACGCAAAGACGGAAAAATTCTGGACAATCTGGCAGTCTCAATATTTAAAAGGCTTGAGAGAATATCACCAACTTAACCTACGAGGAAAGCGATTGGGTACAACTATACCAAAGGTCGATGATATTGTGCTAATCTTCGATCCTAACCAACCCAGGAATTCCTGGAAAATTGGCAGAATCTCAAAATTATTTCCCTCATCAAAAGGAGAAATACGGTCAGCAGAAGTAATTTTACCTAATAGGAGACTCATCCAGAGACCGATTAATCTCCTTATACCCATGGAAATCCCGAATCAATCTAGCCAAGAGACACTAATAGAACAGGAGCCCCAACAGGAGATGACGAATCCTGTACAATCCTCGAGTTCACGCTACAACCTTCGGAAAAGGAAAAAGGTGAACTATAAAGAAGTAGGTGAATTGGATGAATTACCCAATAATGTCAATATAGTGCGTTCGACATTAGGAATTAAGGCAAACCTTTTAACCTATGTAATAGCAGCCCTCATGCTGCTACAACCATTATCAGCTAAGTCGAAAAAGATAGGACAGCTACAGTGTACCGATCGAGGAGTGGAGATAATTAGAGGAGATGCTCACTCCTATGAAGTGTGCGTCGACAGCTATTGCTGGACATATGAAGATCCAAGTGAAAGAGAACTACTCCACGTACCACCTAGCATCACCTTGCATGACTATGAGGTACAATGGAAAATAGGTCTCGCTGACCAGATGAAATCTATATCGACGAAATGTCGAGCAACAAAGTTCTGCGTGAACATTGAATGCATCATCTGTACTGAAATGTTAGCCAACCCGTCATGTTGGCCAAAAACGGCGATTGTAACAACAGGAGTAATAATATATGCTCTCATCTTGAGCGTTTATCTCTTGTGTTATGTGCCGATTATGCTAGGATCACCGATAATACTTTTGCTTCGAGGATTAGGATATATTTTATTAAGCATCACCCTTTACGGGCTTGATAAGTTGTGCTTAATGATCACGGCATTAGGACGGTATCTGTTCCAACGCAGACAACGACGCCGCATCGATTTATGGAAAGCAGCGACGGCGATCACGCTGATCTGCATCTTACAGAAGGTATCACCATGTCAAGAGGTAGACATTTTCTCTCATATGGATCATATATGCAGAACGAACAACCAACGGAGCACTTGCACTATACGTTCGTCGCAAGTGCTGAAGATCAATCCTTTCAAACGGGAAGCATGTCTCACCCTATCTGTTAACGAAAGTGTCTACAAAGAGATAAGGATAAATTGGAGAGAAATTCAATTGACATGTGACAAAGAAACGATTATGTTCACCAGGAGTACACAGTATAAGATACTAGATAGCAAACGGTGTCCCCATGCAGGATCATGCACAGGCACTAAATGTGGTAATATCAGCAGAACATCGATATTACCAGAACTCCAAAAAGCGAATAAATATCCAGGAGTAACGAAGTGTATAGAGAGCTGTGGTGGACTAGGATGTGATTGTTTCTATCCCAGCTCAGGATGCCTCTTCTACCGAATCTACCTCGTACCAACGGACGATAATCAGTACGAGATTTATCGCTGTTCACGGTGGAGAGAAGCGGTCGCCGTGAGAATAGCAATTATTGATAAATACCGAAATATTTCAACGATTGCACAAATCACAGTTAGACCCAATGTTCCCCATCTGAGCGAGAACATGACAATCACATTATCAGAACTAGCTCTTCCACCCACACCAATACTGGCGGATTACTTTATCACAAACGGAAAACACACAGCCAGATGGCCCAAAAGGTATACTCCACCTCTTCAGTGTAACACAAGGGAAAAAGCTCAAAGCTTGAAATGCGAAGTAGAAGAGGACTGCTCATGTTCTCCAGCGGAGAACACAATTCAGTGTGACTGCAAAGAACGTAATATATCACGGATATTTTTCACTATGGAAAATAGACTACCATTCATGTCACCTTCAGTGCAATTCAAAGAAACCAAAGTTTCAGTGATGGCAATGGTAGAAAGCTTACCAACAGCAGAGTTTATTCTTCACCTAGAAGACATAGCACCTGTGTCTATAAAAGTCGAGGAAACGACGTGCTCAATTGAACCGACTCACATCGAAGGATGTTATGCTTGCGCTAAAGGAAGCAGAGCAGTCGTCAAATGCATCACAGACAGAGAAGAACAAATGGCAGAAGTACGATGCGGGGAATATAGCTTCACAATCCCCTGCTCAGTACAAGGAACCACGTCTACATTGTTATTCAACTTCAACCGAGCAACGATAAACACTCGATGTGAAATAAAATGTGGGACAACACCTCGATATGTGGAGTTATCAGGTATACTAAGATATACAGGAAATTTCCAACAGTCATTGAGAAGACCGATTAATGGAGAAAGTACAACGTTCTCTGAGATAAATCTACCTGATATAGGTCATATAGCCAATGTTTTTATGCACTGGTACACAACCACAGCGTGTACACTGATAGGACTAGTTCTTGCAATTGGAATGACCTATTTATACTTCATCGGCTGTGGAGCGAGGATAACTTCTTCCTATGGAAGCTTGTTTTTTCGATCTATCCGAAAAACGGGAAGGAGATTTCTGCAACTTTTGTTTTGGTTTTTTCGTTCTAAATCACACAGCAACCAGAAGAACACAAAAAATCTCTAGTATCGGTAACAATGCATGTACTACATATTTATTACTTTTCATGATAATTGCACATATTATTCACCGCCACATTGTACACCTTGCACCACACCTACAACTGAACATTACTTATAGTTATTTTTCTAGAATGAACTCAAAAAACAGCAGCACATATCTCGAAGAGAGATTACAACAAGAACTGAGAACGAAATTTATAGCCGCACAGAATACATCAAAATTGCCAACGACAGAACATATACTGGAAGTTATCATCCAGTATGGTGACAGATGTTATCTCATAGCCGATGACTATCGAAACGCCTTCATCGAGTACGAGAATTTGATGCTAACAGCAAGGACGACTTTGTCTACAACGGGCGGAGCCCAAAAGCTTTTCGTTGAAACATCAATGCTTTCGTCTAAACACAGGAATATGTTCTTGAGACGACACGACGATGCCACGAGGTTCAACAACGCCCACGATATCTACGAAATCCTGGTAGCGGGAGGAATTCATGATGAACTAGAACGGGTGTGTTTGATTGCGGAATTAGCAAACTATAAGAGATTGGGCCTCTGTTTCGGTATGATGTTATTCCTGCCACGCGGGACTTGTTGGTGGAGAGGCAACTCTTAGCTTGTTTGTGGTGTGATAACCTCAAACTTGGGTAATTAAACCTTTATTACGCAATACACACAGCGATAATAAAACAATCAGTATTAAACAATTATATAAAATATAACATTTACTAAATTGAAGAAATATAAGGTGAAAAGCCGAGCACCGTTAGTAAAGTTAAGAATGTTTAGCTAGGCGGCTGGCTGCTTATAAAGGGTCAGCGCATAAAGAAGGGGCGTGGCTGACCCTTGTGTGCTTCACTTCTATAGTGAAACTTACAAAGATGCATTGAATGGAATCGCAGATGTGCAACATGCTTAGTCTCAAAATGGTTATTTTTAACATGATGATTCATATTAAATTTGAAAAATGTTAATCAGAAGAGAGAATTACTTCAATTATTTACTATTAGTAAAGAGAAGGTAGTGGTGATCCACTACACAAACCGTAATCCCGAAGACGTACCCAGCGGAGTGGTTAACTCCCACTACGAAAGGATAGAGGTGAACAAGATGTTCAAACTGAACCAGATGATGTTCATGGAATTGCTTGAAAGAGAAGAAGAGGAGGTAGAAGCCCAGAAAAGATAAATCCTCAAGGAACAACAGGCCATCGAAGAAGATAACAAAGAAACAAAGAAGGTTCTGCATGAGGTGAGGGAAATAGCACACTCCCTTTTGCAGACAAAACAGGAACCGGAAGAAAAATCACAATCGGAAGACCTAAAGTCAATTATGTTCGCAATAGGAGAACTAAGGAAGGCTATGAGGATTCAAGAGATTCTACACACGAGCAGGGACGAAAAGATAGACCAGATAAAAATAGCGACGACACAACTCAAAGAAGGAATGGATAATAATGCTATGAAAATCGAAGCAATACGTGACTCGATCCGCAAGCAAACATCAAGAGTTAATGATAACATCGACAAAGCAATGACTTTGGCATACGAGAACGCCAAATCTTGTGTTAAGAAAACTACATCAGCATCAACTCAGGTGGTGACGATAGAAACTAAAGACGCATTAACGCAAGTGAACCCCGTAGAATATTACGGAATACAAGAGGATGACATAGGATCAATTAACCTCGGAGAAGAAGAAAGATTATCGACGAACGAAAGACTCGAAAAACCACGTAAACGCAAGTCTCCAAATAAGGATTCAAGATACGACCTCGAAGATACACTTAGAAATCTGGAGCACTCTTTGCAACAAGAAGACAAGCTACTGAGACAGAGGAAAGTTCCAGTAAGGAAGTTCGGCACAAAGATGAAAAGACCGCAAGACTTGTCAATGGAATGCGTTTTCTGTGGAACAATTGGAGAACATTACTCGGACGCCTGTCCGTCTATTCGAAGGACGGAAGATAGGAGAAGAATAATTGAGGGACAGACACGATGTGCCTCATGTCTTCTCAGGCACCACGAGAAGGAGTGCACAAAGTATAGAGACTGTTTCTACTGTAGTGGCAGCCAAGTGTCCAATAAACGGATAACAGACAAGCATCATAGTGCGCTGTGTCCACTACCAGAAGAAATGGAGACGATTAAGTGGAAGATAAGGCAGACAAAGAAAGATATTGAGAAGATCGAGATGGAACTCATGCACCGACAACAGAAGAGAATCAAGACAGAACGGCTCAGAAGAATACCCTACGATGAGTCCTCCTTGCCACGGGAGTGTAGTGGATCACCACTACCTTCTCTTTACTAATAGTAAATAATTGAAGTAATTCTCTCTTCTGATTAACATTTTTCAAATTTAATATGAATCATCATGTTAAAAATAACCATTTTGAGACTAAGCATGTTGCACATCTGCGATTCCATTCAATGCATCTTTGTAAGTTTCACTATAGAAGTGAAGCACACAAGGGTCAGCCACGCCCCTTCTTTATGCGCTGACCCTTTATAAGCAGCCAGCCGCCTAGCTAAACATTCTTAACTTTACTAACGGTGCTCGGCTTTTCACCTTATATTTCTTCAATTTAGTAAATGTTATATTTTATATAATTGTTTAATACTGATTGTTTTATTATCGCTGTGTGTATTGCGTAATAAAGGTTTAATTACCCAAGTTTGAGGTTATCACACCACAAACAAGCTAAGAGTTGCCTCTCCACCAACAAGTCCCGCGTGGCAGGAATAACATCATACCGAAACAGAGGCCCAATCTCTTATATTATACAACGAGTGTTTCACTAGCTTTATCAACCTCTCGTAAAATCCACCCTGCCATGGTGAATACGGTGTGTTGTAGTGCCACGTGATCCCGGTTTTTAACATTAGTTCATTGACAGTGGTTTCTGTGGCATCATGTTTTGTAGCTTTTGTCATAAGTTGCTCACCTAGTGTGAAAGTGTTTGCATTGTCGCTAGTGATCGTCGACGGTACTCCTCTTCGGGACATGAAACGCCGCAAAGCGTTAATGAAAGTGGCTGTTGTCATATCGGTGACTACTTCTAGATGCATTAGTCGTGTTGTTGTGCATGTCAGGATGCAGCCGTAGACCTTATTATCCTTCTCTTTTCCGGTGGATATAGTCAATAGGCCAAAATAGTCCAGTCCCACGTGTTCGAACGGTCGTGACCGTAGTACACTTCTAGTGGGAAGATTGGTCATGTCAGGATATTTATAGGGTAAATTGTTCATCTTCTGACATGGAATACACCTTCTGATTACTGCTCGTACCTGTCGTCGTAGTTGAGGTATCCAGTAATGTTCACGAACTGCTGCCATCGTGTGAGCTGTTCCTTTGTGATATTCAGCGTGTTTATCCCGAATGATGAGAAATGCAAATGGAGTTTTTGGAGATATAAATATGGGACTCTTCTCGTCATCGTTTAAGATGGATCGATCGAGTCTTCCGTAACAACGAAGTATTCTTGCTGTGTCTTTTTTCAGATTGTAAGCAATGGTGTTGGTTAGGATATAAATACATTGCTCTAGCTAACATACATTATGCCGATCATTGATGCTTACATTCCAGAGAGCCCGCGCCACTATATATAAGATGACGCAAGACGGACGAAGGGAGAATGGTCGGCCGCTAGACTCATCATGGTTCCCTGAGCTGCCTACTGTAGCATGCATTATTTCCTTTCTTTTTCCTATGTGTGTTGTTTATTAGTGTTCCCCGTTAGACTCTTTGTTTCAGCTTGTAATCCCTTTTTATTAGTCATTTGTATCATGTCATGTCGTGTAATAAAGGTTATTTCCCCACACGTTTCCTGCGCACGTTTACTAGATTCAGTTGCTTGAACTGTTTCAAAATGTCATCCGTTATTGTGACTTGTTGAAAGTCTCTTAGTAGTACATTATGGGCCTCCTTTAGTTCATACTATTGTAGAGTAGCTGAAGTAGTCTTTATGTTTAAGAAGGGTTAATTGGTAGTGATTCTGTTCCTGGTAACTGCCGTAGTTTTTGCGATACAACGCTGAATGAATCGTAGTACTAGTGCCGTGACTCTTTTAGCCTTGTAGACGCTAGAATATTCTTTTTCTAGCTTATGCCAATTCAATAATGAGTTCGTATCACAATGTGAAATATGATGGCTGGTCGTTTCTATGGCCGTATCGTCATCGAACGTGATCATAAATAGACTCATAACCGTAGGCCAATCGTTGGGGTCTTTTGTAACGAATTCAGGTCCGTTCCACCAGTAGTGGGTGCTGAACTCGTTGCCTGATAATCCTCTCGTAGCACAGTCTGCTGGGTTGAGGTGTGTGGGGACATATCCAAATTGAATTCGTGGTCCGCATTCTATTATCTCCATAACTATATTTAGAATCTCTCTGCATCTGTTTGTTACAAGAACTCCCAGACCCCTCCGGTCTATTGGAGCATGTAACCATTTTAGTGCAATTTCAGAGTCCGATAGTATGAAGATTTCGTGTATCGATGTTATTGTGCGTAGAGATGTGAATACTGCTAGGGCTAAGCGTGTTGCTATGGTGATAGCATTCATCTCCATTTTAGGAATAGTTGATATTCCTTTGAAGTGAGGTAACTTTGACTTAGCCATGATTAAGTGGCAGTCGTCAGCTGTCTTCAAGTATGCACATGCAGCAATGGCATGCTGACTTGCATCCGCGAATACGATAATTGTCGCTGGATGATGTCCTTTGTGAACGTGACGAGGAATTCGTTTTTCCCAGTGGTTAATATCGTTCATAATATCCCTCCATCTGGTGCTGTGACCATGCTGCAAGACTGTATCCCAGGCATAGTCTGTTGCCCACAGTGATTGGAGGAATATCTTAGCTGGCAATAGGAGGGGGACGAGAAATCCTAGTGGGTCGTAGACCGACGCTAGCTGTTGAGATACTGTGTGCTGGCCCACTACTCTTTAAATGGAGTGGAGCCTATTTAGAACGGTGGTTCAGTGGTTTAAGATTACTAGAATAAGATAAGGATAAAATAAAGAAAGGTTTATTGCCAAAATAAAACAACAGTGGGATAAATACTTGACCCTTGAGCTCTCTCAAAGGGTCAGTCGGGTATAGGGCTAACTTCCGTCCGTCAGTTAGCCAAGTGCCCTGTCTTACCCGCCTTATGGGCGGGGTTGACCTTTGGGGCAATTACATAAACATATATATTAATAGTTTAGAGTGTTCATGTCGGGATAGACCACGACACTCCCACCTCAAGAAAAAAAGGGCATATTAATACAATATTACAAAAATATTATTTACTGTTTCTTGTGTTGAGGAGCGGCTTGAATATGTGGAGTCGACCTGGTTGTTGAAAGGCGGTGTACAGTGTGAGGAGCGGAGTGTAAATGAATCTTGTTGATCAGATATAGGCAGGCCATGGCAGTGATTGGGGAAGAAATCGACGAGTCGAAGTGGGGAATATGGACGAGTAGCGAATAACAGATATGACGGTGAATCGACGTTTAGCTTAGTGTCTGTGCCTCTTGTTTGAAAACGGTATTCCGGGAGGCTTCTTGCTGCAGAGGGCTATGTTGTGAGGCCCTTTGCATTTGATGCAGATGGTGCGGCACTGAATGTCTCCATTGTGCGTCTTCAGACATTTTTCGCACAATCCCATTTTTGTTGCTTGGATTGTTCTTGATATGGGATCCGGGAATATTTTGCACTGATTAGTGTAGTGCTTACCGTCGTTTGTTCCCGTTTCGCAGAAGGCGCAGTTGCTAACTGGCTTTGATCTTTCCAGTAGAGTGTTCAGTGCCTGCTGTATTTCGAATATCTTGTTTTCTTGTCTTTGTTGATTCGCCGATAACGTCGCCATACTCTGGTGTAGGATTTCAGTATGTTTGAGCAGTTCTTGCATTGTGACGTGTTGTTCCATCTCTAGATTCGCTAGTTCGGCTTCGAAGTCGTCAACCATTAGGGTGCATATTAGTGTTGTGGTGGCTTATATATACCGCTTACTGACCTCACCTGTTTTGCGTCTTTCAATTAATTCCTCATTATCCGCCAGCATCCTGTTGCGCTGTACCAGATTAGTGATACTAGACCTTTAAAGATGGTAACAGCTATGCTCAGTGTTATTCTCAATATAATATTTATGATTCTTAGGATTAATACTATAAATGCTGGACCAAGTACATACGTTAGTCCAGTTATTATTATCAGCATTGACCATATTCCTATTGCCATTTTCCAGTTTTCTTTTATAATTTTTACTAGAGGCCTCAAATCGGGAAAATCTACTGAATGGAACCAGTCGAATGCTGTAAACTCGTGCGTTTTTGAGTGTACCGACGCTGTCGGCATTCTTATCATGTCCGCGTGAAAGACCAGATCGCCTTTTAGTATTATAGCCTTATCTTTTCCGTTGCATTTTATATTGCACAAGTCGTGAACTTCTGAGTAATCATAATCCAGCCTAACCGTAGTTGTCTTGCCGGATTCATTGCATTCAATAGAAAATGATTGACTCGAACATGCAATTGTCACTGTCGAGGGTAACTTCGTGGTGCATGTGACATTCAGTCTACAACCTATTTCGCAATTGTAGCAACCCACTAGCTTATCCATCGTCACTGTACATTGTTGTTCTATTATATATTGGGTGCTATTCATGAGTTGTACTGATTCTATTACTACAGTCATTTCTGCTTGACTTGACGTTGCTAAAATGGATTCATTCCTTGTTATAAAATCCATTGTTTCTGTACTGATTGGAAATTTGTTCTCGGATGAATTCCTCAGACTGTTCAAGGAAAATGATGGACAGTGACAGTTTACTGGATCATTCTGCGAATCGCAAACGCATCTTCGATTGTTCGTACATTGTGCAAAGTTCATTCCTGCCTGTTTTTCGTTTTCGCATTCGACTGCAAAGTCAAACTCATCCGGGATTATTAATGTTTCCTCTGAGCTTTGAGCTATTCTTTTATTCATTAATATGTGATGTTCCTTCTGCATAGATGCTATTGTCAGCTTCAGGTTTCCTATTTCGTATGTTCGATATGGTTCCACCATGAGTTTTTTCTTAATATTTTTATTGAAAAGTGTTTCCTCTAATATGATTGAGACGTAAGCTTTCCACTGAGAACACTTAAAGATATGGTATGTGTTGTTTGTTTTCGGGATATGAGCTACTTTATTAAAGTTGCATGCCTTCATAGGTAGAAAACAAAGACATGCCATGAGTGTACCTCCACACGATCTTTCGCAAGATGAATATCCTGGATATGCATTTGCTTCTTTTAATTCCTCTATTACTTTGTTCGATTGCATGGTTTCGCAAATGCCTTTGCTCAGGTCACAAGAACCCATCTGAGGACAGCGCATTTTTGAAAACACTTGAGTATCTGTTTCCCTGGTATAAAACAAGGATTGCTTTACACATTTTAACGTTGTTGGACCCCGTTGTATTCTAATGTTTCCGACCGTTAAGTTATCTTTTCTAATTTGGACACAGAGTTCTTTGTGTATTTGGTCGAACAGAGCTTCTCTCCTGTACTCCATTTTGCACTGTTCTTTGTTATTACAGTTCATGTCAACCGTTTGTCTCATGCATCCTTGTTGACATGCATACGATACCTTCATGCCTATTGTGGCAAAAGTTATGAGTGCTGCGATTGTGGATAGTTTTGCCGGTTGGAACCTGTTTAGAGAAAATAGGCTATTATTTTTCATAGCCTGGCTCTCTCTATTTCTCAAAGCCAAACCTGGCTTTGACTTCTTCAATTTACTCCATCTTTTTCTCTGGTCGTTAATTATCCATCCGATCAATAGACAGATCAATATTAGTGCATAAACTATTATAACTGTTGATGTTATTGCTCCTGCTGGCCAGCAGTGTGGATTTCCCATCAGAGCTCTTGATAGCAATGTATCTGCCGACCTACAGAATTCCAGTGGAGCGCACAGTTTATCTGTAGTAGTATTAGAACTATTTATGGTGATTCGTGTTCTCGCATTAATAGGTGATATTGGGAGCTTAAAGTGTATCTCTTGATGTTGCGGTGGCCACATTTGGCATCTGCCGTCAAAGCATATCACCATATCTTTGTTATGTGGTTTTACGGATACTATTCCGTTATCACAATGTAAATTATTACTACTTATTTCAGCTTTTGCTTCCCCAGTTGCCATATGTGTACATAGCGTTATGCACAGTAATGCCATAGCTATGGGACTTTTTCTTCTAACGTATTTCCTCATTTCTCCAAATTGAGGATGAGCTCGATGTCCTTGTTGTTGATTCCTTGTATCTCTTTTTTTTACTTATTTTTAACCTAGGTTCGGAGATATTACTCATTTGATGAGGCTTATATGATTCACTATCACTATCCTCCTCATCCGATATGTCTAGGTTTTTATCTCCTTCCTCTTTTGTTTCTGTGATTTTTGTCCTTATTTCTAACGGAAATAGCTTAATGATTGGGCGAATTAATACTTTGCCATTTGCCGTAAGAACTTTGGCTGATCTAACCAACCCATCGGTACTTTTAATGTTCTCAACCATTTTTCCTATGGACCATTGACCTCTTGGTAGTAACTCATTCTCTATGAGCACTATTTCTCCAATTTCGGGAATGCTAGTCCTGTGACGCCGTTGCTTATAATTTATTTTATGAGTATCACGGAGTGCTGTTAAATATTCGGCTGTCCATTTTATCCAAAATGAATCGGCTATTTCTTCTGAAAAGGTTATGGCCTCTTTAGCTTGACCTACTCTCTGTATGAGATCTGGGTCGTATGCTTCCTCATCCCTTGAGTAATTTGAGCTAGGAATTGAGTACTTTAAATTTCCTTGTAAGAAATCGATTGGCCTTAAAGGCATACTACTCATATCATCCATATCGATTTTTGTTAAAGGTCTGCAGTTTATTATTGCTTCAATTCTTGTCATTACAGTGTACATTTCCATGAATGACAGTCTCTTTCTGCCAATCGCTTTACGAAATGCCTTTTTTACTGATCCGACTAATCGTTCCCATGCACCTCCCATCCATGGTGCTCCTGGAGGATTAAAGAGCCATTTTATTTTATGTGACGCACTGTAGGTCATTGTGGAATGTCCTGTTTCTTGATCCACTTCAAACATTAATGAAATGATTTTTTCCCCTAGCTTGAAGTTTGTTCCGCAGTCTGTGCGCATAATTTTTGGCACACCTCTTCTCGATATAAACCGGATGAGACTGTTAAGGAAAGCTCCTGCACTTAGGTTCTCTACTATTTCGAGATGAATTGCTCTAGATGTTAGGCATGTATATATGCATACGTATCTCTTATTGTCCTTCTTACATCTGAAGGGTCCCATGAAATCTGCTCCGGTATTTTCGAATGGTTTGGTTACTTTCACTCTGTCCCCTGGTAATGGAGGCATTGCTGGAGCTCCAAAGGGTAGACCATGTTCTCTCCGGCACTTAACACATTCCCGTACCAACTTTTTTATTATGTTGGATGGCTGTGGTAGCCAAAATCTTTGTCTAAGCGAACATAGGATGTGGTTCCTTCCCATATGAGCACTATTTGTATGAATGTCTCTGACGATAAGTTCTGCTAGGATGGAATTTTTTGGTATGTAAATGGGCTGTCTTGCATCCCTTGGCAAATTTGCGTTTTTCATGCGTGAATCGCACCTTATAACTTTGTCTTCGTCTTCGAAGATTATCTTGTCGGGATATCTTTTCTGTATATCTTTTATTAGCATTTTATTCTGTTCTTGTCGGAAAATCATCCTCTCTGCACATTCCAAGTCTATGGCGGTTATCTCCCCTTCCATTGAGAATTTGTTTAACTCGCTATTTTTTATTCCTCTCTGACTCTTGTTAGTCCACTTTTTTAAGACTTTGCCTGTTCTCGCGATGGTTCGTACCACTTTTTTATAACTACTAAATCGTGCTATGTCAAACCATAGTTTTGATTCGTCCAAGGTTTGTGACAATATTAGTTTGGGTTCTACCTGTTCTTCTATGTCCTCCCCTATATCTGTTTTCTCTTCTAAATTGCTAAGTTTTTTTAGAGGCCAAGTATCGTGGCTTCTCTCCAGCCACTGGGGTCCTTGTACCCACTCATTTCCTTGGATTTGTAATGCCGTAGTTCCTCTGGTTCCAATATCGGCTACATTATAGGCCGTTGGAATATGATAAAACTGTACTCTTCCTTGTGAAGAGTCTAAGCTCTCTTTTATTTTCTTTATTCTATCAATCTGATTGCTGACGAATATCGGTAATTTCCGTGTGGATTTTATCCACGATAGAGCGACTGTACTGTCACTCAGAATGTTTATTTGCATCTCTTGCTTTTGTAGGACATTTACAATCGTTCTTGCCAGCCGCATTGCTAGTAATATGGCTATTAATTCTAACCTCGGGATAGACATATTTTTATTTTTTGGAGCAAGCTTAGTTTTCCCACTAATTAACTTGCTGACCTTTTCGGTTTTATTGTTGCGAAAATATGCACACACGGCTATAGTTGTTTTACTCGCGTCCGCGAATGCCCATAGACTGTAATTATTCGTCTCATCAGTTAGGGAATATCTTGGACACTGAACTTCCACACCTGCGATTTCTTCCCATGCTGCTCTCCATCGATTGCAAATCGGTAAGGGCACACTTTCTTTCCATTCCAACTTTAGGGCAAAGATTTCTCTAAGCAATTCCTTTAACTTTACTAATGTAGGCGCTACTATCCCTATTGGGTCATATACTGAATGTAGTTGACTCAATGCTTGTCGCTTTGTAAGCATGCTGCTCTTGACAACGTTTATAGGTACCAAGAAACAGTCATTGCTGGTGTTAAATCTGACCCCTAGCAGTTTCGTAATTCCTAATTTTCCTCTATCTTGTTCTGGAATCTGTTCGTTGACTGCTTGAGAATTCGAAACATACTCACGTAGGTTCATTGAGATTTCCGTGAATAATTTTTTCGATTCTTTATATTTCTGAAGCAGTTCCTCATCTGTTGCTGCTGTGAGTAGTACGTTGTCCACATATAGTTTTGTAAAATCTCGTTGGCCAGAGGAGCACCTTTACTGCTTAAGAATGCTGATATCACCATGTTTAGAATACTTGGTGATGCTGTGACCCCAAATGGTAGTCTACGAAATCTATATTATACTACATTTTCTTGTGATACTTTTTGATTTAGATCTCGCAACCATAAGAATCTGCACAGATCTTTATGTGAATCGAGAAGCTGTATTTGTGTAAATGCTGCTTCTATGTCGCATATGAGTATCTTTTTATTAATTCTGCTTGCTATGAGGATGTCATGAATCTTGTTTATGAATGACTCTCCTCGGTACACCACATCGTTTAAAGATATAGAACCCTTTTGCTTAGAAGAAGCATCAAATACAACTCTGAGTGGTTTACTCTTTCCTGGCTTCCATACACCCGTATGTGGCATATAGTATGTGCCCACCGAATTGCGGACATCCCCTTTGACTTCTTCAA
The DNA here is from genome assembly GCA_964036235.1 of Heterorhabditis bacteriophora. Lineage (NCBI taxonomy): Eukaryota > Metazoa > Nematoda > Chromadorea > Rhabditida > Heterorhabditidae > Heterorhabditis > Heterorhabditis bacteriophora. The sequence goes on along the minus strand of OZ038428.1, from coordinate 6,286,473 downwards.
TAACTCCATTCTTTTGATATTGTTGGATAATTTTCCAATACCATTTTTTCTGTTCCTCATTGCGACAAAGATTTCTTTGTAGTGAAATCAATCGGCTATATGCCATGTTGTAGTTATTTTTTAAATCTACAATATTATCTTTCAAGGGGAGTGGTGCGATCATCCGCCCATTCTCTTTTGTTATGTTTTTTTTGTACTGCTCGTAATATTGATAGGTACTGTCATCTTGACTAAATTCATCCGTCCGGATTCCTAGACCTTCTAGATCAAACATATTTTTCAGCATATCGCTTTCCGTTATTTCTTCTATACAGACCCCCGTCACCATATGCTTTGTATCTGTTGATTGATCGCTATCGTATTTAATCTGTCCTCTGCCATAGACACACCGTCCTAGGACCGTTCTTAGTAAACAAAGTCCAGATGGTAATTCCTGAGGAGTCGAGTGTAACACAAATTGTTGGTACAGGTCAATACCAATAAGTATTTTCGGTATTTGTTTCTCCCCGTTTACTTTTGGATTCGAAAGAATTATATCATGTTTTAACAAAAATTCTTTGTCTCTTGGAGTGAGGTATACCGCGTTAAACCCTTTAGTTAGTACTGGCTTCGTTTTTACTTTAATGATTATTTTTGTCCCGTATGCTGACATTATGTCCAGCTGAACCTCATACGATGTAAAGGATTCCGTTATTCCACCGATTCCACTCATCGTACAGTATTCTGCGTTTTTCTTAGCTAGACCCAGTCTGTTAGCTTCTGCTTCTTCAATCAGACTCTGCTGTGCTCCGGTATCTAGGAACACTATCACATTTTCATATGTGCCATTCTTGTTTTTTACTTTCCCTTCTGCTGTCATCAGTACTGCCTGATGATACACATGGTCTTCACTGACGTGTGACTGATTTATGATATCGTATGTTCTTTGGATAAAATTCTCTTCCCCCGGACGTTGCATCATCGGTGATGGCCTGTGCATTACCGGTGGTAAGGTGTTCTGCCCAGTTCCAGCATATGGCGGTCCTACATTTCTTTGTCGTCCATTTGACCTATTCTGCGAGTATCTGTTTCGATTTTCGGCACCCTGTCTAATGTGTTCCGTGTGGGTTCTTGAACATACCGTGCTATGATGTTCTCCTCGACAGATTAAACATCGTGGTTCCTGACACTCGTAACTATTGTGTTTACTTGAGAAGCATTTCCAACACGCTCTTTTCTCAATTAAAATTTGTTTTCTATTGTAGGAATCTGCTACTTTTCTACAAGCCACTGAGTTGTGGTGTCCTCCACAAAATATGCAGTTCTTATCCACAACATCCTGTTGACTAATCAGAGATTTATACGTGTTACCTCGCGTTTCTACTCTTTTACCTGATCGAATTTCTCTTTGGACATATATCCTATTTTTTATTTCTATTTCGATCTGATCTAGCACCGATTGTACCGTATACTCTCTTCTTCCGAGGTTTGTCATAAGTATTTTTTCTACTATAGTGTCTGGGAATTTTTGGTATATAGCATTTATCCACATGGGTTCGTACGACGAACCTACATCGTATCCCGTGGATATCATTTGATTCAGTAATGCCTTTATCATATCAAGCATTTCTTCGCAGCGTTCTGGGTCGTCTTCCACAGTCTGCAGTTTTGTTAGCTTCTTTATTATAGAAGTTCTATTCCTCTCATTATCCTTATATTTACCTTGAATTGTTCGTACCATCCATTCATAATTCTCCGGTACTAATTTTATACCTTTGATAACTATTTTTGCTTTTCCGATTAAGCTGTCTTTCAAAAAGATTATTTTTTCCATATTGGACAGATCCTTATTTTTATGTACTAGTGTTTCGAACATCACCCAAAATTCTTCGAACTCCTCTATATCTCCATTGAATTTTGGTATCGTAAGGTTTGAAATTTTAATCGACCTATTAACAGCGACTGCAGTGGATGTCTGCTCTGTTGCGTTGGCCGTTATCGATTTGCCTGGAGCTATATCCTTCGATTCTAGTTGTGACAACTGCTTTATCATAGCTGTGTCACTCACCGTATGGGTTTTCGTCATCTCCATTCTAAATTTTGCCAATTCATACTGGCAATTCGTTTCTGTCTTGCGTGTTGCCAATGCATGTTGCAATTTCCTGGCTGACGCAAGTACCTCCGAATACTTTGTGTTTAGTTGTATCACTTTAATGCTATCTTGCATTTCTTTTTTCTCTGTTTTCTTTGTATTCTCATACGCGTTGTTCAGTCTTTGAACGTATTCTTGAAGGTCTGCTTGGGCAATTGTGATTTGCTCCTGAGCTCCATCTATTAAGTGTCTGTTACGAACGCAGTTTTGAACCACTTGTTCTTCCGACATCGTATTATCTACGACTAATTCTTTTGTATAGTCGCCATATGCTTTAATAAGCTCTTTCAAAGTACCGCATCTTGTGCTTATATCTTCATTTAATAGATATAGTGCCATACCGTATGGGTGTATTGATCGGTTTCGGCTGCTAGAATTTGTGACTTTCTGCCTTTGGTTGTTTGGCTACTATTGAGAGCCTCTAGCTTTATATAGGTATATTAAACCTAAATCTAGACGGATTTTTCCGTCTTTTTAGTACCAGGTATGGTAGCCTAGACTAGCTGTTTTTGGGTTTGGTTGCCCGCTAGCTTTCAGGTTATTGTTACCTGCTTTCAAGTAGGCTTGGTGATCTACTTAGAGGGCGATTCCTTTGTTCTGAATCGACCGATGCACCAAAATGTGCTGGCCCACTACTCTTTAAATGGAGTGGAGCCTATTTAGAACGGTGGTTCAGTGGTTTAAGATTACTAGAATAAGATAAGGATAAAATAAAGAAAGGTTTATTGCCAAAATAAAACAACAGTGGGATAAATACTTGACCCTTGAGCTCTCTCAAAGGGTCAGTCGGGTATAGGGCTAACTTCCGTCCGTCAGTTAGCCAAGTGCCCTGTCTTACCCGCCTTATGGGCGGGGTTGACCTCTGGGGCTATTACATAAACATATATATTAATAGTTTAGAGGGTTCATGTCGGGTTAGACCACGACATACTGTCCTTTTTGTAATTTCCTCCTTTACTGGAAGAAGACAACGTAGTAGGATCTCGTCTTTCCCAGTGTCCCAAGGTATTCCAAGAACCTTTGGGGTATCGTTATTCGCTCGATCCGCTGATTGGATCTCCTCGTTAAATTCCTGATTGTTTGACATGAACTCACGTAGTGTAGTGGATCACCACTACCTTCTCTTTACTAATGGTAAATATTTGAAGTAACTCTCTCATCTGATTGTCATTTCTCAAATTTTATATGACTCATCATGTTAAAAATAACCAATTTGAGACTAAGCATGTTGCACATCTGCGATTCCATTCAATGCATCTTTGTAAGTTTCACTATAGAAGTGAAGCACACAAGGGTCAGCCACGCCCCTTCTTTATGCGCTGACCCTTTATAAGCAACCAGCCGCCTAGCTCAACATTCTTAACTTTACTAGCGGTGCTCGGCTTTCACCTTATATTTCTTCCATTTATTAAATGTTATATTTTATATAATTTTTATAATTGTTTAATACTGATTGTTTTATTATTGTTGTGTGTATTGCGTAATAAAGGTTTAACTACCCAAGTTTGAGGTTATCACACCGCAAACAAGCTGAGAGTTGCCTCCCCACCATCAAGACCCGCGTGGCAGGAAAAACAACAAACAGAAACAGAGGCTCAACTCTTATAGAGGGTGTCCCACTTTAGGGGCAATAATATCGATGTCCTTCTTTTTGTAAACCTCACCGATTCAGTTAAGGTTTATTCAACAACCACTAAAAGTGGGCGGTCCCAGACAGAGGGGTCAGGGTACCGCCCACTTGGGTACAACTCAAAAACGTACACAAGTAGAGATCATATACGATAATAGTAGGAAGTAGACGGATAAAGGGAATTGATTGGGATATGAAACTAGGAAGTAAAAATGGAAGTGACTTGCATTGCAGGACAAAGAAAACATTTGATATCGACCAAATATATATGTTGTTCGATTAAATGATTAGTCATGATGTTAACAGGAAAGGTACTTTATATTAAGAGATCACGAATATTGCAATATTCGTGACAGGGCGCTCTAAAGGAGAAAAGATTATGAAGAATCCATAATAAAAGGGTAGTGGGAATTCACTACATCAATGGATTTAGTATTAAACTTGTTGTCGTGTACGTGAGAAATAAGTTAAGATAAGACAATAGATAAGAGTTTTTATAAAAGCGTTAAAATTGTAATACTCTCTCTCTCAATAGGTATTTTTATCTTTTTGCTTTTGGTGCAAATACGACACTTATTTTCGAAGATATGTTTCCCGCCTGTCAACACTTTACTATTAAATCCTAAAACATTAGCTAATGTATTTTCTTTACTAAAGTCAATCAAGTATGCATTTTTTATATCAAGAACAACTTTAGTAGAGCTGGAGGCTCGATCCGCTGGAATGTCTGCTAGACTTGTTTTGAAAAACTTGTATTATTTTTTTAGCAAACTGTCAAATTTCATAATTAATTCATTAAAATCCTATTTTTCTCCTGGAATATCTATAACATTTGCTTCATTACCTGCATTATTTTTATTTCTATCATCTCCATTAACCAAATAATAAAATTTATTATTCGTTTAATTAATGCTTATTTTTTTATCAATTTCTAAATCACCGTCTAATTTAATTAATGCAATTTCACTTTTTGTATCCAAAAACTGTGGGAATGTGTATTCAAAAGTTGATTCATTGACAGTTACTTGTAGAGTAAAGAATGTCATTTATAAGAGTACAAATTGTTGGATAATTAATACTAACTGCTGATGTGGTCGAATTGTACTTATTTTTTAGAATTTGGTTCATTGCACCATTAACAATTCCTAATTTCTCATTAAAGCAGCGAGTTATTACACCTTTTCGATTGGTGACTTTTTTGGCTTAGATGATGCAGAAACAGCCAAATGCTTAATGTTCTACAAAGTTTGATAAGCGCTTATCAATTAAGTTTGCTATCATGTCAATGAAATAAAGTTCTTACTGTCATGTTCTTAAGTAAGCGGAATAATCAGTAATGTCTTTGTCAACAGCTAAACAATTGACTAGCTGTGGTACATTTGCATGAGCTTATCTACCGTCTCCTGGGGAAGTGGGCGGTCTAACTTGTCATAAGCCAGATATATGCTAATTACCTTTTGAACCAGGCGCACGCCAATGTCGACAATATAAGATACCTATAAGCTGTAGGGTTTGTGTTATATTATTCTCGATACTACACTTAGCAAAATAGTGGTGAAAAATTACAAGACAAAAAATAATTATTTCAATGATACGTAACATATACCCTACAAACGCAATTTTAGCAATTAAATATGACATACCCTCGATTTTTTCATGAAGACAATTTATGTACAGGAATAATTCTCCTTTCTACTCAGTCTTTATTTTGTTTCACTTTGTGCGAGTAACTTATTATTTTAATTGCGTTTTTATCTTACTTTATCCTTTGCTGGCTTTGCCTTCCTGTGTTTCATAATTTTCGAGTGCGTGTGTTCTTTTCCTAAAAACTCTTTACGTGATATTTCTAGGCAAAGAATATTTACACTACAGTAGATAGTTTCACTTTTAGTCAAGCATTTATATTTCTGATTTCGGTATAAGTACTCAATCAAAGTTTACATCCCAGAGACTAAAAGATAACATTGTCCCAATTGGTGGAACAACCACCTTTCCTGATTCTGACTCTTCTCCTGTTTACCTTATACTTTCCTATATGTGACCATTCTCATCGATTGATCGATAGTTGTACTTTCACAACAAAGTGCATTCGCGTAAAGTTCCGCCCCCTTTTTTGGAAGGTATATAAGGTTTGTGACTTGTTAAAATAAGAGGGGTTTTTCCTTTATGATTGATTGATCTAAGAATTCGAAGGTAATAAACATTTTGGTAACGGAAATCAGCCGAAACGGTGCAAACGTCCTCGATTTTGCATAATTTTTGTAAACAAAACATGTAGATTGAAGTGGAATATGATATTTAAAGAAAGAGAAACTGCTAGCTAAACTTTTCTATGAAGATACAATTTCTTTTCACCGATTACATGTCGCATTGACTAAGAGTGAAACTATTTATTGTGGTGTAAATGTTCTACTATTAGATACTGATTTGTGTTGATTTTCAGCATGGAATTCGAAGAAAAACGTATTCTTGTTTTTGGATGCTCAAAAGCTGGCAAGACTTCTATGTTGAATACAATTACTGGTCAAAAGCACGCTGTTAGAGATGCCGCAGTTGGTACCACCTTTGAAACGAAGATTTTCGAAGACTTTAAATATAATGGAAAAATATATAAATTTATTGACACAGCCGGTCTAGATGAAGGTAATAAAGGAACTACATCGAGTGGGACCGCTATAAGCAATTTATATAAGTTCATCAAAAATGAAGAGGAAAAAGGTTTTAATCTTTTTATTATGGTGATGAAGAAAAGCGCTATTTCACAAGCGATTGAGAGAAATTATGAACTTTTCATCAATCATATTAAAACAAAAGAAATTCCTTGCCTCTGCGTTGTGACGGGTTGCGAAGATTGCGTTCCGTTAAACAAATGGGTCAACGAAAATAGAGGATTGTTTAAACGAAATTACGGATTGAAATTCAGTGCCATGATTGGCTCCTGCTTTGCACAAGAACGAAATGGACGATTTGCGAAGACATACGAGGATTTATGTAAGGAATCGAAAAATGAGGTTATGAAAATGATTGAGGAGACATGTTCGAAAGAACCGCATAGTATTATTCGAAAAGGAGTTATACCTACAATTAAAAAAATTTGGGATGCTTTTGTCACAATTATGAATCTTACTCATTTGCTTTGGTCGGATGGTGGTTGCAAACACTTTTCAAATTCTTATGGTGTTGATGATAGAGAAGCAGTAGCAATGAAAACAGAAGTCGATGCAAAAAAGGCTAATCCTCAAAATCCAAATCATGCCTGAGAAAAAGTAAATGCTTTTGTTTTTCGATCATTTAATTAAGATATCTTACATTTATGTCGTGTTTGTTCTCTTATTTAAATATTTTATAACAACGGTTTTAACTTTTTAATAAACGTTTTTTGTCACTTATATTCAAAAACATTAAGAAATAACTAGGGTATCCTAGGAAATTATGGGAAGGAATACTGACTGTGTCGTATTCAAACAATCATAAATAGTATAAATAATTATATGTTATTAAATATACACTAACTGAATCGCATAAGTTCCGCAAACTTCCGGACTGGAGTGGAATATGCCAGAAATTTTGTTAATTGAATCGTTACCAAAAAACGATAATAACACGTAGTATTTTAAAGATAAAGAAAAATAAGAAAACTCGTAAACATCCGAGTTCAAAAAATCAATTGAAAAAATGTCATAGCTTCGAATTTTAACGCTTGAATTCACGGTTATGAGAAGAAGGGGGATTTGGCTGAACCAGGGTCATCCTGGACAAGGATGAGTTTTTTTTCAGTGGATACTGTATCTGATTTAGGTATTTTAGCCCTAAAAGTTGTTAAACTTCGTAAAATAGGGTATTATTGTTGATGGTGGAATTTGACTGAGAGGGAAGAGGGATTAAACCAGTGTTAGTACTCATATAGTAGTCAAGACTACGTTTCTCAACTCCTTAACGATAATCCGGAACATCCCGTCGTTGAAATAAAATGCAAGTGGAAAGAAAAGAGTGATGATCAAGTAAGTTTAATGGAATAGTAACAATAACAAATAAGTGTTCCTTTTTGTTTTAGAGAGTTATTATCTTTATCATCATAATTATTATTCATTAATAAAACATTTTTTAGGGCGATCCAATGTGCAAAGTAATGAAGAGTGGCGTCTAGATGGAAACCTTCCATGTGAAGATACATCTGGGTATATCGACTCGTAGTTCCAACCATCAGCATGCTGGTCTCCATGAATTGTTTGTCTATCGGCCGTCAGAACTTGCAAGCAACGGTGTTTTTTTGGAATACAAGCACAAATATCTGTTACTATTAATACACTGTCTCGGTTATGGAAATTATTCCGCTCATCGATGCTTACATTCCAGAGAGCCCGCGCGACTAGATTTAAGATGACGCAAGACGGACGACAAGAAGGAGAATGGTCGGCCGCCAGACTCTCCATTGCACCCTGCGCAGCCTACTGTAGCATTGTATCTTATTCTGTTCGTTTTCCTTCGTTGTCTTGCTGTCTGTTCATTTGATAATCTTTCGTTGTAGCTTGTCATACTTCTCTGTCGTCTTTCGTTCAGTGGCATTTAGAGTAATAAAGGTTATTTTCCCACGCGTTTCCTGCGCTCGTTCACTTAACTTAACTTCTATAATCATTCAAAATGATTATTAAGTTCTTCTTAAAATGATTTAGAAAGAATACATAAGATGTTCTATGTGAAAATCTTCATTTCCGCGATAGTATAACATAGACATATGTAGTAAGCAGAAATTGATTGATAGTGACAAATGCAATGGTTTATGACAGGCGATAATAAAACAATTAAGAGAGAAAAAGGTTGGGCTAAAAGGGCAGAGGCTCGGGACACCCGTATCCCTGTGTCCCCGCTTCGCACCCCTTTTACAGGGTAGCTAAGTTTAGAGAAACCGAGCGCATCCACCGTAGTCGTGACAAGGACAAAAGTACGAGCAAAAATTACCGACTCTGTGGTAGCCCCGTCTGCAGACACACTGCTTTGTAGTTGTGCAAGTCGGGACGCATCCCTAGAACAGGTGTAACGGTTATCGGGTTTTCTTCCATCCTTTCGCTTATTTTTTATATTAATAGTTGAGTTTATAAAAAAATCAACATAATAAAGCATATTCCTAGTCATTCCTGTGCATGCAAAGCCCTCTTAATCTCTTATCAATTATTATATTTTTGCGTTTTCTTACTGCTTTCGGTATGTTTACCTTGCTGTTACCTCCTCATTACTAGTTTCCTAGAAAAATAGTGTCAAAAGTTCAAGCAAATTTATTTCACTTAGTTGAATTTTTAACTATTCCTATAGGTACTTCGATAACATGGGACTTACTTCCCGAGGTGGCTCATAACACTGTAGCTCGCAATTTTTTCCACAATACTTTTCATCTTCATTACTAGGATGGCAGGCTGAAATAATTGTTTGAGTGGTTATAAAATAGTGTTAGAATTGTTCTAGAAAATTGACTGATGAAGTTTTACCAAGACTAGGTGTTGTAGTAGGTCTAGGACGTGCTGTAGTAGGTCTACGACGTGTTGTAGTAGGTCTAGGACGTGTTGTAGTAGGTCTACGACGTGTTGTAGTAGGTCTAGGACGTGTTGTAGTGCTTCGGGTGGAATGTGTTGTTCGTCGTGTGGGACGTGCGGTAGTTGTACCTAAAATCTGAAAATTTGCTAGCCTTCCACTATTTCTTGGTGGTCCATTTATAGTTTGTAATGCCTACTTCAGAATTCATATAAAAATGAAAATTGAAAGAAAAAGAGTTAAGGACTACCTGGGCAATAGTTTGGATAAAACCAACACCTAAGCCATGCTATGTACTCATCTAGGGTAGAAAACACTTTGCTCACTGATACCGCTAGCCGTCCAGTATACACTGAAATAGTACAATGCTCAAAAACGGATTTGACAGTTTGAAGAGAAACATTTAGTATTTCCCACACTTCCTTCAAATTAAAGATTGCTGCTTTTCGAAACAAATAATTTAAGGAACAATCTCATGAATGGCTGACAAAACAAATGCTTTAGTTCCAGCAGTGCTCGTTGAGCAGTTGAAATAGTTTGGAGACATCATCTTTAATCCCACTTCAGCGACGATTATCCTATCATCATTAATCTCAGTAAATACGATAATAAATAGTTCTAAGAAAAACTGCCAAACACTAGTTCAGATCCAAAAGCATGGATTCGTAACTAATGGTAGATTTAAAAGGGAAAAATGCAACAAAGTAAATAGTCTTTTGGAAAATGGATAGGATGTAGTCACCAATGATCCATAATAAGCACTTTTAATCAGTCCTATAGAATGCTTTTACATTATGCGGACCTAATTAATATTAATGTTGTGTTTCACAAAATTGCAATAAATGTTTACGCACTTCCTCAAAATAGAGTTTTAGGAAATAAATATGCGAACGGTGAGATTTGTTGTCTTGTTTGGTTAATCACTGTTTTAAGTAAAAGTAAATAAGGGCTCACATCCACTCCTTTCACATAAAACATTCCCATTTCCATAGTCGTGGCATTCGTAGCCTTTGGCGCATATACCAGCGTAGCATCGATCTATAGAGGTATTCAGAAATTAATTAAATCTACGCCCAATTATCATAAAAATGACCTGGGACTCTTTGGACGACGTTCATCCTCCTTCCATAGCTGGTTGTGATTATTCCAAAGAGAACAAATAACGGCGACTAAAATGATAAGTAGAAAATTATTGGATATTTAAAGAAATTTCGCCTTATCTAGTGATAACATTTTAAGATTATTAAATTTATCACTAAGAGTTTGTTAGGAATGATTATAATAATTGAATAGTCGGCAAATAACGACAAATTTAACTATTCCTTTTACATTTGACATACATGGCGATTTTGGCACATTGCGATCTTCTACGGTTAATTTTTAGCTTATGGCCAATTCTTGACTCCGATAGATGTTAAAATCAGCACAAATGCTAGGGCTCGAGGTAATAAACTAATATAATCTAACTCCTTACCAAATTCATTACGGATGCTTCTTCTCATTGTCACTTGCTCTCAGTTCTCTTAAATACATGGTTTTACCGGTTCTTCCAAATGTGGGACAAACTTTCACTTTGACTGGTTGAATCTCTATTTTTGTGGTCAACTTTAATTGTGAACTGTTCTTTCTCATGAATCCATCCCTACAAAAGCAGACCTGCTGCTGGGTGTGTGAGGTGCAGCTCGGATGCGCTCTGCGTCTCTGACCTAAGCTACCCTATAAAAGAGGTACAAGGCGGGGACACGAGGCAGTGCGGGTGTTCGGAGCCTCTTAGCCTTTGGCCTAATCTTTTCTTGTTGTTAATGTAATAATCCTTAGTAATAAACTCTCTATCTTATAAACCCTGTGTAAACATAGTCTTATATTAACATAAAGGAAGGATCAGCCTGGTCACCTGATCCTCAACCTGTACAGGTGCATGTCGGTGTACAGCCCTGTCAATAAAATTTTAGTGCAAGAATGTTTAGTCCTCACATGTAGAATCACAAAGGAAAGTAGTTGTCATTATTCGCTAAAAATTTGAATTACTGGAATAAGAGCTTTTGCTACGGATATATGTTGTGACAATAAATACACAATACTTGTACAGTTTTATTCACCTACAATTTAAAGTCATTATCACTTTTCCTATGCTCGATTTACAAAGAATAGCCATAAAGTTAAAATTATTGGATTAAAGATCTGTCAAACTAGTTTTACTATCCAACCCCCCCTTGTTGATTTGCGCATGTCTTTTCGCAGTTTCTTCCGCACAAGGAAATTCTTTCAAAAAGTGTGCAACGTAAAAACAACAATAAAATGAGACCAAAAATATTATCTTGTAATGACTTTGCGTAGTTATATATATATATATATACAGTGGCGTCGCGGATTAAGGGATTGATAGTGCACTCTGGTGCCAGACTGCACTAGAGGCCATAACTCACTTCAAAGTGGGAATATCCCAAATTTAAAGACGGATTTGGAATCAGCGTAAAATTGCGCATTTTATGAATGTTTTTTGTGCATAATTTCATAAATTCATACTTTTATTCTCTAAATATCCTCCATTAAAGGTCTATGTAGAAATAGTAGCTACGTCTTCGTGGCTATCATGGCGGAGTGCGAAGATGCCTTGTCGTGAGGAATGCGACCGATGTCCGCTCGGAAGTCGTTGCACGCTCTTCTCACTCAGACGAATTCATGTAACTTCTACATTTAGTGGTTTAGATTTGTATTCACTATTTACTATTTATGTCAATTCAAAAAGATTCCTATACTTGTCAAATGCTAATTATATTATAATTGGCCTTAAAATCTCATTGTTTTCTCATCGGTAAAGCTTTCCGTTTTAATTTGTATTCCCGTTTCCGGCTTCTAACTGGCTGTTTCATTTTACTGTTTTAAATATGCCTTAATAGTTTTGCTATGCTTTTTAAGTTTCATCCTATTTCTTATTTATGTGACTGGTAAGGTAACCCCCGATTAGTCCCCCATTTTTTCGACCGCCGATTTTTACTGTTTTTCCCATGACCCACCAGCCTACCTATTCAGCCGCGGGGTATTTTGTGGTTTCATACTGACCCTGGAAAAGGACTAGAGATAGCTATTAATGTTTAAACTCAGTAAAAGAAAATAGTTTATTACAAATAATATCGAGTAAACAATAAATAACAAACATAACACAAGATATCACACCAAGAATACCCCGTGGCTGCATAGGTAGGCTGGTCGGTCGTTGAAAAAGCAACGCGATAAAAATGGGGGGTCAATTGAGGGGCGAATTTACCGGTCACATTAATAAATGTGATTAAAGTTGAAAAGCATGGGAAAGCGACTCAAACCTGTACAGAATAGTAGACAGGAACAACCAGCAAAAAGGTGGCAAAAGGAAACAAATGAAAACGAAAACTGTCACTAGTGAAAAATCGATGAGATTTTAAGATTTCTATGATATTCTAAGCGCTAGACAAGTAGAAAAACGTTTGAAATGGAAAAAAGTCATGAATTAAAGGAAGACGCTCACCGAGAAATAGCTGAGGATCATGTCCCAAAAGGAGGAACCGGTCCGTCACCCGTACCCACTTAAATCAAACGTCCTGAAACTATACTGTGGCAGACACTTGGGTTGTGATGGTATCATTAATTAGATCTTCGGTAGAGAATATTTAGAGAATAAAAGTATAAATGTATGAAATTATTCACAAAAAACATCCATAACATGCGAAATTTTACGCTGATTCCAAATCCGTCTTTAGATTTGGGATATTCCCACTTTGAAGTAAGTTATGGCCTCTAGTGCAGTCTGGTGCCCAGAGTGCACTATCAACCTCTTAATCCGCGACGCCACTGTATATATATATTATATATAGAACTTAAATTAATGATCCAAATAAATGGATCAAATATTACTTGGAATCTCAGGCGATCCAAGTGGTACAGCACCTGAAATTATATTAATTGATATTTAAATTCCTGTTCTGATTTTCAATTTAATTCTTCGGTAACATTAATATTTCGTTCAGACTCTACTGTTTGCTATGCCATATAGATTTAAATCGAAGCTTCCTCTTAGCAAATTATTATTTATTTAAGGGCACTAGTGAGGCATCCAGCCACTCCGTTTATTGTGATGCGGATAGAGGGAAGAATGCCCACAGCCTCGTCGCAAGGGTTCAAAGAAGAGTACGGACGTTTCTTTGCAGTACGTGGAGGACTTTTAGGAGTCGTTGCCAGATAATAATGTCAAATAAACTTTCAGTTCACACAAAAGCAAATATTAGACAATTAATCAATAAATCAGGGTAAAATATGTATTTTTCTACTTTTATTTCTCCCTGCAACATTATACCTAGTGATATGCGATCTTTATTGCTGGTGGCCTCTTAAAAGATTTTCAGAATAGGACTACCTTTTTAGAAACAAGAACTATTCCCACCAGTTGTTGGCACCTCGTTGCAGATTGAGCTTTAGTACAATGTAAGCCATTTGGGTTGAATAAGCATTCTATTAAATCAATATTTTGTAAGCCAGTAATTATCTTCTGCAACCCACGGCGCATATTCTGCATGGAAGGTCCGTTGACGATCACTGCAATTTTAGCGTAACTCGTTCCTCTATAATAGTATCGGCCTAATTAAACTGTTTTATGTAAGTTTTTGGATGAAAAGACTCATTAAATAGTCGTTAGGATTTATTTGTATACAAATAGGCATACATCTTATGCGCCAAGTAAAATAGCGTAGTTTTATAATGAAGATAATAGTAATTTAGAAACCAAATAGTGGAGAAAAATACATAATATTAAGATTAAATATGAACCTAATAGCAATTCTAGTATGTACTATATCATTAAAATGTATTTTTTGAAATTGTAAATCTAAGGTTTCCACTTTTTTATGTACTTTTAACTTACCGACGTCCTTCTCACATCTTGTGATTCCACTGCTGTAAGGAACACAAACAGCCAGTTTGACAAAGTACCCGAGAGACGGATCTGTACTGTCCCAATAGCTAGATTTCATACGCGCATTCCGCGCAGGCGGTTTATGAGTCATCGCCTGCAGAGTTAGCTGCGCTACCGGCGCCGACCGGTCGGTGGTTCCGACCCCTTAGAGAGGCCCGGCATGTAACATCCAAGCCGGACGGAATATCCCCACTCTGATACCTAAGCCGTCCTCGCCGTATTCCCTGTCTGTCTATATTATGTGCCTCTCGGATGGACAGAAGTCCTATGTTAGTATTGTCTTTATTGTACTTATGCAACCTCAGTAAACCTAATACTCTTGTTAGCTATTCTTCTATAACATACACATCTACATTCACACTAGACAATATTAGCATATGGAACGTTATTGAGGTGACGTTAAAGAAATAAAACTCAGCTTTCCTTCCATTGTCTCCTCTTGGTAGCAGTAAAACAGAGTATAATCAATTGATGTTCGCTTTATTAGCTATAATGATTATTTTAAAATGAAATCATTAGTAGTATAGTTGCTAACCATATAATAGTCGTTGTTGTGCTTGCAGTTCAAATCTGCAAGGCAGAATGTAGAATAAAGTAAGCAAATGATGACTTTCTCCTCTTTTTATTTCATATATTTGATGTTCTATTATTGTATATTTACGCAGTGAATATAGTTGTACAAATTATTTAAAAATTCCCAATGATCTTCCCGCAGTTTAATCTGGATGCCAATTTCTACTTCCTTTAAAGTGTCTATACAAGTTACCGTATCTTTGCTACTTCACGACATTCAAAGCCATCAGAGCATTCTATATAAGCACAAGGATCTCCTAAACATATATTACCCACTTAATAAATCAATTCAAGTTTAATTTCTTCAACACATATTAAAGTATTATTTTAAAATAAAAATAAATCTTTTAAAATTCAATAACTTTGCTTAAAATACATGAATAATAAGTAATATGCTAGACTAGCCTAGAATGATTTGTTTTTCTCTAGTATCAACTATAATTATTGTGTCTTCTTGTTGTGTCTTTGCTGAACTTTGAGACTTCACAAAAGATTCTAAAAAACATAAATTATTACTTGTATATATAGAGAAGAGTATTTTTGTATTATTAGTCTACTATAGAATAATTAATGTTTCTTGCTTCCAACATGTAGTTTTCACAGAAATTTATAGATTTACATATATTTCGCACGTATCACAGTGAGAACGCGCCTTATTCATTTTTGATAAAATATCATATCTAAAAAAATATTATAAAATAAAGCGAAAGCCGGATTATTATTTTCATCTTATACCTGATTTACGTTTGTAAGTTGTAGTTCCTATCTGAGGAGTTCTTGTTGCTGTAAAATTTTTGATTAATAAGTGATAGCTATTTCTAATTTTTAACGATTCTAAAAAAATCTTATCAGTTAGTGGATATTATAATAAATGAAAAAATGGCTAAAAGGTTTAAAGTTTATTTAATTACTGACACTGAATGGGAGGTGGAGTTGGAAGATGCGGATGGGTAATTTTCCCCACATCTTTTGAAAATAACGATTGCCTAATCCAATATCTTTGTGGCGTCCTTAATAGTTAAATATTTTGAAACATTTTGAAATCCTACACTATAAACTTTATCAACTTCCTACATTATAAAATAACTAAATGTAAATATTCAAGGTATACCTAACCACCACTGAAGAATTTGAAATATTTCAAAGCCCTTTGTTGTTAGAAAAATCCTAAAATGCATAAAAGACCTCCTAACCTATTATAAAAGTAAGAAGATGTGGAGGCTGATCTTGAATTCATTCCCGATAAAATTGTATATAAAGATGGCTAGGCTGGGAGATGAATAACCACGTTATTGCCACCAGAAGGTGAAGCAGGACTTGGAGCTCTAAATAACTATTGTAAGTGTAATTTTGAACTATAATACTATATACAGATTTATAGAACGCGACAATAATCTTTTATTATTAGGTAAGTATTTATACATTAATTTCACTTCATCACAAACGTATATTGCAGAGGGTATCACTCTATAGCACTTTTTGCGATGACGCAACCCCGATTTATAAAATGTTTTGCCAAGTAAAGCAAAGATTATTCAAATTAGCAGTTCTAAGTGATGGAATGAAAGTTATAATTAATATTTACCAGAAGAAACTAGGTTTAATAAGAATAATGAAGTATTTTACAGTAAACTATATAAATTACTTTTGAACTATTGAAGTTAAGTGGGTGTTATTAACTATTTTTTAAATTGACCTTTAAGCCAACGTAGAAAGGTTTAGAAATGTTTGAAAGCTAACCAATAAACACCATAATAAATAAATGTACGGGTAATGAAATTTAAGATGTAATGGTTAATATTTCGACTTTAATTTTGTGCTTTATAAATTATGTTATCAGGAGTAAAAGGCATTATCCATGATTTGAGCAAATACTAGAAAGAGCTACAGTTTCTTTAATTCCACATGTATTACTGGAAGACCAAACGTTTCTCTCACCCAATGGTTTCCTATAATTAAACAATCTAGAAACTCAAGGTGTAGTGCTAGATTCATGATTTAGAAAACAAAGAAACCCACAATTAAACTGTTAGGAAAGCTATGAGAGAGTTAAAAACCC
The DNA here is from genome assembly GCA_964036235.1 of Heterorhabditis bacteriophora. NCBI lineage: Eukaryota > Metazoa > Nematoda > Chromadorea > Rhabditida > Heterorhabditidae > Heterorhabditis > Heterorhabditis bacteriophora. The sequence goes on along the minus strand of OZ038428.1, from coordinate 6,269,609 downwards.
TCTATACAAGTTAACGAGATTATAAACCCTATAAATGTAGAAATGCGAAATATACTGGAAACACATCATAAAATCATTTTAGAGGGGTATTTGCTTGTGTAGTAAGCAAAATTGTTAAATGATTTTGTATATTTATAATTTATAAGTGAAAATTATTCTTAATAATACTTCTAATATGATGACAGTCAAAATTGAGAAGATATTGTGTAACATATATAAAACTTTTTAGTTGATAATGAATTTATTTGTCTGTGGTTAAACAAAATTGTGAAGAAAGTAGCAGTACATTGCTTTCATCTTTTAAGTACATATTAGTTATTTATTGTCTTCAATATCGATTTTAAAGTGAGTTATTTAAACGCTTTATCTTTTGTACACAATATATTTACCTACAATTACAATTTTCAAGTAGTATTTATTTCAATTAATCTACAAAAACTTTCTGAGATACTATGTAATCCTCGTACCTAATAGAAACAACAGCGAACATTCCATGATCAACAATATTATGAGCAGCTAATTTATGTTCGATGTTATTAATCCTTTTTTCTTGTTAGTTTGAGGTGAATTATTGTTGTTTAAAAATTTTAATAGGTTATTTTTGGGAATTTTCACCATATCCGGCATTTTTCAAATGGATTCATGACACTTCCAATAGGACATTCGAATGCTTTTGAAAAAGCAGGAAAATTCTGTAGTGGAATGTTCACCCTGTATGTAAATGAATATACTTAGAAGAATAGAGTATAAATAGAAAAAAGGCTCTTGTCTCAAAAATCTTATCAAAACTCAGCAAACCTGAACATGCCTAGTGCGTGAACATCAGTGTCCATGACATAATTAATTGATGATGGTCTCACAGCTTCGCACCATGTCTACAATTAATAAAAACATTTCCTTGATTATTATGTGTACATTAGATAAGTTTTATACTAGTGATTATATGCCATCTACAAAAACCAAATATTGTAAATAATAAAAACTTATGAGTATGTTTGATGAAAACTAAGTAAGTTTAATTAGTTTAAATTAGCACTTACATTAGCATAGGCTATAAAAAATAATTGCTGTGGAGTGAATGAAGTAAGACCAGGAAGTGTGAAATTTTCAGGAGAACGGGCGAGACGCATTTGAAAAGCCTAACATATGAACAGATTAGTGAAACGTAGAAATAAAGATGATTTCTATTTATACCAATACCTGATAGGCAACTCGAAGACCTCCATTATCAGCAATATTTTCACCAATTGTTAGCCTGCCATCCACCTAATAACATTTAATTCAATTAACATTTTTATGGACATTAAATTTTTATTGTACCTGTTCTAGTTATGGGGTACCTTTCTTTGAGTAACAGGCTCCACTTTACTGTCATATTGAGCGACAAAACATTGTTTTTTCTTTTGAAATGTAGCTAACGTCTCAGGATGCCACCACCTCCGTAAATTTCCTTTTTCATCGTATTGTGCACCTATAATATGCATATTTATTATGTGATTATTTTAGAAATTCAACTGCGAATTAAAAAAAAATATATTCTTGGAAATTTAGTCAAATTCTACTTGGAATAATTGCGTTTAAATCCACATTTTCTGATCTTTCGACTCACCAAGATCATCATATCCATGTGTTATTTCGTGTCCTATCCCCATTCCAATGGCACCATAATTTGCATAAGAGGGTGCATCTGGTACAAACAATGGGAACTGTAGAATTCCAGCAGGAAAAACTACAAGTGTACAATCATATATTTATTTTTAAGTACTATTGTTTCGCAAAATTGCCCTTTGAAAACTACTCAAGATTTAGCTTACTAATTTCATTTCCAGTAAAGTAGTGAAATGCATCGACTGTTATTACCGGCGAGACCCATTCATCGGTAGATGGCGGTCTTTGTAGTTTAGATAGAATTTCTCTAAAAAGGTTAGAATAAAATAAACTCATATTAAAATCTTAAGTATAAATATTCTCAGCTTAAAACAAAGTTATTATCTAGAACCTCAAAAGCTTACTTTACTGCCATTTTTTTAAGTGTTAATGCATTATTAAAATATTGGTTAGCTGTCAGTCGAATTCCAGCATATGGTGCCAAAACTGTTGTCTCATTGAGCAGATAGTCAGGAAAACTGTAAGAAAATATAATTTCCTTTTGTTTTTATCAAAGTGTTTTTTCAATCCTTTCTCACCCTATCTTCTGTCCCATTCTTTCCAACTTTCTTAGAGCTACTTCTCTAGTTGCTTCGTCTATCCAATCAGCATTTAGCAAAGTTTGTTCCATTGAATGTTTTAAATCAGAAATCATATCTCCTGCCTATAAGACATTGCTTATAAGCATTTTGGGATATTAACAAATAAACAAAAATTCCTAAATATCATAGATTATTACTTTTTCTCTATCCTCTAGTGAAAAATACTTGTAAACATAAGCTGTCGAAAGTGGCATTGCTAAGTTGTCTCGCACCTCTCGGACGCAAGATTGCCACCTGGGAACCTAAATAATAGTTAATAACATTATTTTTATTGAATAGATTTGGTGCAGTTCTGATCAAATCATTACGACATCTGTTGATAACCTCAGCTGTTGAACCAAACATATTTTCCTTGAATTCTTGATATGGTTTTCGGTAGTGAAGGGGAAGATAAGAGTCATAGGCAGATACGAAACGCCACATTAAATAGTTATTCACGGAACTAAAATAAGCGTTATTGAGTACGTCAAACTTTACTAATTAAGAAGTTATATATAAATTAGTAAGGATTATTTATTTTAATCAATTAGGACCTCAGTGGCTTCGATTTGATTAATCCTGATAATCCATCGAAATAGCCAGGATCAACAACATTTACAGGAAGCCGATCGTTGAGAACGCCAAGATAAGAGCGAATATCATCATTGAAGAAAAGATCCCAGTTGATCTAAGAAATAAACATATGGCTAATATTCCAATATTTCCTAACTACATGCTTCCTCTCATATTTTTTTCCACTTCTCTCCGAACTTGATGATATCGTTTCCTGAATTGTCCAAACGTCATTACATTGTTAATGACCGTATGATTCCTAGGATTTTCTGATCTGGTCAGCTGAAATAAAATAGATAGAAGTTTAATAATTACACACGACTTTCAACTTGTAAAACATACATTTGCAATTCTCCTTTCAAAGTCAATAATATCATTGACTTGGAAATCAATTACTCCCGAATCATCCTCCATATCAACTCCTAAAATATAAAATTATACTCTAAGTATTCCAATAGCCGTTAAATAAAAATTGTGTTTACCTAGTAGTTCTAGCAGACCTAGAATGTACCTCCTGTAGTACCCGAGATAGACATTAGAGGATGGGGCTTCACGGTAAAATTTCTTCTTTTCGAGAAATAACTTTGGAGGAGAAAACTGTAAGTACATCAATATAACTGACTATAAAACTCTTTGTTTTTAGGATTAGAAGTTACCATTAGAATTTGTTGTTTACTGTCATCAAAGCTGTTATGAACAAATATTCTCACAAATCCATCTACAGCATCCAGTGCCAGTTGCCCTTAATATTTAATTGATTTCACGATATTGAAGCCATAACCAACACTAAGCATAAACTGTAGTTATAAAAAAACAATATTTCAACAACTGTTTTACGTATATTTAACGTTAACTATAGTAATGAATGATATTTTGGGAACAAGATCATCTACAATGAATACCCCTCCCAAAATCAACCTGCAAGTGTCTCCCAGTGATAATCTACTGAGTCAAATCGAGCATTTGTGAGAAGTTCCCAGCCTCCAAGCTTGGAAATTAGTGCTGTTAGTGGAAGAATGCCCTATTAAAAATGAATATATAAATATAAGAGTGGAAAAGAATGAATTATCCTTTGTTGAATTTCATATAGTTCTCAAAGCGAATATGGTGACAGAAGTAAAAATTGATTACCAAATCATCCTGAGAATCCTCATCCATACATGATTCATAATATATTTGAGAGAGTTTCATTGGGCGACTAATATTGTGCTTTGAAGTTTTTTCCAGAATGTCTGTATATATGAGATATATCGAATTCTACAGAATAAAATAAGTAAAAATTTTACCTCTAAGATTCCTGTCAAGATCACTCTTCATCTCATTAAGTACTGTGACTTTCTTTTCATGCTCAGGAATGACCTTTTGAGACGAGTATCGACCACATACGAATTCGTAAAAATCAATGCATGGATTAACATCCCTCTTCATATTATTAAGGTAGCTAGCTGCTGAAAAATAATTAATATTTAAAAGTACATTGCAGGGATACAAATGAAGGAGGCTATAGATAGAACCGAATGTATGCAGAAAGTGAAGAGGACATAAGAAGTGTAAGAACACACCAAGGCGTATGCAGTTTTCAGTAATGCATAATTCATCATCAGCATATATATTTGAAAATGTAGTATTAGGTTTACGATCTTCAAGATGCTTATAGGACGAACATGAAGAATTGCCTAGGCGAGTGATGAATCTTCTTCCTATAGGAATTTTCTCATTTGACTACTATTTTTGTATTTTACGAGAAAGGTGGGTTTATGTAGATGGGTTGCAGTGATCATAAATAAAATCAGTTTTGAACATCGTTCGTTTTTGCAGGGTCATATTTTTCATTTTCCAACAAATGTTCTTAAAACACGTCAGAATATGCGAAATAACATCACGAAATCGGATACGAAATAACTCACACCGTTTTTCTCTTCTAAAAAACAATCACGTATCACTTTCCCTTCCTCTCACTTTTTGTTATCACCTGCTAATGTGCTGAATCCATCCGTCAAAATCGCTATCACTGTAATAAATGATATGGCGATAAGCAGTGTGATGATGAATAGGACAGCAAACAGAGCAGCCACTCGCGAACTTCTGAAGTTGTCACTGCCAATTGCAAACACTTTCCACAACACTTAAGACTAAACAATCGTACAATCAGTGGTTGAGAAGTTGCTTCTGATTCATATTTCCTACAAGCGCATCGCCTTGCAGTGTCTAAAGCCTCCTCAAAGTTCCCTTTACTATGCGAATTTTTGATAATGGACAAAATTCTCATGCAATTAATAAAACTAGTCAAAAACATACGTATGAAATTAGCGCGTTTTGATATGCTTGGTATACAGCGAGCAGGAAATAGGACTGGATTTGTAGATGTCCTTTCATAAAGACTGGACTGACAGACATCCAAAAATACGGGATCTACTGTAAACTGTAGAAAAATTTGATAGAAATGTGCAAAGTATCCGGTTTCTGTACATATTTCCATATCCTCATACGTTCTAAAAACAATGTTTTTTTTAAATCATGGAGATATTTCGTAATATTCGATCATAAGTAAAATGCAGACAAATCGCGTCTCAGTTGTTGTGTTTGCTTTGCAGCTTTTCACATACTGACACCGGTCAGTGTTTTAAGTCAGCGAAAATCCAAATTGCAAATTATTGTTGAAAGAGTACTAAATTTCTAGAGCTATAATATACAACTGCTAACTGTTGGCATTAACATTAATTATTAAGTAACTCAAGAAAAAGTATCCCAAATAAATAAATAGTATTTATAAAAATTAAAAAATACTAATTCTCTTGGCGAATGTGCAGGACGTAGCATAGTTCAGGCGAACAACCATAGTTAATGCACGTGAACTGAGGTGAACAACGACCGATTTATGAGAGAAACATATATTGTTTTCAAGTCGACGGAAGAATGCAGAACTGATGATACCTATCGCTTGGGTCAACAAATGCGAACAAAAAGTCCCTCAGACTTTAAATCGTCTACAAAAAACTGTGCATAATCCTATTATTTTTAGGATTATTTTACTTACGAGTATATGCTCCAAATTCTAATTAAGATTAAGAAAATGACAGTAAAAAAGTAATAGAAATAGAAATTTAGTGGCTGCTATAATTTCCTTACATGTTCCATTGTTTAGTGGCTTTTATTTAAAATTCAATTTAAGTAAACATTGCGAACTATTGTTGAATGGTAATTATATTGAAAACAGAAAAGGAAAGTCGAACGTCTATAAATGTTATAGAAAAGTAAGATAGTCAAAGACCCAAGCCATTAAAAATAAACATATTTCTTAGCGATATTCTACTAATCATATAAAGATTGTGGAATTTGTTTTACAAATTTCTAGAGAGAATTAAATGCATAAATAATCTAAAAATGTTGTAAAAGGCTAATGAATGACAACTCACTCAGTCTTCTTCTCAAAGATTCGGATTATCGAAAAACCGACCATCGTTAGAGCATCGTCTTAATTAGTATTGAATGGGGTTTGTAAAATAACCTTCCTATTAAATCTATCGACTCAATTCTTGTCAGGAAAGTGATCTAGGACTATTGATGCACAAAGAGACAGTCTGTGGTGGGTCTATCATCCTCCAGCCGCCCCAACAGCCGCCCGCTTGACATTTGCCGAGTCCAGAACACTTCCAGCAACGCTTTCGGTAGAAAACGCTATCATTTTATCCCAAAGTGGTATTTTATCACCATTTTCTGCAACCCATGACCACAAATAGCTATATATTTATTCTCAGTAATTCAGTGATATATTTTTTCCTCTCATTTACATTTGTATATCTTAAAACTGTATCCATAACGAATAATTTATTGCAGCGACTACTTAGAAGAATATTCATTAACATTTTTCTCCTCAAATGGCAATATAAATTCTTTTATAATCTATTCTTTGGATAATATATAATCTTAAAATTGTTTATAGGATTCGAATCCATTTGCTTAAACTTTAGCCAATTGCCTGTCCATCCATACCTATCATTTTTTCCACATTCCACTGATGAAATATTACTGGATTCGGTGATGTCGTGAGAGTCAGTAGACGCTGATCTCCCGGTTGTTCCAGAGTGGAACCGACGACCAAAATATTTTTATATTGTTAAGCTGTATTTATAGTTAATATTTAGAAAAGCATGAAGCTTAACTTTATTGAGCATTTTGTGAATAATTAGTTGATGTAATCATATTTATTTACCTTATTTTTTCCTCGACGGACACAATTTTGAATACAGGTACAAAGTCGGTATTCAGTTTTGCTAAACTAATGTGTGTTACAAGTAAATAATAAATAAATAACTTTAATTGAGTAACATTTTCATGTTTGTGAAAAAATGAGGTCATATTTGAATAATAGTAATAATAAGAATAGTAATAATAAGAATAATCATTTGAAAAAGTGAAAAACGAATGAAAAAGATAGCAAATTTAATAATGGGAGAGTGGGGATGATAGGCAGGAGTTGGTGCTAGTGAAGGTAGAGCATTGCGAACAGGGAAGACTATGAGCGGAGGAGGAAGATTGTGCTTGTCTGATGCGCTAAGAGCCTACACTTGACAAATCGCTCGTCAGTGTATAACAAGGAGGCAAAAAATAAGCATGGTCATTCGAGAGGGTCACAGGAAGACAGCAAGCAGGTAGCAGGAAGGTAAGAAGGTGCCGCAAATATGTATGTATATCATGTATATATACTGTGCATACAAAATATACTGCAAGAGCCAAAGGAGAGAAAACGCTCGCTAATATAGCTTGAATGTTTACTCGCTGAAAGCGTGCAAAAATCTAATGTCCCATAGGCTTAAATTAATTTTTAAACAATCAATATTCCAAAGGCAATAAAACTTAGAAATCCATTGTTCACCGGAGTAAATACTGCAACTAAAAATAAATACATGTATACAACACAGCATAGTGACCACATAATTATCGTTTAGGGAAATACCGACTTTAAGACTCTTCTATTTAGTAGCAACTAAACATAGCTTACATTTTCTTATTCAATTTCCACTAAAAGAGTAGAGCAATGTTTTAATATATATTATTTCATTAGTTTAGGTTTCACTTACTACATACTTCATTGTTGGGTTTTGGTGCGTGGAGTGAGCTGGCAGTTATAAAGAAATAAAACAATTATTGCAAAAGAGATTGGTAAAGGAACTTGAAGAAAAAATTATTTTTCTGAGTTTTGTGGGTGTTAAACTTAGTGATCAATAAACAGTTAGAGGTCACCGCTCCGCAGCGGCTGAAAAAGTGAGGAAATTTCTGATTTAATCACGAACTCTCCTTATCGGTTTTATGCTTTTGAGAGTCCCGATTAGATCACTATACTGTCATGAAGAGACAAAGTGGATACAAAAAGCTAAACTACGTGGATACTGTAAAATATGAGATTGTAAAATTAAGTTGATTAAATATCTACTTTTTTGCTAGTAAAAAAAATGAAGAAAAAAGAAACAACGAAAAAATTAGGAAAAAATACATAAAGTTATTGCCGACTGTCACTTCAGCTGGTTTTTTGTATTGTACTTGTCATGTTTTTAGCAAAAGCAAATAGCAGACGGTAATCCGGCACACACGGGTGACGATTAACTGGTAGAAGGACAATGAGAAAACGGTTTCAAATAACATTCTGAAAGTGAGAAACAGGAGCTAGTTGTCAAGAAGGGAATGAGCTGCTATTAGAAAGTGCAAGTATTTATTATTAATTAAGATGAAGACAACAAGAGAAAAGCAGAAAGGGAACCTACTAATAATGAGCTATTTTGAGATTTGTTGAAAAATTTAAAAGAAAAGAAAACCCAAGTTAACTTTATAAATATATTAAGGAAACCATGGTTGAATTTTTTAACTTAGTATTTTCATAATGATAAGCACCAATTTTTCAGCTTCTACTGGATGTGCACTGCGAATTGTCAAAAATCACAGTACTTTCAGTTCGAGTTCTCTCATTCTCTGATAAGTTTTTAAAACCTACTTTCTTCATTCTTCTATAGAGATTCTAAAAATTGCTCACAATACTCCGAAATTCCTCGATCAAATCAGCTTTCTGGTGTGAGCAGTAGCATTTTCTACTTATAACTTTGCAATAATTTAGTCTCAATTTTGGTAATTTATTACAATACATTGAATTCAGTAGCATAAAGTTTATAAAATAAAGACCAAACTTAAGTTTGGAAGAAAGAAATTTCGTCATACGATAATTACTCTAAAAACTAAACATCTATATTTTTAGTTTAAAAATTATTTTGAAGTATAGTTACTTATAGGAAATTGAAAAATATTGAGCATAGGTTTAGTGAAAATCGTCTTATTGAATAAATGTTAATTCATCAATTATTGAAAAATTTATACAGTTCTTCAACTCTATTTTTGATTACTTTTAAAACAGTCTGAAAAATACTTTCGTTTTCAGTGTATGACAAAATTAAACGATCTGTAATTTGTCATAAAGAACATATATAAGAAAATACAGGCCTTTTCTAAAAAACGATTTACACTTTGTAGTTAGTTGATCGTCATTTTCCTACAGCATTTACTCATGAGAATTTAATTGCTATATTTATATTTAGCTGCAGTAACTTTCACAATAATATGAAAAGTTAAAATACCTTGCTGTTTCATTTTTATTCTTAAAGATAAGAAATTACAGCTTCTCTCAAATTTTTTTACATTAATGTAAAGACTTACAGCATAGATATGCTTTTTCTACGAATGAGAAAATAGTGGTTCCACCCTCAACAACTGGTCTCATCTACGCTTTATAGGCTTGTATCAATACCATAAAATCACGGACAGCAGAACTATCTAGAATCGTTACTAAGTGATTCATTCTTGGACCAGACCTTTTGTACAGGAACTGCTAGTCGTATACAAACTCTTTCGTGTAGTACTTGAGTTGAATAAACTCTACTTCTTTTATTACAGTTTCTTTTGATAACTTAAAATGTATAAGATTTCATTCGCAACAGAATAATCTACAAACAGGATTTGTACAAACAATTTATATTGTACATAAGGAAGTGAGAATAGATTTCAGTAGAATTGCTAGAATTTTCACAGAAAATGTCTATGTGCTTGTACTAAAATATGCTAAATGCTATCTGATCTAAAAGTAATTAATATCATCACTGAAAAATGAAAGACAATATATAATCAATAATAAGGGATTTTATGTTTCTCCATTAATATTAGGATGTATTTCTAGATACTGCTGGAAGCAACTACGAATCTTATCAAATTGGCTTAGACAAACAATATATTTAAGGTAATCGGATGGTACCCCATTAGTCGTCTCGCAGTAGACTTGGCATGCAGGAAGAACCTGATTGTTTATCTTATATTTTCTTAATCTTTTTACTATTGAAAAATGATAATAATAAGTATATGTCGAAATAATTGGAAGTATTTCATAGTTCCCACCCCTTGCTGTTGACAGCATGCGGTGTGATCTGCTCGAGATGATGCACAATCCCACATTTGTCCTACTGTCGGACCTTTTGGAGCACACTGTGCCATAAAGCCCAATACCTGCAAACAAAACAAATTTTTGTAGTTCTTTTTAACGAAAATATTTTTGTTTAATTGTACCGTATCAGGCCGCAATGCATTGAAATCACAATAACGACGTCGACACTCGACGTCCGCATTCTTCAATCCGCGGCAACAAGTTCGCAGCTTTTGATTGGCATTTCTGCTTCCAGGAACACCATAGCTAAAATGATTAGAAATATGGGTCTAGCTGTGCCTAGTTTTTTCATATACATGCACAATTAAATATTTGTTCTAATTTGTATATTCAAGAAATCTAATAAAGTCTGGAATTTATGCTGAAAAGGAGTAACCGATAATTTTTGATGTCACTTAATAAGACAGTACATTTCTAAGACAATTATTTAAATATTCATCAAAAGTCGTACATGTCATGGAGCCTGTTGCCTGCTCCTGTTTGCTGCTGTCGAGCGGCAAATGCCTGTTGTCCCTGCCATTGTTGCTGTTGCCAATTGGGCTTTTGCCAAGCTGCAAACGGGTTCCAGTTCCATTGACAATAAGCCATGGAGACAATAGAGAAAAGAAATAACCGAAGCATCTAAATTGGGATAAATAAATTTGCAATAATTTCGAAAAATTGGTCCAATTGACTATTAGTACAACGCTGTAATAAGTGTCAAAAAGAGATTGCTATATAAAGCAATATCTACATAGTATATACTTCGTTCATGAGAAGGGGGATGTGACTAGCTAGGAATTTCCAGTTCTTGGTAATGAGAAAACAATCGGGCTGCTGAAGAATGAATGAAACAAAGAAATAAAACTAAGCCAAATACTACTACTAATTAGTAGCACAAGAATGTATTTCTAACAACCTATCACTACCAATAACAAACATGGGACTATTTTCCCTTCAGGGAATGAATACACTGAGTGGTCGGTGTAGTAGATCAGCGAAGATTATCCATTCTAAAGATGAGTCAACTAGTTCCAAGGCCTCGTTCTGTTTGATCGCAATTTCCTAATTCCTCAATTTCTTGTTTTTCTAATTGCGTAAAATATGTTTAATAGAAGTATTTGTCTGCTTCTATGTTTAAGTTAAAAATTGTTACGTAACTGTTAAATACCAATAATGGATGTTTGCTGATAAAAATACAAGTCACCGAGAAAGATTTTTGTACGAACTACCATCAAATTAGATGATCACATATTTATAACAATAGAAATAAGAAATCTCAAAGACCTTATAGTAATTAGTATAAGTTGTATGTACTGAAAATAGTTGTATATAATAGTGTCTAGAAATTTATAGTGCATTTTTCTCATCTAATGCGGCAATAGCAGCCAAAAGATTTTCACTATTAAATGACGCTAAAACTGGATCTGAGACGATAACTGCTGGAGCACTATTATATATTAATATCCACAATGTGATAACAGCGTATTTTATTAGATGAAATACGGACATCAGGTGAATTACAGGGTTCCGGAGATATAGCAAGTCTCTTTGAACTGCGGTCAAGCGCTGAAAGAACCGAACCTGCGAATCAAGTGGCTCTGACTATGAACCCGTTCTAGTTCACGGGAATCCATCATAAGTTGCAGAGCAATGGCTAATGAAAAAAATGATTGAGATCCATATTTAGCATATTTGAAAAAATAAAGTAAGCTAAGAAAACGATTAGAACATTATTATAGAATACGTTTTTTTTTAGGTTAATGTCTGCATATTGATTGTATATGAACATTCCCTTTATTATTGCGTTTGTCTCTGTATATAGTCAAATAACAAAAGAAGAAATTTGTTAGGGTTCAGATGGGTTAATAACTTAATTCCATCTTAATATTTTAGCAGTCTCGATTGATAAAATATATATTGATCAGTCCAAAATTTAGGTGTTAAAAATCGAAATTAGTATATTTTATTGCAAAGATCTCACTAAAAATAATTTATTTCAATACATTTATGCTTTTTTAGACATCTCCTCTAATAGATGGATGATGCTTCAGATAACTCCGAAAACAAACACGAAACTTTTCAAACTGGGAAATGCAGATACCGTATTTGATCATGTCAGTGGGCACACTGGCAACGGCATTACAGTAGGCCAAACAAAGAGGTATAACTCCCTAAACGAAACAAATAAGATGGACCAAACAAGTTCAGTGGGCTCTTTGTGCTAACATTACAGTATAAAGGTGTTTATAATATGACCCTCCTTCATGTATTACTAAAATAAATTTTTTTAAATTGATTAATATAAATATGTGTCTTTATTATCACAAACACTGAATAATTTTGTAGTTTAAGTAAAACAACCTGCTGAATACAACACTCAGTGTGATCGTGGCGAGATGAAATGCAATCCCAGACACGAGATACTGTATTACCACGAGGAGAGCACTCAGCTATGAACGGTATCACCGAAAAGACTAATTTTATTTGTACACATAATGTTAGAAAATTTGTAGGGAATCAACTAACCATGTGAGAAGCTATATGAGGAATTTGACAATATTTTTCTGCACAGTATGAATCAATCTCAGGATCGGTTGAACAACATTTTATTAGCTTTTCATTGGCATTAAGAGACTGAACAACTAGCAATAACTGAGTATATCTGGAAATTAAAACTTATCTGATGATATCGACAGTACAAAAATGACACTTTTTTGGCCTTTTAGCTCTCTCGCAGTCTTTCTCCCTTTTTATAAGTATCTTCAAACTTACAGAAGAAGAGCGAAGAACATACTGACCAGCAGTTATCCTTTTCTCGGGTAGATCGCGGAGATTCAGTGAATAACTCGTTAGGGAGAAAGTGATCCGCTGTTCTAGAGAAGCGACATGCGAAATAATTCATGATATTTATCCACCTTATCACATGAAGAGCTAAATGCAAAAGACATTAAGCAGTGATAAAAACTTGGAAGCATCCATATTTTCGATAGTAAAAAGCACAAAATATTACATTTAAAATGTGAAACTCACGAAAATATTGTGAGGATTTAAACACGCTGAAAACAAGAATATTTCCAAGTCGGCAATAGTACAGGATTTGTAAATGCTTGTGATAATAATAATAATCTTCTTATATTTTAATTTAGAAAGTTATTATATCCATTTTTATAATGAAATAGAACAATAGAACATCTTTTAAATTATTCGCAGAAGAAAGCTTCCGCATTGTTCTACAGACGATCTACGAAACAAGATGTAATCATACAAGCCGTGACTCCGGTATTTTTACAAATTTTGTTCTATAATAATAGATATTCTAAACACATTTTCAAAAAGATCTAACATCGAAAACTCTTACAAATCTTACTAAAACCTGTGAAAAATGCTAACACACAAGTACAGTAGGATTAAACTTTATATGATCGAGCTAGAAAAATTCTTAGAAGTATATCTATTATTTTAAATTGCTATTGAAAGAATTATTAAGATTGAAAGTCTTCCGTGAACGTTTAGTTCATTTCAAATAGTTGTTTATATTGTAATTTATACTTTACATATACTATGAAATTTAGTCGAATTTATAGATTGGACTTAAAAAGGTGGATATATATGTATCAAAGTTCTATCGCATTTACTTATAATGGTTGAAAATATTAACTATCATCAAACACTCAAAGGATATTATTGAGAAATCAGGGCATATCTTGAAATTCTATAAATTTAGAGAACTTGTTTGATGGAACGCAGAATTTTTTAACGATTAGTTTCAAACAGCATAACGAATTACTTAAAGATGGTGGAAACAACTCATGAAATCAAATGAAATTTCAAAACGAGGAAGATTATGAAAATCATGTTTTGTGAGAACGATAATTTCACCAGACATTACATTAGTGATAAATATGAGTGCTCCAAATACTTTAATACATTGTGATAATTGCGATAAGGTTAAATCTAATTTGGATAGTTCTAATAACAATTATCATATTGTCTTACATATCAAAGCCTTTAACAGATGAAATGTTGTCTACTATCAACCAACAACGCCATTTCAACATTTGTTACTGAATCCATCTAGTTAAAAGTAGAAATGTAGCCCTCTCCTAACGGCATGAATACAGAATCAGGATAAACCCTTTAGAGAAATGGAATAACCGTTGTTGTAAGCTCACTTATATTGAGATCTGCTAATGATGTAATTCAATCCTTTCGTAGTTTAAATTATAATATTATAATTTAATTCTAGATTCATCACTTAAGATAACATCAGCTACATTTAACAACAAATTTGAGCATATTATGACTTGCAGCAAAATATAACCGTCAAAACTTGGAAAAAAGCAAGTCGAAAATTCTTTCATAAAAATATTGTATAATACATTTTGTGCAAAATTAATGATAGATATTGAATAATAATGTAGATCACAAAATACGTTATTCCAAATCTCGAGACATTAGGCTATATTATCACGGAAGAAAATATGTTGAAATATATATGAATCAATTTCTTATGGTATCCCATCAGATATATTTCTGTCCACAGGCCAAAACAAATACAAACAATATAACATCTAGTACGGTGAATTGCTGATTTAAACCCAATAAGATATGAAAGACACCACAACTCATCTCAGAAGAAAAAACCTAAAATAAATATGGATCAAATGGAACTTCAAAGCATCCAAACGAATTGTGATGTGCAAAAAATAGTGGTCCTGGAAAATATAAAAGCATGAATCTTCAGAATAATTTTGCTTAAAAACTCAGAATGATTTCACCACACCAGTAGAAACATAATTCTTATGCATATTTAGAGCAAAATTTTAGTGATGAATAATTGCATGCTAATAACTTATTCCAAAATGGCCTAACTTCCTACATATTTATTTAGAAAAATCAAGGGGACTAACCGAGATTAAATATTTAACTCCCAATGTGTTGATTTAAATATAATTTTAATATTTTATTCAAAAGATTTTGTATCTCTTCATAGAATGGAGAATATCTGAAAAAAATAAGACAGTTGTCTTCCCAGTGTATAGATCTCAAGCTTCCCATTCACGATTATCCTATAAAATACTTTAAATAATAATAATGTGAAATAAATTAATAAACAAGTAATGACTAAAATTCCATCAAATCTTAAATTATATCGGAAAGATGAAATTAAAGCGCATGATAGAGATTTCGGTTGATTTGAGTATAAATAGATCAAAAAAATAACAGCATCAATAAACAAAATATAAATAATTTACAGTGAACTTTTTAAGCAAAAACTATCTTATACATATAAATAAATAATTATTTGTTGCTAGTTGATATCGTCTGATAATTTATCTTAGTTAATATTCCCATCAAATGATAATGATAAAAACCAGACTCGTTGTGGTTTGCTAATATTTCAAGAATAGTTGCTTTTGCTAAATATTTAAGGTTTCGTATTTTTCACCAACAACATTATTTATTTTATCAAAATATTACATGCTTTATATTTTATCTATGGTATTATATTCAGTGAAAATACGGCTATGTGTAATATAATAAAAACAGAATTAGATGTTTGAAAATACTAATTGTTATATATAGCACTAATTAGATGTACATGATTTTAAGTTTCACATATTACACTGCACATTAAACTTTAAATAATATTTTTTTAACCCACCTCATTCTGATCATTTAGACTGGATATTTGGATTCAGGGGCTAATCGATCCAGGATCTATAAAATCGCAGAGCTAAAAAAAAATTCTGAGCACCAATAAAAAGCAAAAAATATTCTCTAATGTACTACACTGGATTAGTTACAACTACAGTGGGAAGTAATTAATGATTAATTATTAAACCTGTCTAATTCCAGGAAGATATGTAATTGTATTGACACCTGGAATACTCCTTAGTAGATTAACGATTCCAGGCAAGAAACCTCTGAAATATCATTATGCATATATATAGTACAATTAAACAGCTTATAAAAAACAAGTACTAAAATTATCTTTAAAAAATTACTTACCCGAATAATAAAACGAATCCCCAAATCTCAGCAATTATACCAACAAGTGGCCATCCAAATAACACTATTAAAATACCTTAAATTCAAATAGATTACTAGAATATAAACATATTATAAAACCATTAAGAATATTACAACAACATAAAGCTCAAGTAAACAAGAATTAGTAGATAAAGGAAGCTTACAATGACAAAATGTAGTTAACAGCTTCAGACAAATTTAACGTAAATGTTAAACATTAAATAAACAAAATACCTCCGAAGAAGAGAGTACTGCCCTTAAGCTTCCGCATTTCGAAAAAAAAAACAATTGTACGTTGTATTCCAATTACGAACGTAATACCCACAACAAAAAGGAGCTATAAACATTTAAAATTATAAGCCATAATGACAAGAAGAAAATGATAAGCCATTTAACAAGAATGAATTTTTAAACTAACATTTCCAATTGCCAAAAGTGCGGAGTCAAGGAACATAAGAATTCCCAAGAATATGAAGAAAACACCAAACGCTGTAAGGCCAACTCCTATCTCTGAAGTAGATTATTTTATATGATTAACTGATTGTTGCCACTTGTTTGGGTAATGACTAAATATGCTCTGACAATTGAAGCAGTTATTTTTTCCAAAAGTTTTATATACTTACGCTTTGTACTGCTAACTTCAAAATTCATCATCTTCCACCGGAAAGTGACAAAATTTCAACTCGTCCACTTCACTTTCTAAATTAATACAGTACAAGGATCTAGTTTAGTATAATGAAATATTTCTAGATTAAATATATAACCATAGACTAATAAGGGATGCAGTATCAAATCTAATTATTTACAAATATGTAGATTAACTCTAACAGGCAAATTAGAAACATGTTGTTGGGCTCTACCTATCATATAGTATTTACTAATGACTTATAATCATAATAGTACTAGGTAAAGAAAAATTATACTAAATATTGGAAACTAAATAATTAATTCTAGCATCAATTATTACATGCTGACATATCAATAACATACACCAGCACCAAGTAACAATACTCTACACCAATATGCTACGATGACGTGTCACGCAATTTTGCGTACATCAGTACAAATTGCAGAAAAAATGTTTTATAGTAATCATGAATTGTAAATATTTCACTTATTAATAGGGGAATTCTTGATTTAAAAAAAACTCGAATTATGCTTTTGAACTTCAGCAAAATACAACTATTTCATTTAAAACGTGCCTATTGGTAGGATATAATTAACTACTATATTCATTTTTTGAGGTGACATCTCAGAGACATTAGCACTAATTTATGTATAACAAAAAAATCCAAGTTACCATAAACTGTTTTTAAAATTAAGATTTACACTCATCCTAATTAACCCATTTAAATAATATTCTTTCAGATATAAAATGTTTCACAGAGACTGGTTTTATGAAGTGATGTAACATACAAGCGTTATTTTGATGTCAGCTATGTATTAACTTTTAAGAATACACTATGTAAAAGTTGAGTCCGTTGATAATTACGAAGTTAGAACTCCCTTATGCATAATGATACATTTGGGATACTGAAAAATATCCCTTGTACTCCAAGGAAGCGGTAGACTACCGAAAAGATCGGTGGAATAATTCGTCGGCAATGCGAGGACAACCGTCGATTAACTGCCAGGGACATTCACAACGAAATGAAAGCCTATTCAGAATGCTCACTGCGTGTCAAGTCAATTCGACGACGTTTGGTATAAGTTGGATTAAATAGACGAAAAGCCCAAAAGTAGCCCTTCGTTTCTTCGAAGAACAGGAGGGTTCGCGTAACATTTGCGTGAGAACACCTGACATGGTCAGCAGTGGATTAGACTAAAATGCTATTTTCTTATGAGCTAAAATTTAACCGTTTTGGATTAGATAGAAGAAATATGCCCGTTGTTGTCCTGAAAAGGCGAAAATCACCTAATATTAAAAAATTAGAAACAATTATCAAGAATGCTTGCGCTGAGATTCCTGTCGAACGTTGTGACAACCTTATAGGCTCGATTCCATGACATTATGCTGCAGTTAGCAAAAATTTTGGGTATCCCACAAAGTTATAGTTATGTATTAACCTATTATTATTGTTGTTAATACAATATTATTTCCATCAAATATTATAGTTTTTGCAATCCATTCTTAGGGTACCTTATTCATCAGTCTGCGTCGAAGATGAACAGATTTAGGCTAAGCTAATTTTCTCAAAAAGGAACAGATGAATTGATGGACATCAATCAATTCTAGGGAGCAGACTAAATCTCCTGCCTCGCTCGACTTTTGGACCACTGAAATTGGTGACCTGGTCCCTGAAGTACGCTATTGAGCATGAACGAGGGGTGCCTTATTTATATGGCCGCTACTGTATAGTAAATTCATACTTATTAACTAAAGATATCTGACGTATAGATTTAAATATAAACGGTGGGCCAAAAGTTCTGATACGGAAGTCGCACAGTTTCATGATAAAAACAGTATTCAACATGAACATTTATCCAGAAACACATAAGATACCAAACAGTAATTTAGTTATCAGGTGCTCTAAATTTCCTCTTTTTGCAATCGCAGGAGCTAGTAGAGATGTCTCGAAGTTTCCCACGATGGGTTCTATCTCGTTTAGGCTAATTTTGCTTCAAGATTTCATTAAAAACACCTTAAGAGAGTATAAATTGTTGTAGGATATTCTACTAAGCTTATTTTCCAATACTGATTATATCGGGAAGTCCATCGGATTCAGATTAGGTGAATTTGAGAGAGGCAAATATTTCGATTACTAATAAGCTATATGTCAAGAGAATGACTGTTCACCGGAACGTCAATCGATACCAAGAGCTTGCTACAGTAGAGGATCGTCCTAGCAGCAGAAGATCCAGGTCTGTGAGCACTTCTCGCGTTCGAAAATTGTCAAGAAGAGGATCCTTCGAGATCACAACAGCTTATTGGGAAAGACGAGTTTAACCTCAGCATTAGTGCAAAACAAATGAGGAAAATCGCCTAACATGAACTAGGGCTTTACCCTTATAAGATCCGTCTAGCCCATGTGCTGACGAAGAACATGAAGGCCAATCGTTATGACAAAGCAAAGAAACTCCCAGGCGTCGTTCGGCAATTCCGCGCCTCGAACTTGCTTTTCACTTGCGGAAAAACTTTCATTGTCAACCCAGTATGCAATATTCAGAACAATAGGCAACTTCTTCAACATGAATACCAGAGGTCTGAGAATGCATTTGTAGATACCAGAAGCCATTTCCCCTCATGTGTCATGGTTTGGGCCAGAATAACCACATCAGATGAAGCTTCGTTGATGTGTGCTGCGACCCATCGTGGGAAACTTCGAGACGTGTCTACTAGCTCCTGTGATCGCAAAAGGAGGAATCTTCGAGCACCTAATGAACTAAATCATTGTTTGCTATCTTATGTTTCTGGGTAAAGTTTCGTGTCGAATGCTGTTTTCATCATGAAATTATGAGACTTTACATCCGTTTCAGAACTTTTGGCTCATCCTATAAATAAGAATAATTTTGCGTTAACGTAGCAAAATTTTTTATTAATTTCCTGGTGTATGCAATATTTGTCATAAGATTTATGAAGCTTAAGAAGTTGTAGTGCTTAGAATGTTGTGTCTACATGATAATATTTTCCTATTAACACTGATATTTCATATGTAAGTTTTTTTAAAAATGAAATATGGACTAAAAGTGCAAATTAACATAACTACATGCAGTAGACAAAAATACTCTTGTTGTTAGTTTAATTGAGATGTCTTTTAATTAATCTCTCTTTCGAAATGAAAGAGCGTGTCTACCATAAATCTGTCACCATAGGCCGTAGTCACTCTTGCTATTCACATACAAACATTGGTTCAACACTTTCTACTGAACGCTAAACCCAAAGTTTAGAGTTCTTTGAAAATGTTGTGACACTTTTATTTATAGGTTACTTTAAAATAATAAGGATGTAATTTTTAGTTTTCAACATACACACGGCAATACAAGTCCCTTTGTAATTATTGGGGCGTTTTGCTTATGCACATTATTTCTTTCAAATAGAGCTGCAACCAAAATTTCTTTCTGACGTATAAGCAGAATAGATTATAGCATCATAATTTGATTTTTAAATGTCTTTATTTTGAGGATTCAACTTGTTATTCAAGTTATGTATAATGCAATGCAGCTGAGAATTAAGCCATTCCCTCAGTCACGCATTCCTCAAGTAGTCCATACTTTTACATCGCGGTGGAAATTTAAAAAAAAATATTAACAGGATTTCTGAGATTTGATCGCTTAGAAAGTTATGTATTTGAAATAATTTCTATATGAGAGTAGTCAACCTTACCTAGTGAAATGCCATTATTCTTTTGAATTACTTGATTAAATCTTGTTAATTTAACTCCTTATTACCATACTATCATCAACTGCGATTGATGTTTGAATATCGGAACGTAATCTCTATATATCACAAATAGAAGTAAATTACGTGCTAATTGTCCTTTTATGCCGTTTGAATACAAAGATTACAAAATCCATTTTTACATTATATTTATCAATAAACTTTTTCTTTCTTTCAAAATATACTTAGATCACTTCTTCGTTTTCCTTATAACTACGAAAAATTTGCCGAGTATTTTTTAATTCAGAGTTAAATATCATTCGTTTTTTGGTGGCATTGACTTTTAGTTTTACTATGTAGCCTTCGGTAACATTTTTATGTTGGTCCAGGATTTAAAGAGCAATAAAATCAGAGATTAACAAAGCTCATTTTAGGTTATACGTCTAAAATATAATGAATATGAAATTTGTTTCTAAGTTAGTAAGTGTATTTTTATTTTTCTCCACATCTAATTATTCCAAAAAATGTAACGATAAAATTGCAAAGGAGTTATAAATTACAAATTATCCTTTGTTCAAATGCTAAGCAGTCTAGATCCATTAGCATGATTGTTCAAAGAAATGTAATTATAATACTATTCTAAATGTAGTCAAAATCAGTTATAGAGGAGGGAAAAAGATAAGTGAAGAGTAGGTATTAGATTATCTTGTGAAGAGAATGCGTATTACGGACATCTGTGGAGCCTAGAATCTAGTTTGGCACTTGTACTAGGTATATAATTTTTCGCCTAAAATTGGAATTACGAAGATCGATTTCCTATTATGTACAACCTTTGCATTTATAATTAATTTAGTCATATTTAAGTACTAATATATTCCCTCTAATCTGATGTATAGATCTGCGCTCTCGTAAATTTTGATTGATGATGAATAGCAGGACTGATGATACTGGCTATCTCTTCTTCGTTCCCTACAACCTACTACTGGAATTCAGAGCCACAATATCCTCTATAAGCCTTTCACTTTTTAACCTTTTTTAAAGCTAAATAAAAGCTTTCGAAGAAACGACTAAACTATTAACTTAATAGGCTTAAGCCATTCCATCCTCTTGTTTCCACAATCCGTTTAGTGGTCTCCTCTTTATTTATCAACACTTAAGCCGGAAATGAATTTTTACCTTGGATCTCTTCACCACATGAATATGAGAGACCTACTAAATGTTTTAGGCACATTTATGACCCCAGTAAATATTTACCAATCTGAAAGAATACTGCTTATTGCAGATCGGAGTGTCCTTTCTCCACTTAAATGGAATACGAAAATTATTCATTGTTTTTGGATATATATGTAATAATTAATTAGGATTTAAATTCCGAAGAGTGAGTAGTTTCACACTTAATTACATAAAATTATATACTTGATAATATTCTTTGTATTTATTTATGAAGTATAAATCCCATTCTCCTATATGTTACATTAAGTTGGCAATAACTGAGGGATAATGTAGTATATTTATTATATGACATAAATCATTTGACGTTTCTCACAAGATTTTCGTATTTAATCCACAAGATATAACGTGACTTCGTATTCAGTGCAAGGATAAGAATATTAACTCTATCCGATCCGCGTTTATTTTCATAATCTGATTTTACATTTGTAGCCTAAATTGAGAATCATTAAATAAATTAGCCTATTATTTATGTTATCCCGTCGAAGAAAGTTTGACAGCTCATTTAGAACTTCACTCTCTCATAATATTAATAGATTAATTCCACCAACTTTGTTTTTATAATATTCATATACTATATCAGTTATATAATATTCTACTGTTTTTAGAGAAAGAAAATTCCCTTATTCCTAATGTTTTAATAAGTCGTCTTATTAAACACTGACAAATGTCAATACTTTACAATACAGTGGTAGAATATGTTGGACAAAATGGTTTTCTGCAAATATACAATGGGAAAATATATTTTAAAAAACAAAACTATTTAACTCTTTTAAATGAGTCGGAGATAATGACATCGTCATAACTAACCCAATTGCGATTTGCTCAGTTAGATATTCGCTTAATTACCTCTTTCCAGTGTTGAATTCTTGGGGTGAGTGTTTTTTCTATTGAGTTATTAATATAGCTATGTTGGTTTCAAATATCTTTGTAACTTCCTTGGTGTAATTACTGGGCTTTTTTGGCTAAATAAATATAATAAGAACTGGGATCAAGATCATGTCATGAACAACAATTTTTACTTGGGTAACTAATTACATGCTTATGAGATAGGAAAACTGACTAAAAACTCAAAATTCGATAATCGGTAAGGAAAATTTATCAGTTATTAATTGCTACCAAAATTCATTTTCGATGATAAATGAGATTTTAATTCTTTAACCTGAAATAAATGCTTTTCCTTGGCAGGCATGGATGCTGTCCGTCCCTGGGTGGTTGTTCTTCTTATGCTACCTGTGGCGATGGGAAGATATGTAAGGAAGAGATATTTTTCTTTAAAAGAAATAAGTACTATTTAGCTTTAAAAATAAGTCATATTATTTTATTTGCAATAAATATAATAAGCGCAAAGCAACACTAGTTCCATTTTATAAATTACCAGTGATCTTCAGGTTCTGCGATTTGGATTTGAAGATCCAATGCTTATGATGCTAGATGATCTATACAAGCATCATGCTCCAATCGAGCTACCGTACCAATCAAACGAGAGATTTACCGAGGAGAAAAGAATTCACGCAGACCAGCTAAATGACCTTTTGCGAAAGACATGGATTGGATAATAAAATAAATCATTTGAATTTGCATAGCAGTTTACATGGCAATGGAAAATATTAGTGTTGAATTGGCTCGGTTAGTTTATGAGTTCTAGCAAAGAGAGAAGCAGCAAAAGTTCAACGATGTTTCCCAGAGATATTTGGCTACATGTTCTGATTTGATTTGCATACAATAGATAATGCTAGGTGATATCCTGGGAGAAGCATACTCCACTATCTGCTCGCCCCGTTCGGTCTTCCGGAATGAACAACAACCTAGTGAGTTCCGCTGCCATATTAATCTACTGCCGCAATTGGAATAGGCTGTTTTTGAAAAAGCCCTCCATTTATGGTCGCATTAGGCTTAATGTTATTTGTGTTTTAGCTCAAAAACCTTATATATCTAACAAAGGAACAAGACACGTAACATCACAAAACCGCAAAATGTATGAATTTTAGTTTTAGGAGAACGTTAGCGCTGAGTTCATATGATTTAGATAGTTGTGCATAAATGAGACTTAATGCTTGTAGTTTGCCATTCTTCCCGTTACAATAAATAGTCCTTCTTTATTGGTTATTTTTGTTTTAATAATCTAAGAAAATATAAAATGACTAGAACAATAATCTAAAAATTTATGTTTATGTAGCTTTAACAGGAATGCAAGAGAATTCTCAGTTCAAATATTTCCTTTAATATAATAATAAAAAAATACCTTCTCTTATGTCATAGATTTCTATGTGAGAACACAAAGAGTAAGTTATAGAATCCTATGTTTCAGTATAAAGTACACATGGAATATTACAATAATAACAATTAAAAGGACAAAGTATATACCATTAATTACTTTTATTTCATAAGATAAAAGAACAACAAAAAAAGCATTTGCATTTTTTATTTATATGAAACAATATTATAAACGTCATAGTTGCAGAATCCAATGAACTCATCTATTACCAATTCGTACATGGCATCTCGGAGGAATTCATCGGAGGTTGATTTTTCTCTATATTTTATTCCCACCTTTGTTGATCCAGTGTTTTTTTGAAGGTTTAAATTATTTGCAAATATATAAATAAGCCATAGTGCATCCTCCTGTCATTTACTGTTGTTCATGCATTTCAGTCTCCTTTCACAATTATTCGTTCTCCCAGTTCAATCGCAGACATCCAGAATCTTGATGTGAAATTTGTGGGTTTTTACATTTCATTCTGCTAATTTTAGACTATGAAACATAACAAACGAAGATTACTGAGTGGAGGATGGAGCTGGAATTCAACACTTTACATCTACAATAACAAATTTAAAATAAATATTGGGATGAAATAATTGTATGCCTCTTTAAAAACAGAACAAATAAAAGATAAATATTATTTAAGGACCATAATAAATCTACATATTCAACCGACTCTCTATGTGATTCTTCCGTCATCCCCTACCAGCAGAAAATTATTGAGGACGTGAGCTTCTTCATAATCTACCAAATTTTAATGTTAGCATAATTCTATAACACTATCTTCTTTTAGACCATTGATTCTCGCATCGCTGAGAAAATTCATAAACCCAATCCACCTGTACAGGTTAGAAATCAGTTGCTAAGTATAGTAATACAATAAAAGCAGATTATAATAGAATCAGAAAATATTTTATTTAAGAATTAGCATACATTAAGATAAAAATTGGTAATGAAAGTGGCCAATTGAGGTGGATAAATCCATAGTCCCAACTGTATATCTGACTTTTGGGGTTATTGCAGATGAACAGCATGTATGTCTACGATGCAATAAACTTATTTCAAAAGTCAGCGGTTAGTCATTTTGAGAAGGATAAATCTCCAGTTATTCTTATCGACAGCAAAGGTGAATGTTCGGTATCCCTCAGGTAAACAGCACCTATTTATATGAACAAGACAGTAGCCTTCTTCAGTCAACTGCGGTGAGTAATTAGAAATGATAGAAGATGTCCAGGTTGTCACTCGTAATCTATTCCTCAGAGAAGTACTCTACAATGGAGAACTAATCTTGAATTAGCATCTCTTCTACGTTTGCCCAAAATATTATCATATAAGGTTTATAAAAAGTTCAGAAACAATATGGAATATAAAAAGGCCGTAGTGGATTAACATTAAATACACGGCAAGCCTTTAAAATAATCATAATTCTTCATGTGTAGAATGTGAAAAATACGTCAACTCGACTAACTCCTGTCAAATATGAACAGCTCTCTTTTTCATATGATTAGACAAGCTATCATTAATTTTCTATTTTAGAGTATAATGAGAGTGACCTTAGTTCTAATAAACTTTCATAAAGCATAAAGGAGGGATGATATCTTTTTCTTACATGTTTTAATTTTTTTTCGAATTGTGAGGGAATCAATTGTTTTTTCTTGTTGAATATCTTCCTCGGAATAAAATTAGGGAAAATATAATTACTTAAGTATAGAAAGTTACAGTAAATAAATGTGAAAGTTATCATACAGTAAGAAATATTTTATCGAAAAATATGCGAGATTAAGAATGATTATAAGTTACAGTCTAATTCGCCATACGACTTCACTTCAGCTTACGGTATATCGAATGAAATTGAGCTGGTAAGTAGGTGTTCAATTTGATGGTTTAGTTCTTCCCAGCTGACCATCACATCTAGGGAAATTTTCTTTTGATGATAATTACCGAAATATTAGCTAAATCTCTATTTCCCTTTCTATACTTCTAAAGTAAAATAAGAGATTTAAATTTAGACTAGTAATCAATTGGGTTTCTTTTAGGGGTTAGATACTACCAGTCACTCTAGCGCATCTGTCATCCCAGTAGTAAGTTTTTAAAAGTGCTGGATTTTATCTGAAAGATAATAACATTTGATTATTTAGAAACTTCGTGATTTCTCTGCACAATCGCTCACGGACCTCCATCTTCTGCCTTCCATATCTAAAATTTCACTTTCTGACTGTCCAAGTAATGATGTTGACACGGCGAAAATCATTGGTAGTACAAGCTAGGTGAATGCTAATTTCATAGGCGTTTCACTTTACCCATTTAATAACAATTTTTAGATCAGTTCTTTCCCAAATGCCGCCATTTTTATTTACTAATTGATTTTTCTTGTGACATAAAGATAAATAAAATATTCAATAATGTAGTTTCATACAGTCATATTCATTCATGCCAATACTTCTGAACTGGGTTCTGAATACTTCATAGCTTTTTCTTGAAACAAATATGTATGCGTGAATTAGACTTAAGGAATTAACTTTATTAAATTTTACATTTACTTTATTAAAAAAAAGATGTTTTACACACTGATAAGGAAATATGCAAATGTGTGTAGTGTTTCAGTAGCTTAGTTTTCCCTTTTAAGGAAAACAGTTGGTGAATTGCCAAACGTGAAAGTACCAGGTCCTGCTGCAATTGATTTACCATTCACAGAAATTGTCTTTCCTTTCCACTGGACATCCGATCTAGATCCTTCGATGGAATCGGTCTAAATTCTAACTTCAGCCTGCTAATCTTCTATTATTTGCAAAAGTGATATTTGATTACTAATAGTGCGTCCTCTTACAATTTCTAGGCTCAGTAAACAAGTAAATAACCTATTTTTGATTTTTATCTGATAAGACAAATGAATATTTGTTCCACTTATTCTACACGGTATTTACTTATTCGTACCTTGAGACCTGTGACGTCTCCTCTCGTGGCTGTTCTTTGGTTAAGATCAGTGCTTCCTGTACCAACACCAGCAACTCGATTTTTCCTAAAATACAAATATAATTCCTTAGTAATTAGTTAACATATAATGTATTTTACAAACTTACATTATACTAATATTCTACTATTTCTTAACGTAGTTTTAAAATTTGCTTCCTCTTCTGGCTAATTATTTTAACGCGACTTTTGATTTGTAATTTCCCTTTACTTGTTGAGAAGATTTAATAGAATAAATGACTACTAAATAAATTATTATTTTCTTCTTCTGGTGTTTGCGAAAGTGACAAAACTAAATAATTCTACCTTGGGTCCTGGTTGCTAGTGTAATAATATGGAATTGTAGTGGATCCGTTATCGAATGTATAATGATTACTTTTTGCTATTAAGGAAGATGATAGTATATCCCGGATAGTTATAGGAATACCTCAAAAAAAAGTTTTTATTTTGCTTACACTGACAACTTTAAATACCAATCCAAGCTTTCATGGATTAGATCTACATCACAATGCATATTTTAAAAAGAAATAATTAGTAAGATAAATTAATACCATAATTGTATAAAAATGAATAGAATGAATGGGAAAACTCCAGTTTCTAGAAAGTATAACTATATTAATGAATACTATGAAAGGAAGCCTACGCATTGTTTTCTCCAGTGAGTTGTAGAGTTCTGGACACTGTTTGTCTAATTATCTCTTTATTTGAAGCGTCGTTTGAATTCGTTGCAGACGGTAAACTAGACGCCTGTCATTTCATGTAATCAAATAGTTAACTGTCAATAATGGTCTTTGAGTACTCTATACAATTTACCGATTTTGAGTTAAGGTTACTTTCTCCAAGCAACATACTCATGGGCATTGGTGGCTTATCCGTGCCCACATCTTCCATTCCTACTACCGATCCAACACCATGCCCCATTTGGCGACGAGTTCTGTAATTATTCAATTTTTCCAATCATTGTCTTTTTATTATTTATTATTATTAAACCTTTCTGGTTGTATGACAGGATTAAATATAAGTGTCCTCGAGATAACTCGAGCGCTAGTTCCAGGAATTTGTTGCCCTGTCTCATCAATAAGCTTCCATCCTGGCGGAAGTCCAGGCACTTGGATCTATAATAATGCTTTCTTATATACAATGCTGTCAAAATGTTTGCAAACCCCATTTTTTCATAACTATATTAAAAATTATTAACAGGAGTTAAGTATTACGTTAAATATAAAGCCACTGTAACTTACAAAACTTATGAGAAAGACCAAGTTTACAGGTTTTTTACTATATGCATATAAGATATCATTACTAATAGTTTTGCAACTACTTAAATACCAGAGCTATATTAAATATGCAACTATACTTTTAACATTTAAATATTCAAAACTACATATAAATATGTTTTTTTAAAGGGAAAATAATTTTAATGATATCCGTGGATATTAATTTCGTAACTATGTTTTACTTGGGATACAGTATCGGCAGTCTCCATTCGCTGTGCAGTCTTCAACGCTGCAGGTAAGTCGACTTGTTCGCATTCTGGTTGTCCCAAGATACCACACACCTGTTATAAGCAATATTCTGCATTTTTATCCGCTTCCCTTCACTTATTTATTTCCCTTACAGTCTGTCGGTAGTACACAGAATTATCCTTCGCTAGGCATTGGTACACCACATTATCTACCACCAGCCTCTCACCAATTTTCATTTTATATTTCTTGTCGGTGAGACAACCTGAACAAATTATGAACAGAATTTCTTGCATGCTTAAATGTATACATATATAACTAACCTTCGATAGAATACACGCCATACTTTTGGCATTGATACAAAAGATGACCTAATTCAAATTTTTCGCCTTCCTTGTATTTCTTTCCATTCTTCAAACATTCCTTAGGAAGAGAATCGAATATGCTCTGTATACTATCCGTTCCATTCGTTTGTATGACGCGGAGCATGGAGCCCGTGCTCACCACACGATCTTGGGCTGCAGCCAGTAGTGGCAAGAGTATTAGTAGGATCATCTGCAACGGTATTGGTGAAGGTTGGATTCATTCTTGCTAATACTAGCTACATTAAATAGTGCATGCATATTTATTTTCTCATCTATTTATCAGTTACTACTATTAGTATTATAGCAGTATCTTGCCACCATGAAGACGTCAAGAAAAAGTTGTTGGTACCACATAATACGGCGTAAACGATATAAACACCGACACCTTGGGGAGCCGCCCTGTCAAAAATGGCCATAAATAGATGCAACAACCAGAGTGACATCTGTTTATTCCCGTGTGAAACGTGTTTCGGCCACCTTTGGCGGCTAGAGTCGAGACTGGTTATTAGTTCTAAGGTGAATGTGAAGAAAACACCCCATATTAGTAGTATTAGATAAACTTTACTCCTCAAACTAGATATTATCTATACAAGTTTACAAGCAAGATAAAATCTTTCCCCAACTAAACGCAAGCTACACAGTCACTGGCGATGACTAATGTCTGATGTCTTTGTTGCTATTATTGTTGTTACACTATTTCAAATACCTAAACCATGCCAGAAACTCAACAATATTTCATAAAAACCAACGAAAAATATTATTAAAATGTCACATCGTGTTAAAGCTTCCAACTGCTATTCTGTGCTACAGTTTGATCCTTTCATATCAGCTTGACATTTCCAAATGTGTTTATATGATTACTTGTTAAACAATTTTAAACTTTAAGAAATGTTTATTTCCTATCACTACTTGTTAACAAAAAAACTGAATGTTAGTTCAATCGATCGGAGAATAACGAATAAGGTATGAAGATAAGTAGAACGAATGCAGGCCATACGAAGCAGATTCACTGTAAGAAATCAGTCCAGTTCTGCATATTGTGAAGTGTTTACTAAACTGGTTACTCCTGCCTTCCAGCTATATTCTGGAAAATATAACTGAATTTAAAAGCATAAAAACTAAAAGTTTAATAAGCTATCAGCTTTGGAGTCAAACTTCGTAAATAATATTTATGCATACTTGTGTTGCTCTTTCACAATCGTTTAATACATACTTATTTTTTCTTTTGTTTGCCTGTATTTATTTTGTTAGGGCTTAACATCTTTTCCAATCGGAATAAACTCAGTTTCCTCTGCTGGTCCCTGGAAAGTAATTTGAAAACAGTTAATTTTTCAGAACTTCGAACTAATATTTATATCCTTTCAAATATTGAAGTAGAAGGGTGTGAAGAAATTTATATCCTTAAGAACGATAATTATTTTCATATTTTTTTGCATAAGCAGGATTTCTTAATTATTGATCATTTCATGGTATTTTTCATTTTCTTTGAAATGAGTATGGAAGTAAATATGAGTCTCATGGTCGATTCAGTATACTATAGGTAGCAGCACTGTTTCAAGAGGAGAACCTACTGTTGATTATTATCTTTTTATAACCGAGCTAATTATCGGACAAAAGTCAATCATGGCTTGGTTCTTACCTTTTTCTTTTCCTTTTCATTTGTCTCACTTTTATTTGGCAATTGTTCTGTTTTTGATATTTTAGATTCTTCAGGCGATATTTTCATATTGCGTTCTCTCTCTAATTCTTCTTTCACATCTGGATGGGCTGCTGGTAAGTTTGGAGGTATTGCAAGCTTGACAATTTTAGGACCGTTTGCATCCATTTTATTTTTGAGCAGCTTCTTGTCACTTCCATCTCCAGTAGTTTGTTTGACATCAACGATTGGCACAATTATCTGATATGATTGTTTATGCTTTGTGTATATTTGTTTTACAAAATAATTTTTCTGATTATTTACATCTTTTCCCTCATTTACAATTGTTATCCCACTATGCTGTTGACTAATTTCTCCAGTTCGAAATTTTATCACACTTTTCCAATCTTTCTGAGAATATGGCTTAAATTTATATTTATGCTTCCATAATTTCCACATTATTTATTTCACTTATTATGTAGTCATTCTCATTTGGTTTTAGTATTTTCCTACCTCTTTCGTTATTCTTTCTTTTCTCATTTGCTGATCCATTCTCCCTTCTGAAAAAGATTTTACTCTATGTTTGTATACTAGTGGCTGCTTAAAACCAACTTAAATTTTTTCGAATTCTTTCTAATATTAAAGGAGATAATAACAAAATAATATAGGTTAGAGATCAAGAGTGAACACTCTTGGGGAATTTGAGCAATTTATTTGGAATTAATCTGCCTTTGTTTATTGATGTACATATTAACTTGGTTTTTTTGTAATATCTTTATTTTTTATAGCTATTTTTAAAAATCTTACCTGCATTATAGAGCTTATTTTTAACTCTAGGTTCGTTCATTTTCCGACCATACGTGTCAGCAAGTTGATGCGCTAAAATTATATTCTTCTTTTAATTCCTCTATCTCTTTAGCTGCTTTGATAGTTTTTATTCTAATATTGTATTAATTTCTAACCTATAGGAACATATTCGTATCCAACCGGTTCCGCCGAGTATGAAGGCAAATAACTGTATTTGATAACATCTCTGTTGGAAGAATATGGAGAGAGAGGAGGCTGTGACTGAGCGGTGCGCACTGTGGAGTACGAGAAAGGAGCTGCATTTTCCGTAATTTCAAAAATTTGTCGACTAAATCCTAACAAATTGCTGGATTTAGTTTTATTGCCATTCAATCTAGTCTTTACAATTTGTTTAGAACTGACCTCGGTTATAACCATTATATTGTGAGAAAACGAGAGGTTGCCTTTGCTTGTAGACTACTGTAGGAGGTGATTGTACGGAAACCACTCGGTAGCTGAATTGGATCTGTTGTCTTACCAAACATGAGATTTTAAATTCAAAGACTGCAATAGTTTAAAAATAATATATCACTTACGTTGGTGCATAATATTCTGGTAAACTGTTATACAAAACAGGAGGATAGGCTATATATGGGTAACCCCCGTAGCCACCACAAGTAGCACAGCCTAATGTTAAGAATAATAGAGGAAATATTTTCTGTTTAAAAGAATTGTCTTTAAAATGTACTTTTCCTAAAACTCATAAATAGTAATTGTCTTATTAAATTACAAATATGGATAACTGAGGCATACCTAGCCAGTTCCAGAGAAATGCTTCGGTTAAAACAGGAAGTATAAAGTAGAGAAGATTGATTTTCATATGGATGATGCGAGGAAACTAAAAATATGAAGAAATTTGATCTCAGAAATAGTATATGTTAAACGTTTTTCACACTAATTGAAATGAGAGCGATGAATCACAATAAATGAAGCTATTAATCTAGTGACTGATAAGCTTTTTTAAAATATTTGAGACCACAATAATATATTAGTCACTCCTGTACATAATCTGTTATGTGTCAGGAGGAATTTTAGTTAATTAAAACTTGTTGAACAGAGCTTTTAGTGACTATTTTAAAAAGTTGGACATTTCAAGACATTTAATATTTCGTTAATAAGTAACCCCTTGCAACTATGATTCTGTTGCGTCGGCTTGGATCTTACAGAAATAAGTTGCTTGGTAAGATCGGTGGGAGTATATTATAAGTAATAATAAAAAGTGCCTGCATATTTATTCAGATTCATAGGTCATCATCTTGTTTATAAAATGCAAGAACTTGGGGGCTCTCACTGACCAGTTGTTTAGGTTTTTCTCTTACATGTATAAGAACTATTAATTTGTTAGAACTTGACAAGGAAATGAGAAATTACCTTCGTTAAAGAAGAGAATTCTACCATTTAAGATATAAAAGAGATTCCGCAGTTACCTCTTGCAAAGTTCGATTGCCATTAAGCAATCCACACACTATTATAGTTATTTATCACTTGAAATCAGGAGATCTTAAAATCAACTTAAGAGAACATGTAAAAAGTAGAAGATTTAAGCAATAAAATGTCTAGAAACTTCAAGAAAAATGGGTGTAAATACATGGAGAACGTAGGAGCGCTTAATATGAGGAAAACAACCTCTCGTTTTATAGTTTTTCACCTGCCTGTTTGATATATTCTTAGAAGTGAGACTGCCATTGTCTCCAACATAAGGACACAAAATTTTCTCACGAAAATAGAAAACAATTCATTTATCTTTTGAAGGAGGAGCCAAATAAGTTTCCAGACACCACACGGACATGTCCCTTAAATTTCGTTTGTCTTTAGCAATACCTATAATTTTCAATTTAAAAAATTTCGTTGAAAATGATTAACTATTATCACTTAATAATATTAGAAGTGACATAAAACTCTATAATACGTTATTTATTACTTCACAATGTAGGACATTGCATAATTTGCTACCTTAACTACCAGTTATATGTACTATATCTAACTATTAATCAATAATCACAAGATATAAAATGTGTCTTAACTATGATAAGGGAAAACTTAAAATAAGTATATTAAATAGATTGCTATATCGGATATCACCGCAGCATGAATGAGAAGATCAAATTTGAATAAATTCAAAACAAAGTGGTTCACTGAAACTATATTTGAGAGCACTGAATGAAGACTGAAAACCAACTATACAAAAATTATGAGCACCTAGTTTTTGTCGGAATCACGAATCTGATCCATCTGATATACGATAGAATTCATTTATCATTGTCTGGGTCATCAAAGAAAAAGGATCATATACAACAAAACGTAAATGTTTTCTTTTTTAAATGTGACATTTATAATAATTTTCTATAGTAGATATAAGTTTAATCGTGAGATGTGGTTAACGGATTTTTTATTTCTTAGAATAGTTAATGTCATGAATCGTTTTTAAGCATTATTATTTTTACTGTTTATTTTTATTAATATTTCACTCATCGGATCAATATTTGTCCATCCATTTACTGTACTATGTCAATTTTAACTTTCTTTTATTGTAAATGCATAAAAACCAACTAGAAGGGATGTTTTGAATATAAAGAACTGAAGTAGATTAAAGATGATAATCTATCTAATTTTTTCCTATGATTTTACAATTTGAAGAACTGAAGATATATTTGATTTCTTACTAAATTATTTCTTTGAGAAGTATTGTACATTTAGCATGTTATTTGCTTTTACTACTGATAATCAGTAGTCTTTATTTTGGAATGTCATTTTTTGCTTGAATAACACGATAAAAATTTGCTGATCACAAGCCTCTCTTATCTTTCTCTAACTACTCTACAAGTGATAAATTTACAAATAGTCAGCTGTTCATTCATTAAACTAGCAAATATTTCATGTTAACAATGAATCTGATAAAAACAACCAATTTGAGAGGATAGTTGTCAAATGAGATAATTTAATTCCAGTGATCAATGACTAGATAGACAAATGAAAGAGTAGACGGATATTCGTTCTCATTCATAGAATCAATTCTTAAAAGGCAAGAAATGATATGAGGATTATATGAGCCATGCATAATTTAATACGTATTCTCTGAGAGATGAAATCACTGGAACAAGTTGAAATCTCAGATAAATAGTACATATGCATAAAAATTAACTATGATAAAAGCATGTATATATATGAATATATCCACGCATACATAGTTATTTAGTTAATAAGGTCTATATCACAAATTGTACATATAAAAGTGAAATTATTGCTTATTGAGATTCCATGAGGTACTTAGTGAGCGTTTCAAGACCTAAAGTGGATCCTTCGTCTGGTCCGGGATATAGTTGATCACCCATAAATCCGTTAAACGTAGCATTGGCAAAGTCAACAAGGCGTACTTCAGAGCGAATATCAATCAACGCTTGCTCTTCGGTAAACTTCAACCCCCCTTCAATGATTATCAGAATGGAAGATCCAAAAAGGCGAAGTCCACTAGACTGGGAAAGCACCTAAACAACAAGTTTTAAAAAAATTTCGTGCATGATTCGATTATCTACTGAATGTTATTATTATTTTTCTCACAACGAGAGCTTTACCTCTTTGATCTCCTGTACCCTGTTTAGGACCACACTAGCCGAACAAGGAGAGCTCGAGAAGAACGTTGATATAGCCTCTCTCAAACCTTCCTCGGAAAGTGCACGGCCTGCATACTTATCAATGAATTCCATTACGCCCGTTTGAGGGTTGATGTACTGCATTCCTGGATTGGACAATATTCTATTTATTTCTTATATTTAAAATGGTATGAAATCATTATACAATATTACAATAAATTCAAATTGTTTTACACAAACTATATTCTACTTTTTCTGCTAATACAGAATGATTACATGAAACAAGCAGAAAATACCAATTATCGAAATCCCACCACAAAGACGAATTCCTAATGTTGATGACGTTGTTTGTGCACATTTCGCTGTCTGTGCTGCTGCTTTAGTTTCAGAAGCACCGTCTCCGTGCTGTCTAGTGCCTAATTTGAGGTCTAAAACGCATGGACGATCGAACCCACTTGTCAAATCAGAAAGAATGATGAAATTCCTAAAATGTTATTTAAAGACTTACAATATTAAGAATAATCAGCTAACAAATCCAACCACTTATTTCTGTAATTTAGACTTGTACTTACTGAAATGGCTTCCTCCTCTTAATAGATTGGGATTGAGATGGAAAGGCGAAATGAGATGCATTCTCATCTGTAAAATCACTACATCTTCCACAGCATGTTGGTAAAGGAATTGCTGAGGAACCCTAAATACTAACAAATTATTCATCGAGCTATTACAACAACAAGAAGACAAATAACAAGAGATACTATAAAGTAATTTGTTTACTTGTATAGTAGCACAACAGTTGGGTACTATGTGTGCAAGTTCTTCAGGCATGTGTTGGTAGAATAGCAGCTCCCTCTCAACGCAAGGTTTCAGAAGGTGACCATTTGACAGAGAAATAAAGACAGTATGACCACCAACCTAGATAATATGATTAAATATTACATGTTTAGTGAAGATATAAATAGTAACAGAAGTAAGTATCGTCGAATATCAATGAAAAAAAAGAAGTTAACAGTAATTATTCCTGATTCTTATAAACCAAATATTTTCCTATATTCCTAAATTTTGAGACTTTCCGCTACTTCATTACTTATCTTGTTAAAACACAGTTAGAAAATATGAAAATAGGCGAAAAGTTAGAAGTTTCGTTGCGGAATCAAGGACGTCCTATTCGTTCGTGTTCCTATGTGCTGGTCGTGTAGTTATATATCCGTTGAAAATTTGGTATTTGTATTTTTGACTAAACCCACAAATAAAAACACGTCTATGTATACAAATGTTGCTAAGTTGGCATTGAACGATCAATCAGGAGGTGACACGAGTGGATTGGTGGATGTCAGTGGAATGACCACATAAAAGGTAAAAGAGAATAAAGAATAAGAATGATAAGAGCAATGAGAAGAGGAAGTAGAGTATTCATGTTAGATAAATCACTTTCCCGGCGAAAAGCAGTGGACATTGTTCGTTGAACTGGTAAGTACAACCAACCTGGTGCTTAAAGGGCTTAATCCCTGTGGTTTCAATTTTGTTCGAGCAGTCATCAACGGATAAAGTGCGTTTAATGTTTAGCACCATTACTGAAAAGAAGATTTTGACAATCAGAATATTTTATAACGTCAGCACATAAATAATAACCCATGTTTATAATGAAAGAAAAGAAAAGAAATTAGCCATTAGTGTAATGTGAGCAATGTACAGTCAGGACCAGTTGAGAACAGGAACCACACATGACATGGTGGGGACGGATGTGACGCCAGTAGCGGTGAAGCAGAAGTGAAACCACGATTTACATTATGTAAACGAAAAATAACAATAGACATGCCTATTGTTTACAGAAGTTATTAAAAATGGAAATACTGAAACACTAAGTGATTTGACGGCAAACTGATGCGATAGGAAGTGTATAGTGATTGACAGATGTGGATTCCAATGAGAAGGAAAGAATGGCGATAGGTTCAAGTTGATCATGACTAAGAGATGAACATAAAATCTGTAACACACGTTGTACTTTCTACTTCCTTCTACATCTCCGTTTAATAGTGCACATTCCTTGATTTTTATTTGTTTTACCGAATTAGGTTTAAAGTTATTTGAAAAGAGCAGATGTGTCATCTTTAAATTTGTCCCTAGAGTTGAATCATAGGCTTGAACTAAAGACATAAATGTTTCAAAAATAATATTTGCCTTTTGAATATCGTATTTGTAATACTTATAGAATTGATAATATTGAAGATTTAATTAGGATAGAGAAAGGATAGGTTGAGCGGTGACTTGATCACTTCTTATTGTCTTATTGAGCCGCTTGCGAATCGAAACAGAACTGAAAATCACGTGACAGATAAGGTGTGGCCGGAAGGAAATTTGTTGAATGAGCTAGCATTCTCATGAAAGTGATAAGAAACTGAAGGAGTCGGGTAAAATGGATGGAATGTAGAAGAGAAAGTCGGAAAAACAGGTGGGAAGATAATGGATATGCATGTAGGGAGAGAGAGAGAGGGAGAGAGTGACAATGAAGAAAGTAGTTTAAATATCACAGATTTGGAATGCGTCTGTAATCGGCCAAGCAATGGAAGTGTCGCGTAACTGGGTAATTATCATTGCCGTAATACGTCGATAAGACGAAATGCCGCTTTGAATTACAATGAAATAGACTAACATTTGAGCTGCTGGCTGATAGATATTAAATAAGATATAAACAAATACAACACGCTAAAGCGACCAAGAAGATAACAGAGAAGAACTATATATAAATAGTCCGCAAGAACTCAGGATTTGTAGTCCATTGTCGTATTTACATTGTGACAGATGGAGGCCGACGGTTGACAGTCCACCTCTTACATGGCACACAACGAATTAATTCTCACATGGAATAGCGTCTAATTAGTCATTTGTGAGTTTAACGAATTTGCCAATATAACATTTACTTATGTAATGTCACTTGTATTGTAGTGAACTAAACCACGTCTGACAACTCTTATCTATACAAATTATCGGAATGATATACTCACCTTTGACGTTCACAGACAATGACATTTCAGCATTAGACGGAGTCGTCCAGTAAAAAAGCACGAATAATCCGGTAGTTAATTATAAACTACTCCAGGAATGATAAGAGTTGATAAGGGCGTTCATCGAAAAACGAGGAAAATGTTTTGACATAGTGGCATTGGTTTGAACAGCTCTATCAATAGTTGAAAGACTTATTATTTATTTGATTATTACCTAACTGTGTAATATAGTTATGCAATTTCTAAGCCTTAGTGCTTATACATCCACAGGGAAAAGCATGTAAACAAGCTATTTAAAACATAGTGCGCACTAGCACTTAAACAAAAATGTCAATAAATATTTCAGCGAAAAAATTATATATACATATTTATTTATTAACTAATTAGAAGAAGAGTGGGGTGGGGGAGCACTACCAGCTAATGTATTGAGGATGAAAATAAATAGATTCTTGTAGCTCATTGATGTAACGATCACACGAGACACTTATTCGTAATTTTGAACATGTGGTCACCATGATGTCACAATATGAAACTAAGAATGATGATAACAGACCTTGTTATGACACTACTGAGATATTATAAACACATGTGTATCATCCTTATATAACAGTTTGTCCTCAGGACAAATATTTGAGGAGTATCCTTAACTATTTTGTTGAAAAAACTCGCTTCTCCAACTGGGACACGAAATGGAATGCATAGAAAAATAAGTGTCAGAATGAGAAGTGAACGGCTGTCAGTC
Organism: Heterorhabditis bacteriophora; assembly: GCA_964036235.1. Classification (NCBI taxonomy): domain Eukaryota; kingdom Metazoa; phylum Nematoda; class Chromadorea; order Rhabditida; family Heterorhabditidae; genus Heterorhabditis; species Heterorhabditis bacteriophora. The sequence continues at coordinate 6,230,885 of OZ038428.1, read as the reverse complement.
TAACCACATGGGGTTCAGAAAGCCAAGACGGCTGTCAGAAACACCTCGTGAATGGGGAGTGATGAATAATATGAATGAATGATGTTGATAATACTGAGAAACTGGAAAGACTGCGACAATGCCTAATATTATACGGCTTATGTACAAAGAAGAATTAATATTATCAGTAATATTATAATCTAAAATGAGAATACAAATCTAGTTCATTTAAAGTTTAAAATTCTAGGAGATATAACTAATATTACCAACATCTAAGTTAAAAAATAGGTTAAGAGAGATTAATATTAGTTACTCATTTTAATATAATGTATTAAGTTCATCAACATTAGCTTATTAGTTAAACTTAGTGTATTAAATAACTAATTTTGCTCATTATCTTATAGTATAATATATTTCATAGTTAATTCGTTGAATGAATCCACAAAATTGGAAACGAGTAGGGAATCCGATTCATAAAAGGAGCATACACCATAAAATGATATTTGTTAGTGGGACGCAGCTATAATAATAAGCAAACAAGCGTCCGATTAATTCCAGCGAATTCCAAGGTTTCGAAGATCACGCGACAGCCGTTTGAGGGAGGGAGAGTCCACCGATCAGCCGGCGAAATAAGAGATGATCCATCGACAAGATAGGAGTGAGGGAATCCGGTACTAAACTTTGAACTGGTATGATCTTATGCTGACAAATGACTGTAGACCTGTCTAAGTTGAAAATGCTGTTGGGAATTAATTGGAAAGAAGTGAGAATAAAAGGAGAATCAGTTTGTGTAATTCATTCGATATTGACTTTGGCTGTAAAACGAGGCTTTTGTGCATAACTACAGACAATTTTGGTTTCAATAAGTGAAAAATTCTGGAATCACATAGCTGTTATGAAATAGTAAAAACAACATTATGAGAAATAAATATTTTTTAAACGATGAATATTGTTTATATGGAAATATTTTAGTTGTAGTAAAGAATACTGAATATTCAGCAATATATTATAATAAGCTGAAATTCATTAGAGAATATTTTCCTCATCGTAGTAATATCCCACGTGTGACGATTTAAAATCGGCGTAAAACGTTTTATTGTCTAGATACTGAATTTTTGTTTAAATATGCGTGCAACTAGACTTTTGCCCGATAAATTCGAATCAACTAAGTTTATTCACGTTTAAAATATTTAAGTTTATGCTTGTTATTTATAACAGAAGGACAATTAATTAAATATAGAATATGTCCAAATTATATTCTATTTATGATATATTTATAGCTAACTATTTTTAGATGTCCTTAGGTAGTATAGCAATCAGCGTGTCATATTGTATGCTCTAATTATTGAGATAGCAGAATAATATTAGATGATATTAAATGACTATTTTAGTAAAGTAAGTTCTACTCATTGTCAACTCAGTCTCTTAAAATGCGAATCCGCCCCTACAGTGTGCTCAGCTCTCGACATCGTAGTGTGTAAAGATAAACTAAATTCCTGTCTTCGCCACACAGTCCCCTATCTACATCCCACAACAATGGTGAGTCTCTTTTATAAATTATTAATATAAAAAATTGGCACCAGTATTGAATTAAATAATAATTGAGCATATCTATTGACATCTGTATGCTCTTCGTCGTTTTTATTACTCACACCATCAAAGAAGTGTTATTAAATAGCAATGTTGTTATTGCTTGTATTAATATTGATCGTATAAAAAGTTCCTATACATTTCATAGACCTGAATTTAAAATATGTAATGAAATATCATTCTAATAATGACAATATTCGATTACAGGGAGATGCTGTTGCTGATGCATTAGAGCAGCTTACAGCTGACCAAATTGAACGTAAGAATTAATTTGAATGCATATATGTAATTTTTTAATTTATTGAATTCAATCTGGTCCATACAATTTAAACAACTACATTGTTTTCAAGAATTTCGCAAGTATTTCAACATGTTCGACAAGGAAAACAAAGGATACATTAGGGCCACTCAGGTATTGATCAACAGTGCAGCCTGTATCTGAAAGGGAAAGTGAACACAGAAAACAGTCCTTTTCAGGTGGGCCAAATACTGCGAACCATGGGACAGGCATTCGAAGAGAGAGATTTAAAACAACTCATAAAAGAGTTTGACACTGATGGTTAATTGTTGATAATTTTTATACGTCTTCTTTTATATATCATGTGTAAAAATTATTATGTCATAGTCTTTTTTTAAGATATATATTATTTTAATGTTAGGGTCAGGAGAGATCGAATTTGAGGAGTTTGCTGCAATGGTGGCTAACTTTGTAGTGAATGGAGAAGACAACGAAGGACTGGAAGAGGAACTACGTGAAGCTTTCCGCTTGTATGACAAAGAAGTAAGTAGGCTAACCACCTACTATAAATAATAATTAACTAATAATTATAATTCACATAACGTTGCAACGGTTTTGTTGTTCCGCCAATTTGGAAGTTGTTTGCCAATCTGCGATTCCGCACAAAAAGTGCTTATTGGACTGCCACTCTTCGCTGTAGGAGTCACATTTCTATTATTTCTGATTTCTATTATCTGTGGGAAATATTTTCTGCTCAATAAATTGCGGTGTCTGTGTTGCATACTAACAAAAGTACGAATACCTAAACAATAAGAAGAGATTTTAAAAGATAGTAGAGTGTATTGATGTTCCTAATATTGCTTTTAGTTCTTTATAGGAAGATATTAATAGTCAAATACTTCCGTCAAGAACAAGATGGTTTCTTTATTTGATTATGACAAATTTTAGTTCCGTTTGCAGCTAGTTTAGTACAACTTCTTTCCCTAAATGCTTAGATCCTAAGCAATTCAGTTATTGTGCAGTTCTCGTTTGCCTAACAATGTCTCCCGACTGATTTTAATTGAATCATCCAAAGTAAACCAAAACATTTTCCAAAAGAATGACTACGGAGAAGATTTAGGAAATCTATGTTATGCATAACCTCAGTGAGATTCAGCTATATATAAACAAATTTGGGTACATTTCCTTAAAATATCTAATTCGTAACTTGTTAGATTAATGAAAAAGTGATGATTCCCCTTTTATTTATCCTTTTAAATTCTTTGCTATAAGATACAACTATCTACACTTTATACACTAATATATAATTTTTTTAGGGTTGTTAAGAAATTCGTATAATTTAAAACTATATTCATGTTAATATTTCATACACAAATCACTAGTATAAACTGTAATGCACTAATTTCCCGGTTGAATAAAACTAGATTTTTTTAAAACCCAATTATGACTTAGAACTCCGCGTAATAATAATAATTTACTAGATAATAAAGCAGACACGATACAACTATATAAGCCTAGAAACTCGCAAAAACATGAGCGTCTAATCATTATTACGGAAACACAATTACTAAATATAAAGGTTTTAGGGGAACGGCTATATTAACGTCTCTGATCTCCGAGATATCCTTCGTGCATTGGATGATAATGTCAGCGAGGAAGAGCTAGATGAGATGATCGCCGAAATTGATGCAGATGGATCGGGTACCGTTGACTTCGATGGTAAGATGATAAAAGTATAGGACATTTATACAATTTAAAATTAGGTTTCTTCTAATTTGTTTCAACTAAATTTTGAACAAGCATGATCAGCGGACCATAGACCATAAAACCTAATGTAGCTAATTATGTCTAGTATACGATTTGTGTCCATCGCGCTGTTAGTCACCACAAACACTGAAATTTTTCTTCTATGGAAACTTCAAGAAATAAGAAAAAACACATGCTTATTTAAGATGTTTTATATCTTATAAGACAAAATAAGTACTCCAAAGTTTTGTTTTCAGAATTCATGGAGATGATGTCTGGAGAATAAACTGTCTTTTATGAAAAACATTCGATCTACGTAGTCAAATGTCGTTTAAATCATAATAAACATTCAGTTTTCTTCCTAAAATAATAAAAGTTGTATATATTTACACCTATGATTCTTTTTATTAATAATTGACTATAGTAATGGATTAGACACTTTTAAGTGTCATAAAATGATATACACTATTAAATGTGATAATCAACTGAATTGTAAATAAACTGAAATAAAACGTAGTTAAATATACGAGATCAACGGAAAATTTAAAAATTTACTTCAATCAAGACAGACATGTTTTGTCAGTGGTTATCTCCGCCACGCACTATAGTACTATCATAATTTAAATAATTAAATTAAAGAATGGAATGTGAACACATAAAAGTATTTACTTTAATGTTTTCTTGATAGATCTATGAAAATAATACAATATTAGTCGATGCACAATAAAAAAAACATTATAGTATCATTTGTCTAGCAAATGAGACTTCTTACAGCTCTCAGTTATCTCATACCCATTTATTCCTTATAAAAATCACACCTTTTCCACTTCTTTGAATAGTTCTCATGAACTTTATATTATCCATCAATCTTCTTACTAGTTCCCAATTTTCTCGCCTTCGTCCCGCCTCCTACCGGGAAACCCTGACTATTTTCGGTCTACGCCTAAATCCTGATTCTCAGTTTGTTGTTCGAAAACCCAAACCCTTCAGCTCGCTTTCCTGTTATTTTGCATCTTTCCTCTATAATGTTTCTATCTTCTTAGATTTTGTTGAACTTTCTGCTATTATTATCTACTTTTATTTTAGAATTGTGCCTATCCATACATTTTCAATTAACCTGTATATTATAATATATTCCTTGTAATTACGCTCTGTGTTTTAATTAAAATCTTCTCGAAAATATGTAATGATGTTAGACTGGAAATAGATACTGTTCAATTTCTGGAATCTAAAAACAAAATAATCGATGTTCTGTAATTTTGTAGTTGTATCTGCAAGAAGAGAGTAAAATAAATTTATTTAAATATTTGGATTAGAAATGCTTCTTAATCACTGCAATACTGATGACAATTTTCAATTATGTGCTTTCTCTCTCCCTCTGTTCTTTTTTCTCTCCATTAATTATGAACGAGCAGAGTAATTTTTCTTATTACTTCCATAAAATAGAATAGGAGTTTTTAGATGTACTAGAACACAATCAAGCAATTAACCAAAGCATCGGACCACTTCCCATGCATAGGCAATATATAAATTACTCCTATTATAGCGCACAGGACTATTATCCGTTTCCACCTTTTTTCATATTTTCATTTATTCCAGAATGCAGTCAATTCGAGAATCAGAGCTACGTGAGATGTTCAAGGAATTTGACAAGAATGGAGATGGGCGTATTACCAGAGAGGAACTTGAAGTAGGATGGACATTGTCTTTAATGTTACATTATGTTATAAACCTTCCAAATTTCATTATTTATTGATTTTATAAATCATAACTAAACAATAATACTAGTACTAATACTCTTATTTTTATATTGTATGTATTCTTCTATTATAAGTCTCATTTTCAGTTAGCTCTTATTCAACTTGGCGAAAAGCCTACGAGTGCGAAAGTAGAAACGATGATACGACAGGCTGACACCGATGGTGAGATGATAGCAAGCAATATGTTTTATGGAAAGTCACATCTCTCTTATCGAATTTTTCCTCACTGTATAGTAGAAAAATTAAAGAACACTGAGTGTTGACTATAAATCTTTGAAGACCCATCATTGAGGATGAGGATGTCCAATACGCTGGAGTAAAAAGTGGTTGGATATATGCACGAAATTTGAGCAACACATATTTTCTGACTATTTTTCTTGTTTGCCATATTATTCCAGAATAGTTAGAATTATGACTTATATTGTGAGTTGAAAAGCAACTAAACTATCACTAAAATCAGCTAAAGTTGTAGTGCCGTTTTATTAAGATCAATTATTTAACCAAGTTTTTATCGAGTAGTACAATATCTCTATTTCGAAAATATGCTAGGTTTTTCAATACCACTATTTCTTAATGACAAAAGGGAACAAACTGAGAGCAAGTTACATGGAAATATAAGCTTTTTTCACAGCATAGGTACAAGGTGGATATATGGTACTAAAAGTGTGACATCATGCCAATTTGATAGCCCTAAAACTCTGAAATTTCTCACAAGAGGTAGGTTATTAATATGCTATTCAACTAAGTCTAATTATAATATTGGGATGTGCTAAGATGTCTTAATTATAATTTAGAAGTATATAACCATAGAAACTTGTCCAGACTCAGTTAACTAATTCTTAGAGGGCGCTTTTCTGACACATTGAGTCAAGAGAGATGAAGTAGCGAAATTAATAGACGAATCGAAAAGGGAATTTTCAAATAAAGTCTAAAGGCTAAGTAGTACTGCAGAAAAACACCATGGATCTATTATACCAAGATGTACAACTACATTAATTATACAGGGACCAAAAATAACGTAAAGGCAAATATCCTGTAATAGCATTATATACCTATGTTTTATGTTCGATATTTACTATTAAGTCTAGTAATTTCACAGTTGGTTGAAGTGCCGTCAATTTGTGACCTATCAATAACTTAAATAAATTGCGTGCGTTGATCAACTGAAGCGAGAGTGGGCAATTTCCGAGGTAGTGTCATAATAAGTTCACAATGTGACATGAATAAAGTTATGCTGATGGAAAAACCTTATATTAGGTGAACATTTAGAAAATATAAGATATTTATCTAGGTCTAGATTATTTGTTTTATTTTTCCTCTTTATCTATTATACTCTTAGAAATATTAGGTGGTTGTAAAAGTTTTAGTCTTTTTTTCAAAATTTTTACTTTATTTCCATAATATACAAAATGCAGTTTAGTCATCAAAATATTTTCCCTCGCTTTCTATGACCTTCTGCCATCTCTCAGGTAACTTTCGGATTCCTTCGTAGAAAAACAACGTCGGCTTGGAGGCAATAAAATCATCGATCCATTTTCGCACCTCAGCCACATCTTGAAAACGCTATTTCCCTAGACAGTTCTGCATCGACCGGAATAAATGGTAATCCAAAGGTGCCAAGTCCGGTGAATTCGCCGCGTGCGGGAGAACTTCCCAGCCTAAGTTAAAAATAGTTTGCTGAGTACTAAGAGCAACGTGAGGCCTAGCGTTGTCATGCAGAAAAATGACCTTCCGACTTCCTTGTCCAGAAAATAGTCGTTTTTGTTCAATTGCATTGAACAAATCAGTTAGTTGACGACCGTAGCGCATGGCAGTAACCGTCTCACCTAGTTGAAGGAGTTCATAAAACATCACACCCCTCATGTCTAACCTGATAAATAGAGGACATTTTTGCCGTTGATGCTGTTGGCTGTCCGGGGTCTACCCATGAATGTGTGCATTTAGGATTGTCGTGCAAAATCCATTTTTCCTCACCAGTAACAATTTCCACAAAAAGTTCTTCTTGCGTTGCCTGGCAAGCAACGAGATGCATATGTTGAGCCGGCGCCAATGCTGTGTTCGGGGAGTTCAGGTGGTACCCACTTTCCGAGTTTGTGAATTTTCCCCATCTCATGCAATCGTCTTGAGACTGTTGCTTTATCAACTCCTAGCTGTTCCATGAGTTCTTCTTGGGTCTGCGACGGATTTTCATCCAGTAATGATTTCAAAGCATCAGCCTTCGCCGTTCGCGGCATCCCAGAGCGTTGTCGGTCATTGACATCCAAATCACCAGCTTTAAAACGCTGAAACCAATAGTTGCGGGTACTGTGGGACACAACACCTTCATCTAGTACAGGGTATATTGATTTTCCTACTTCAGTAGCGTTTTTTCCTCATTAGAACTCTTAGAGAATGCAGTGTCAAATAGACAGCTTTTAGTGGCTCATCGTGTTCGAACTGTTTTCTGAGGTTATGTTTGCCACTAAATTATGACTTGTGACTTTCCACCAATTACAAAGACAACACTACAAGAACGCAAAATGGTGGAAATTTATTTGAGTTTTAAATATTATATTAAAATGCTGAAATGAAAAGACTAAAACTTCTACAACCACCTAATGTTACTTAAAGTGATGGCCACTAGTGAAGTATTTGAACTTTTTTAGTGTTGATTTAAAAAAATTATTTTCCAATGAATTATTAATTGTTTGATTACCAGAATTGTTCGATTTATGTAATTTAACTACAATTTTGAGTTATTTTCAAAAGATACAAGATACAAAAATTTTACGCTAAACGTGAACGCTCCTTGATCTAAATTTGTCCAAGATAGAAAATTTTAGCAATTTAAAACATTTTAAAAGTCTATTCAGAATCAAATTAATTATATTAGCAAATATTAAACCATAAACAATATTTACCGTGTTCAAAGGAAACAAAGAATCATTGGGTAAGTAAACCATATCATCGGCTTACTAAGTGAAAGTAATCGTTGATTGACTGTACGATGAAATTTAGGTGAATATATATGAGCTTTGGATGAATTTGATGACATCTAGAACGAAACCTCTCGTTTTCTTAATCAACCGAAAAATCCGTGTTGTTTGCACAGATCGCTTCACGTGACCAACAGGGGATTGACTCAAAGTATTTTTTACTGCATAAAGTTTAATCAATCGTTTCAGCTCTGTTAGAAAAAATATATTAACCTTTATCCTGACAAAGAATTTCTGTAAACGGAATTCTTCTTACTGTTAAACGTGAAGCGGGCTTGGCGATTGTATTGACAGTTTTTCGTCGAAGTGAATCAGTCTATTCAGTATATAGATGGATGAAGCTAAACATGTTAAAGTATTCAGTTTATTCAGCCCTATGATCAAAACAAATTCAAGTCAAAACCTAATATTTTAGCAAATTAATAATTATGAACATTCAAAGTACTAAGAAGCAGACTTTATAATATTGTCAACCTTCATCAAAACCACAAAAAATCTTATGGATAAAAAATTTTGGTAATCAAACAAATAAAATTGCTTCGAAACGAAAAATGTATAACAATTTTCGGAGTACCGTGAGAGGCTATTACTGTATAAAAGAATTATACTAGCAATCTAAACTCTACTTGCATCTATGGACATACAAATGCAGATAAAATATCTGATAAACCCAAACAATGTAAGTGTTTTTTCTAATGACATTTTCCTAGCAAAACAGAACAAAACGCTAAAAACGTATGAAACACTACGATTAAATGTTATTATTTACTTTTTAAAATACATCGTATAAACTTTGGAATACATACAGGCAACGGATGTATCGAAATCGATGAATTCCTGTACGTACTTAAGAAACAGCTAGTCAATCCAAAAGAAGAGAGGGAGCTACGTGAAGTATTCAACGTGAGCTTTTCTAAGCTAGTTTTATAGTTCTGGTCACCAATATCATTAATGATTTTTTGCAATATTCGCTGCTATAGCAAGTTTGTAAGGCTACTTATACATTAAGAGTAAGATAGTGCAAGATGACTTATCGACATGTCAGTGGATTATACGACTAATAGTATTAGTCACTTTTAAATGTACAAAAGTATTGTCTTGTAGAAAGAGCTATGCATTGAAATATATGTTATGCTGTACCTACCATTTCTCTACATGGCAGGTTTTCGATCGAAATGGAGATGGGCTTATATCTCTGGACGATCTCATATATGTAATGTGTTCATTGGGTGAAAAATTAACGGAATCGGAAGCTAGAGAAATGATAAAGGAGGGAGATATCGATCGCGACGGAATGATAGACTTTCAAGGTATTCAAATTGATTCATCATGTGGAAAACCACATTACAAATAATATATAATTCATTTTAAGCTATGGTATGTTATGAAACTTCAGAATTCATTATGTTGATCAAACGACAGTCGTAACACCCTGGAACAATTAACGTTTCCTCTCAATATGGACTACAGTGATAACCTTTGGAATAATAGTTATTGTATGCCTACAAATTCCTTGTATTTCTGATCTGATTCATGAAGCATCCTTCACCGCTTAATATGTCGATGCTGATAAACCTTTTGACAGTCTATTTAATTTACTGAATATAATATAATATTGGAGATATACGATATATTCTATTTTCTAAGCAATCCTATTAAATATCCATATAGTGTAACAGGAATAAATAGAATCTTTACTTTCAGATCTAGCATTAAAAGCCACGGGCAGTGAATGACACAAAACTATAAACGACTCAACAACAACAACGATAAATGAGCAACACTCCAAAATTAAAACTATATACATATTAAGTTTCTAAAATAAGCTCAAAAGCTTACTTCCAAGATCACAGTTATATCTCCATTACTAATTAATACTTCCTAAAATATTATTTGCACGAATATTAGTTTATAAAAGCTTATGACATATCTGTTTTGATTTTAATCAAAAAAGGAAGTATGCGTCAAGATTATAACAATAACAGTAACTACGTTATAGTAAATGGAACAAGCATATAAATGCGATAAAGGATCTGTATAATTATTTTTACTTTTATAATGGGATGCATTTCTTTTAATCAACATCAGGTTTATTAACAGAAAAAAGATTACTAATCGATGAGTAGTTACGTATGCTCGTTTGATGATATTTCGATAAATGTACTGCGAAGCGACTACGCGCAAAAAATGACTGGTTGCATTGTTCACAGCGATATGGTGTTCGGCCTGATTTATATAATATAAAGATAAATTGAAGACAATTTATAGTGGAATTGAAGCTACTGTCATCCATATTACTAAAATTTCTATTGCTGAACATATTATATTGGAGACGTAGATAAAGTTCCGTGCAACATTATTAAGGCTAAGCCATGCTTTACTTACCCAGATGTTTATTCATGTGATCTTCGAGTAATCCAACAGTTGTAAACGCTTTTACACAATCATTCCAAGTACACATATGTTTAGGCGTGCGTTTTCTATTCAAATAAGTCCTCTCATGAATCTGTAATTTAAAAGCCCACTAGACTTAAGTCGAAATATTCCTCAAATAACATGTAAATATTATAAAATTCACCCACTCTTTTAATATGCTTTTTCAGTAGATATTTATCACGGAACGACTTCAAGCAAAGCTTGCACTCAAAATCACCTTAAAATTTTTTTTAGATATCTCAAGATTAGAAACGCACAAACGGAGCGAAACTAATTAAAAACTAACCATTTCCATTTCTCCTAGCTAGAGTATTTTGTGTATCACTTCTTTCACGCTCCAGTAACTGACATTCACTATCAGATATAAGACTTTCATCTAACTCAGTAGTCGTTGTTGTTGTTGTAACGGTATCACTTTGTGTTTGCAAACTACAGACACTGTGATCTGCTCCTAAAGTTATAATTTATATTTAAACATAACCAAAATGGCTTATTAGTTACTACGCTACATATTTAATCGAATACAATGAGATATATAATAAGTGTCACAACCATAAACCAGTAACATAAAATTATATTCAGTTGTATATTCTTTAATCTTAATAACGGAGGTATACTAACAAATTCCCGATAATAGGAGAGAAAAATACTTGCGCAACTTTTTGTTGTAATCAATGCTAGCAATAGACGCGACTTTTTTTTCCAGTAATTTGATGTAGTTTAAAATAACATGTAATAATTAGAAAACCAATTTGAAGTGGTAACTTTGCTGAGACACATATTTTCAAACAAAATGTTAGATTATATCTCTTCCACTTTAAACATAGCCTATAGCTTATTCTAATGCAAGTTTAAAAATACAAATAATTCTAAATTTAGGTAAACTGAATGAAATTGCTTACATTATTCTTAACTAAGCCAAGCAGACCGAAGGAACTATATTGCCCCATTTATAATAGGAAATAAAAACAAATCCCTAAAATCCTTGAAACATTATAAAGATACATGAAAATATCGTACCAGAACTTGGCAAATCATCTATTCCACACTCATTTGGATGCATAGTATGAAGGTGAAGATCCAGATCGCAGAGTAAAAACTTATCGTCACAGCCTTTCATTGGGCAAGTAATCCCATCACTGTGTGCGCTGAAAGCATTACCAAAACTACTCATTAAAGTGAAATATTTTCTATTATGAACAAGCCAAAATATATAAATTAATACTCTGACAGAAATTCCATTTTCTATATATAATCTGTTATCACCTTTCAACATGCAGGTTGTATTCTTCCAAATCTTCTGTTCTAAACGAGCAATGAGTACAAAAGAGTTCCTGATGAATAACGCGCATGCGTTTTAGTGATGGATATGCAGGAAAATTCTTTGAATGTACTTTTAGTAAATGAGATCTGAAACGGGTAAAGAAATTATTTATATTTAATAGTTAAACACTCAGGAAAACATAACTATAATAAAATGTTACCTCAATCGCCACTTGGCTACCTTAAAATTACATCCGGGTATTGTACAGTGCACACCTGATTCATGATTTATAACGCTATGCCTTCGTACTTCATGCAGAACCTAAATAACGATAATTTAATAATTTAAATGATAAGCTCTTTAAATAGTTGAACAAAAATAACCCGAAAATTATTACCACCTTTTATTTAATTTTTATCTTGTATAGAATATCAATAAAACATTAAATGCTGTTTCCGGCATAGGCCTAATATTAAACATTAGGAAATTAGTAAGATAGAGGATACCATACTTGTATTAGTGAACAATAATTTCACTTGATATATTCAAGATCAATTAGGTTTGTGGAACTTATGAGAACAAGACTTACACTACTCGTATAATCACAGTACTCGCATTGGTGTTCTTTTTTCGGATGCTGTTTTGCAATGTGTGCCCTCAAGTCCGTATATTGATCAAATTTCACATTACAGACAGAGCACTGATGTAGCCCTATGACATTTACACTACAAATGGTATCACATATTATATAATACATGAAACCTACCACTATGTTTATTTTCCATATGTCGTTTTACCTTGCTAGGGAAAGCTGCCGTATAAGAACAATAGGGGCATCTGAAACTATACTATATTTGGAGCTACAAATAATTTCAAAATTGTAAACGGATAACCTGTGTCTATTAGCCGCTCTTTTTGTTCTATTGCTAGCCTCCACTTTCCTTTGTTGTTTCCATTCCTCACTACCTCTTTCCGGTAAAGCCCTTTTTCTTCTTGTTACACGTCTTACAACAGTTTGACTCACTATTGGTTCTGAATTTGATTAGATTTCTACTTCAGAAACAGTTAACTATGGTGCTTCTAATCTTATAATATAAAATATCGGTAAACGAAGAAGGTAATTAAAACTTGCCGTGTGTTACAGATCCTAAGATTTGTATCGCATTTTTCACAACCTTATGCAACGAAGCATCACTACCAGATTGGATTTTATTTTTTTCAGATTCGTCTTCAAGTTCTCTTATTTTATGATTATTGTTCGAGAACCCTTTTGAAGGAAGTATTTTGGTTAAACAAGTATTCATTCCGTCAGATCCATTAGATGAGGGAAAAGGGAAAAGCTCAGTACTCGATTCCTCATAAGTTACTCTTGTTCCATTTTCATTAGGTACTTCGCTACATTTTCCAAGCTTCATTTGCTCTTCAACATTTTGTAATCTAGCAATTTTCCCATTAGAATCATAGTTTGCGTCATTTTCATCTTCCCACTCCGATTCCGAATCAATAGAAATGAATTTAGTACAATCGGAATCACTTCTAGTCCGTTTAATACATGAACTTGAATTACAGTTACTACTATTATTAGAACTGCTCACAGTGATAGTGCAATCTTCAACAGCTGAACAGGATGGCACACATAAATCTGAGTGCATGGAAAAATTAGTCCCACATATCTCTGGTTGTAAAGAGCACATATCGGAAGGTGATTCTGTAAAAACTGCAAGTGAGTATTTCACTTTGATTAGATAAATATTCTTAGCAAGAGACCCCTGTACCGAATCTGCATATGAAGTCGTAATTTTCTGCTTGTAAAAAATCGCATACAATACTGACTATACTGATTAAGACCACACAATGATTCATTTAATTTTTGTCTCTAACTAAGTGGTGATTTCTTTAATCATTGTTATGATCTTTAGCGTTATTGGGTTTCAGATAAGAAATAAAGCGAAATGTTAAACGTCATCTGAAACGATTTAAATAGCAACTTTTAGTAATATTAAGATGGTAACTGCACTTATTTATGCTGGTTAAAATATTAGTTACAATTATTTATACAGAGGTAGTAAAATACATTTGAAAGAAAAAAATTTCTGTATGCGTCTTTTTGCCTGCATGTTCTGCATATAGTTATGCTCTCGAAGGCGCACTCGGTGTTAACAAGAAACTGACATGGTAATTAAAACTTGCCGTATATTACTGATCCTAACATAGTCTTTGCATTTTTTACAACATTATGGGACGAAGCATCACTACCAGAGTGGATTTTTTAAAAGATTCTTCTTCAGAACTAGAATCGATTATCGTATGGTCTTTATCAATATAGTCAGTATCGTATGCGATATTGGATTAAAAAATATCTTTATCAATAGTACTACCTTTGTCACTAATTATGACATGTTTCCGTTTCTCCTTTTTACGGTTCTCCATCTCCATATCTTAAGGGAGCAAATTAAATTAGTTCAAATCAAATTTAATTTAATTTAAAGGTAGATTACGTTGCTTTACAATTATGTATCAAGCATCAACACTAGTAGCATAGATATAACAGTAGAAGTTTTATTATCTGTTGGAAACAATCAAATACCTAGAATAGAAACATTGAGGAGGAACAAAGTTAAACAAAAACAGAAAAAAATATTTTATCCAATATAAATTCACTACTTCTTTCATATAACGTATACAATACCGAAGAAAATTGCTTATCATTAAATATTTTAATAGATACCATATAAATAGCCAGTCATGATTATAAACTGATGGGAAATGACTGCCAAAGTTAGCTGAAAGATATTTCAAATTAAAAATTCTTCATGGAAAACTTAAGCAACAAACACAAAATAACAGATAACAAAATGACATTATGAAAAGCACTTTATAACTAATTTTCACAAAGCATAAGAAACGTATAATCTGTTATATTCTGTATCTTGGGAACACTTATAATTACTAATAATCTTAAGGACACTTAAGTGTCCAACTAATAAGGAGTAAAACCCATAAAATAATTAGAATACGGTTAATCAAATGAAATAGCCAATCGCAAATACATAATAGCGGACTCAAAAATGTTGGTGCTTTAAAAACCAAATTAAATAACTGTATGATATAGTCCATTATGAACACAAAATTTACTCACCTTCATTGTCTATTTGAGCAGGATTCCATAATAACCGGATAAAACTATGCTATTATAGTGCATCCTTTCCAAAGCATTAGAAACAGAGGAAGGCAACAAAATAGAAATTATACAAATAGAGAAGATCTCAGCCCTGACACTCATTAATTGCATGATTAAGTGTGATGAGCAGATGAGAGCTAAAACAAACAAAATTAATATTTTTAAAAATATAAGTGACTAGAAAAAAATTCTAACCTCCTGTTGATTCACATCACCGTTATCGGATGAAGTACTTTCTAATTTCTGAGCTAGCAGAGCTTTGTTATCTTTTGCTCTAATGAATGTCTTGGGATGAATGGGAAACAATCCGGAAAGACCTAAAACATGACAAATCGATCCAAAATCCGAAATTTTAAGTTTGGTTTCAACAAATTTTCAGTTAGGTAACAAACCAAGTAATTCCAATACCGGGACAGAAATATGCGCGTTCCTCTCACCAATCCAATATTTCAGTCGGCCAAAATTTAAGGACACTAACTTCTCGTTGTTTATGTTAGGCAATGGGTCAAATGTTCCAACCTAAAAGTTATACTATAACGTACTCCACTGTAAAAACAGACTGATTACCTGCACTAATCCATACTCTTACTTCTTAGTCCAATCATTTTAAAGTATAAATAGAACTATCGCTAGCCTGTTCAAGAATATTGCTTTCAAATCTTCTGCCTAGAGCACGGTCTGGGAAAACACAAATGTGGTAGAAAGGTCGATTTGCACAACCAAACAGAGCCAATCCAATAGAGGGTCGACCGTAGTATTTTGGTATTACGAGTTTCCGCATACTGACCAAATAAGACAGTACATAGATGGGTAACTTACAGAAACTGAAATAAGCATATAAATACACTCACAATAGACAAACAAAACATTGTGAAACTACCATAGACAAAACCACATATCCACACAACAAGGAATCAAAAAGGTATACTTTATGTAATTAGCACCGAGTGCGCCTTCGAGAGCATAACTATATGCAGAACATGCAGGCAAAAAGACGCATACAGAAATTTTTTTCTTTCAAATGTATTTTACTACCTCTGTATAAATAATTGTAACTAATATTTTAACCAGCATAAATAAGTGCAGTTACCATCTTAATATTACTAAAAGTTGCTATTTAAATCGTTTCAGATGACGTTTAACATTTCGCTTTATTTCTTATCTGAAACCCAATAACGCTAAAGATCATAACAATGATTAAAGAAATCACCACTTAGTTAGAGACAAAAATTAAATGAATCATTGTGTGGTCTTAATCAGTATAGTCAGTATTGTATGCGATTTTTTACAAGCAGAAAATTACGACTTCATATGCAGATTCGGTACAGGGGTCTCTTGCTAAGAATATTTATCTAATCAAAGTGAAATAGTCAATCCAAAAGAAGAGAGGGAGCTACGTGAAGTATTCAACGTGAGCTTTTCTAAGCTAGTTTTATAGTTCTGGTCACCAATATCATTAATGATTTTTTGCAATATTCGCTGCTATAGCAAGTTTGTAAGGCTACTTATACATTAAGAGTAAGATAGTGCAAGATGACTTATCGACATGTCAGTGGATTATACGACTAATAGTATTAGTCACTTTTAAATGTACAAAAGTATTGTCTTGTAGAAAGAGCTATGCATTGAAATATATGTTATGCTGTACCTACCATTTCTCTACATGGCAGGTTTTCGATCGAAATGGAGATGGGCTTATATCTCTGGACGATCTCATATATGTAATGTGTTCATTGGGTGAAAAATTAACGGAATCGGAAGCTAGAGAAATGATAAAGGAGGGAGATATCGATCGCGACGGAATGATAGACTTTCAAGGTATTCAAATTGATTCATCATGTGGAAAACCACATTACAAATAATATATAATTCATTTTAAGCTATGGTATGTTATGAAACTTCAGAATTCATTATGTTGATCAAACGACAGTCGTAACACCCTGGAACAATTAACGTTTCCTCTCAATATGGACTACAGTGATAACCTTTGGAATAATAGTTATTGTATGCCTACAAATTCCTTGTATTTCTGATCTGATTCATGAAGCATCCTTCACCGCTTAATATGTCGATGCTGATAAACCTTTTGACAGTCTATTTAATTTACTGAATATAATATAATATTGGAGATATACGATATATTCTATTTTCTAAGCAATCCTATTAAATATCCATATAGTGTAACAGGAATAAATAGAATCTTTACTTTCAGATCTAGCATTAAAAGCCACGGGCAGTGAATGACACAAAACTATAAACGACTCAACAACAACAACGATAAATGAGCAACACTCCAAAATTAAAACTATATACATATTAAGTTTCTAAAATAAGCTCAAAAGCTTACTTCCAAGATCACAGTTATATCTCCATTACTAATTAATACTTCCTAAAATATTATTTGCACGAATATTAGTTTATAAAAGCTTATGACATATCTGTTTTGATTTTAATCAAAAAAGGAAGTATGCGTCAAGATTATAACAATAACAGTAACTACGTTATAGTAAATGGAACAAGCATATAAATGCGATAAAGGATCTGTATAATTATTT
The DNA here is from genome assembly GCA_964036235.1 of Heterorhabditis bacteriophora. Taxonomy (NCBI): domain Eukaryota; kingdom Metazoa; phylum Nematoda; class Chromadorea; order Rhabditida; family Heterorhabditidae; genus Heterorhabditis; species Heterorhabditis bacteriophora. The sequence continues at coordinate 6,213,161 of OZ038428.1, read as the reverse complement.
TTACTTTTATAATGGGATGCATTTCTTTTAATCAACATCAGGTTTATTAACAGAAAAAAGATTACTAATCGATGAGTAGTTACGTATGCTCGTTTGATGATATTTCGATAAATGTACTGCGAAGCGACTACGCGCAAAAAATGACTGGTTGCATTGTTCACAGCGATATGGTGTTCGGCCTGATTTATATAATATAAAGATAAATTGAAGACAATTTATAGTGGAATTGAAGCTACTGTCATCCATATTACTAAAATTTCTATTGCTGAACATATTATATTGGAGACGTAGATAAAGTTCCGTGCAACATTATTAAGGCTAAGCCATGCTTTACTTACCCAGATGTTTATTCATGTGATCTTCGAGTAATCCAACAGTTGTAAACGCTTTTACACAATCATTCCAAGTACACATATGTTTAGGCGTGCGTTTTCTATTCAAATAAGTCCTCTCATGAATCTGTAATTTAAAAGCCCACTAGACTTAAGTCGAAATATTCCTCAAATAACATGTAAATATTATAAAATTCACCCACTCTTTTAATATGCTTTTTCAGTAGATATTTATCACGGAACGACTTCAAGCAAAGCTTGCACTCAAAATCACCTTAAAATTTTTTTTAGATATCTCAAGATTAGAAACGCACAAACGGAGCGAAACTAATTAAAAACTAACCATTTCCATTTCTCCTAGCTAGAGTATTTTGTGTATCACTTCTTTCACGCTCCAGTAACTGACATTCACTATCAGATATAAGACTTTCATCTAACTCAGTAGTCGTTGTTGTTGTTGTAACGGTATCACTTTGTGTTTGCAAACTACAGACACTGTGATCTGCTCCTAAAGTTATAATTTATATTTAAACATAACCAAAATGGCTTATTAGTTACTACGCTACATATTTAATCGAATACAATGAGATATATAATAAGTGTCACAACCATAAACCAGTAACATAAAATTATATTCAGTTGTATATTCTTTAATCTTAATAACGGAGGTATACTAACAAATTCCCGATAATAGGAGAGAAAAATACTTGCGCAACTTTTTGTTGTAATCAATGCTAGCAATAGACGCGACTTTTTTTTCCAGTAATTTGATGTAGTTTAAAATAACATGTAATAATTAGAAAACCAATTTGAAGTGGTAACTTTGCTGAGACACATATTTTCAAACAAAATGTTAGATTATATCTCTTCCACTTTAAACATAGCCTATAGCTTATTCTAATGCAAGTTTAAAAATACAAATAATTCTAAATTTAGGTAAACTGAATGAAATTGCTTACATTATTCTTAACTAAGCCAAGCAGACCGAAGGAACTATATTGCCCCATTTATAATAGGAAATAAAAACAAATCCCTAAAATCCTTGAAACATTATAAAGATACATGAAAATATCGTACCAGAACTTGGCAAATCATCTATTCCACACTCATTTGGATGCATAGTATGAAGGTGAAGATCCAGATCGCAGAGTAAAAACTTATCGTCACAGCCTTTCATTGGGCAAGTAATCCCATCACTGTGTGCGCTGAAAGCATTACCAAAACTACTCATTAAAGTGAAATATTTTCTATTATGAACAAGCCAAAATATATAAATTAATACTCTGACAGAAATTCCATTTTCTATATATAATCTGTTATCACCTTTCAACATGCAGGTTGTATTCTTCCAAATCTTCTGTTCTAAACGAGCAATGAGTACAAAAGAGTTCCTGATGAATAACGCGCATGCGTTTTAGTGATGGATATGCAGGAAAATTCTTTGAATGTACTTTTAGTAAATGAGATCTGAAACGGGTAAAGAAATTATTTATATTTAATAGTTAAACACTCAGGAAAACATAACTATAATAAAATGTTACCTCAATCGCCACTTGGCTACCTTAAAATTACATCCGGGTATTGTACAGTGCACACCTGATTCATGATTTATAACGCTATGCCTTCGTACTTCATGCAGAACCTAAATAACGATAATTTAATAATTTAAATGATAAGCTCTTTAAATAGTTGAACAAAAATAACCCGAAAATTATTACCACCTTTTATTTAATTTTTATCTTGTATAGAATATCAATAAAACATTAAATGCTGTTTCCGGCATAGGCCTAATATTAAACATTAGGAAATTAGTAAGATAGAGGATACCATACTTGTATTAGTGAACAATAATTTCACTTGATATATTCAAGATCAATTAGGTTTGTGGAACTTATGAGAACAAGACTTACACTACTCGTATAATCACAGTACTCGCATTGGTGTTCTTTTTTCGGATGCTGTTTTGCAATGTGTGCCCTCAAGTCCGTATATTGATCAAATTTCACATTACAGACAGAGCACTGATGTAGCCCTATGACATTTACACTACAAATGGTATCACATATTATATAATACATGAAACCTACCACTATGTTTATTTTCCATATGTCGTTTTACCTTGCTAGGGAAAGCTGCCGTATAAGAACAATAGGGGCATCTGAAACTATACTATATTTGGAGCTACAAATAATTTCAAAATTGTAAACGGATAACCTGTGTCTATTAGCCGCTCTTTTTGTTCTATTGCTAGCCTCCACTTTCCTTTGTTGTTTCCATTCCTCACTACCTCTTTCCGGTAAAGCCCTTTTTCTTCTTGTTACACGTCTTACAACAGTTTGACTCACTATTGGTTCTGAATTTGATTAGATTTCTACTTCAGAAACAGTTAACTATGGTGCTTCTAATCTTATAATATAAAATATCGGTAAACGAAGAAGGTAATTAAAACTTGCCGTGTGTTACAGATCCTAAGATTTGTATCGCATTTTTCACAACCTTATGCAACGAAGCATCACTACCAGATTGGATTTTATTTTTTTCAGATTCGTCTTCAAGTTCTCTTATTTTATGATTATTGTTCGAGAACCCTTTTGAAGGAAGTATTTTGGTTAAACAAGTATTCATTCCGTCAGATCCATTAGATGAGGGAAAAGGGAAAAGCTCAGTACTCGATTCCTCATAAGTTACTCTTGTTCCATTTTCATTAGGTACTTCGCTACATTTTCCAAGCTTCATTTGCTCTTCAACATTTTGTAATCTAGCAATTTTCCCATTAGAATCATAGTTTGCGTCATTTTCATCTTCCCACTCCGATTCCGAATCAATAGAAATGAATTTAGTACAATCGGAATCACTTCTAGTCCGTTTAATACATGAACTTGAATTACAGTTACTACTATTATTAGAACTGCTCACAGTGATAGTGCAATCTTCAACAGCTGAACAGGATGGCACACATAAATCTGAGTGCATGGAAAAATTAGTCCCACATATCTCTGGTTGTAAAGAGCACATATCGGAAGGTGATTCTGTAAAAACTGCAAGTGAGTATTTCACTTTGATTAGATAAATATTCTTAGCAAGAGACCCCTGTACCGAATCTGCATATGAAGTCGTAATTTTCTGCTTGTAAAAAATCGCATACAATACTGACTATACTGATTAAGACCACACAATGATTCATTTAATTTTTGTCTCTAACTAAGTGGTGATTTCTTTAATCATTGTTATGATCTTTAGCGTTATTGGGTTTCAGATAAGAAATAAAGCGAAATGTTAAACGTCATCTGAAACGATTTAAATAGCAACTTTTAGTAATATTAAGATGGTAACTGCACTTATTTATGCTGGTTAAAATATTAGTTACAATTATTTATACAGAGGTAGTAAAATACATTTGAAAGAAAAAAATTTCTGTATGCGTCTTTTTGCCTGCATGTTCTGCATATAGTTATGCTCTCGAAGGCGCACTCGGTGCTAATTACATAAAGTATACCTTTTTGATTCCTTGTTGTGTGGATATGTGGTTTTGTCTATGGTAGTTTCACAATGTTTTGTTTGTCTATTGTGAGTGTATTTATATGCTTATTTCAGTTTCTGTAAGTTACCCATCTATGTACTGTCTTATTTGGTCAGTATGCGGAAACTCGTAATACCAAAATACTACGGTCGACCCTCTATTGGATTGGCTCTGTTTGGTTGTGCAAATCGACCTTTCTACCACATTTGTGTTTTCCCAGACCGTGCTCTAGGCAGAAGATTTGAAAGCAATATTCTTGAACAGGCTAGCGATAGTTCTATTTATACTTTAAAATGATTGGACTAAGAAGTAAAAGTATGGATTAGTGCAGGTAATCAGTCTGTTTTTACAGTGGAGTACGTTATAGTATAACTTTTAGGTTGGAACATTTGACCCATTGCCTAACATAAACAACGAGAAGTTAGTGTCCTTAAATTTTGGCCGACTGAAATATTGGATTGGTGAGAGGAACGCGCATATTTCTGTCCCGGTATTGGAATTACTTGGTTTGTTACCTAACTGAAAATTTGTTGAAACCAAACTTAAAATTTCGGATTTTGGATCGATTTGTCATGTTTTAGGTCTTTCCGGATTGTTTCCCATTCATCCCAAGACATTCATTAGAGCAAAAGATAACAAAGCTCTGCTAGCTCAGAAATTAGAAAGTACTTCATCCGATAACGGTGATGTGAATCAACAGGAGGTTAGAATTTTTTTCTAGTCACTTATATTTTTAAAAATATTAATTTTGTTTGTTTTAGCTCTCATCTGCTCATCACACTTAATCATGCAATTAATGAGTGTCAGGGCTGAGATCTTCTCTATTTGTATAATTTCTATTTTGTTGCCTTCCTCTGTTTCTAATGATTGTTATGATAATGTAATGATACATTATAACCGATCCCTTTATTCTCTCGATTCAGTTTATGATGTCATGGGAGATTCAAAAATATGTGCAAATCATTATGAAACCGCAGTAAAGGAAGGTTAGTAATTTTTATTAATTCCTACTATTTTGAGAAGGTATATCATTATTTTACTTAAGATATGTTAGATTTTTCAGCCTTGTTTTTCGGTGTTTTTTACTTTATATCCAGTATTTTGTTTCTAAAGTCATAGTTTCGAGATGTTTTTTTGGATAATTTCATTGTAATTTTATACGTAGATTTTGCTTTTTTTGTGTCGTTTCCCTTATATTTTGGTTATTTCGTTGGCACATATTTGTAATGCTTACTTGTTTATTTATTTAGTGGTGATCTTTAAGTACTTATATTTAGATACATCTGAATTTGAACCGACCCTTTGTCCTCCGGGAATTCTCACTGTTAATCTTGCACCAATAGTACGATTTAGTCCTGGGAATGTGTAAGTAATACTTGTAATTCTTATTAATTTTTTAAAAAACATTGTGAACGTTATTATTAAATTGCAGACTTCCCCATGTCGAATTGAACATTTCGGTTGTTGTTTTTGAAATGGTTGATTCCGTGACTTTGCGGTTTGAATGTTTGCATGCTCCAAATGGTGAAGATATTTATTGTCATGATTCGAAAAAGATGGTTGTTAATGGACAGTGGATGTGGCCATGTAGAGCAGTTACGTTTCGAGAAAAAGAGGCAGTGCAGGTATACTTATAAATGTTCCTAAGAGAAATTTTAATTATATTCTTAGAGATTGAAATCTAATTTATCTTATATTTCAAACATTTAATATTAAGAATTAATATGTGAGGGCGGCTTTTCCTATTTCTTATCAAAGCTAAAAACTAGCTGATATGCCTTATCTGTGTTTGTTTGTCAAATGTTTACTTATTTTATATAATATTTAATTTAAAAGATAATTATTTCATTAGGTTATTTCCTTCTATAATATTACTTCCAATTTAAATGAAAAAGCTTGACTATGATTTCAATAAGTATTAGGGTTGGCATCCCGGGACCCCCGATTCCCCGAATCCTGGGAAATACCCGGCTTTTACAAATTCTCGAAAACTCGATAACTCGACTTATTAAGATATCACAAAAACCCGGTAACTCGACATTTTAGTCTTGAATGCCAACCCTAATAAGTATAGGTATATTTACTGCAGATTCCTTTTCGTATTGGGTACTCCTGTTTTCGTCTGTATGAACTGTCACAATACATGGTGAATGTAACGTTGCTACCACACAAGTGCCGGTTTGTTTCTTTTTCTACACATATAAATGATATAAAATTCATATTTTCTATTGTTTTTATTTAGCGCTTCGTTGTTGATCACCTCTCCTTTAGAAAACCACTTATCTCCAGATATCGCTAAGTTTTATTTAAACGTGGTATGTTTCACTACTTTTTCAAGAATATATGGCAATTTTTAAAGTTTATAATTATGATAAATTTGATTATCAGAACATGAACACCTTTTTTTAAGAGTATTCCAAGTCCTCATTGGTCACCTGTATTGATAGTCGATCTCAGTGACGAGGATGGTGTATGGCTGAGAGTTGAAGGCCCGGGTACACATTATGGCGAGTATTTTATGCTGTTAGAATTGCATCTTATTTTTGAAACTTAAAATAATATATTTTTCATAGTGCACAATGTACTGTGAATATTCTGGTGAATCTTACAGTTAGTGTGTAAAAGAACGGGTAGTTCTTCTTAAAGGTAAGAAATGTTTCAGTATAATATTAGATTTTTGTTTGCAGCTCGTATTATCACTATTTCATTATTTGAGCGTCTTTCAAATGGAGCTGTGCGTTTAATGGAAACCTTCCATGTGGAACATCCAGCAACAGGAGTGAAGGTTTTTCTTACTTAATTGAAAATATATTTGATTTGCAAGCAAGTATGCATAAGATATTATGCTTAAAAATAGTGTTTCCACTATATTTTACTAGGTATTGTATTTCTAACAATTCAGTGGCGAAATGCGGCTAATGGCGATTACTTGGTCTATGCCCATATTCCTCGTCACGATTGCTTGTTGCTTTGTGATTCTTTGCTGACTAAAAGTGAAGGATGCCATCCATGTATTCACACTTATCTTAATTTCACTCTCCATGAGGAACGTGCAAGTGTATCATGGAAGGGTCTAAGAGCAATGAGAGATTCTGGAAGTGGAATTTTAATAACAATATTAGGTATATTTCAAGTGATATAATTTGGCGTAATATATTAAATCGAAACTTAAATTATTGATATTTAGCAATTATCATCATCATGGTGGTTGGTAGCGCCGCATTTTTCCTTTATCATCATTGTCAACCTCCACCTGATCTCCGAGATGTGGAATTAGTCGAATGTCACTCAGTACTTATTCTTTACTGTGACGATTGCGAAGAACACTCCCGCGTTATTTTCGAGTTAGGTCAAGTACTCCATCAGTGTGCCAAAGCTGTTGTTTTGCTTGATCAGAATGAATTAAATATTCCAGGTTAGTATTGATAGATATCTAGCAGAAATCTATTTTCGATATACCATTTAATTATTGAGGTGTCCGTCCGTCTAGATGGCTTATTGATTCGATGTGCCGTGCCAATCGTGTAATAATCGTGATTTCTCCTTGTTCTCAAATGGTTCTTGATGGGAAGGTTTTACAACAACGAAGACCATTTCCTGATCTCTTTGCTGCTGCTGTGAATATGATTATTAGGGTGTGTTAACTACTCTATGTTTATATTTTAAATTAGTTTCAGATCATATAATTTTAGGAGTGTACAGCCAAGATAGTTAATAGTCGATTCGCAATTTGTCGGTTACCTTATTCACCAAAGACGCCAGATCAACTTAGCATTCTTGGCATTCAGGAATTCTCAGGTCAATATTTTTGTCTAATTACTTTTATTCCTAGTAATTTGACTGTATTTTATAGTTCCTTCTAATATGCCTCAGTTGACTGCATTTATTCACCAAATTGATCAGTCGTCTCATGTACAACACTCATTTGATCCTCAGCTTCTTGAATCATTTCTACACGCCGTAAATGAGATGGAAAATGTTATGAAGACTAACGCTGATTGGATGCAACATAGATTTGTGGAGGAAGTGGGAAATAAATATGCTTCCTCTATTTATTTGATAATATTTCAGATTATTTTGACTTAGATTAAAATAAATGGTCACTACCTTTTTTCATTTCAGGATTTGGATGGTGTAGTTAAGTTTTGTGATATACCAAATCGTGTGCCAACACTGCTGGATACGAAAGAAAAACGAGCAAAAGCAGCAGAGGAATTTGGATTGCTTCCCCCGGATGAAAATGAAGTGGGTTTGGCTTGTTTAAACCTTGTTTTTATAGTGAAAAAATATGTATAATGAAGTCCTTACTATCGAAAGGTATTCATTATCTACGTCAAATGTAAATTCCATTAATAATATTTCTGAGGGATTATAAAACTGTTATGATGTGAAGAACTATAGGGTGTTTCAAAATGGTAGCACACTATTAAAATATGCGTTTATGACAAAAACAATAACTAATTTGTCTAACAATTATCTAATAGTCGCTACAACTACCACTTCTATTAATAACCTGAAAAATTCATTCAGCTATACTGTTAACGAAGTTTTTGATGATACTTTCGTCTACTTCGCTCCATGCTTTGCTAATGACGAATTGAAGATCCTTGGCGGTCTTAAAGTGACGGTTATTGGCATAAATCCGGCAGACAAGAATTGCCCAAAGATTCTCCATCGGATTTAAGCCCGAAGAGCGCGATGGCCAATGCATAGTGTCCACACTATTGTCTTGCAGCCAAGTTTTGATGCTTCGACTGGCGTGGATTGTGGCATTATCTTGTTGGAACGTGAAGCTAACGCCAGGAAATCATTGTAGAAACGGGACTAGGTGATGTCGTAAGACATCCTGGTAATCAGCGCTGTTCATCTTCGTCGAGACAAACGCCAAGTCAAGCAGTTCCGTAGCTCTGAACGCACCCCAAACCACAACACTTCCTTCGCCGAAATTTTGAGTTGAAAAGAGTCGGGGTCCCTTCGTAAATTCTTCCAATACGAGTGACAATCATCAGGACCATCTAAACTGAACTTCTTCTCATCGCTGAAGATCACCTAAATTTGAAATAATGAAGTTATAGGCTTATTTTAGAAGACTCATAAAAGTGGTATCTTTTCCTAGTCGCATCTTATGAATATTCTGCCCTAGCAAAGTCTTTCACCGTTATATGCTTGTGCCAGTTGTGGACAGTTCTTCATCCGTGATCGGACAATATTGGGACACTTGTCTAGCATTCTCCACACCGTAGTTTTTGAAACATCAATGCCACAAGTCCTACAGATTTCATTGAAGGTTGCCATGCTATTCGACGCAGTCCGCAAAATTTCCCATTTTTCACGGTCATTCAACTTACTAGGTCGTCTACTACTCTTTTTTTGTACCATATTCTTTTTGATGACGCAGGAAATTCATGATAGCCTTCCTGGAGCGCTTGACGACATCCGCACTCCGCTTTACCGTGCAACCAGCAGTTGACAGTGCTTTAATTTGACCTCTTTCGTGTTGACTCCGCTTAAGAGTACGACCTATTATTATGATGATTCATGATTGCTGTTAAAATGTCATATCTGGGCTGGTTATAGACAACTATCCGATACAATGAGATTTTACGTTTTTACGTAATGATACGAAAGTCGATATTTTTCTGTAGTCCTATAATAATTAAGTTAGCTATATAGCCAATTTCCCATCAATGTTTTTATGTATTAGAGTAGTTTTTTAATCAGTGTTAACCGACAAGTTTAAAATTGTGTGAAGCACACTTATGGTTTTGTAAGGATAAGAAGGGACTTTGTTTATCTAGTTAGTTATGTCTTCAATAAAGAAGACAAGTTTTAAATTACTTAGAAACGACACAAACTATAGATAAAGATGAAATAAAGTATTTTTCAGTCATCCGATATGGATGCCGAGTTCACGCTGTTACCTCCTGACTCCTCCGACTCAGATAATTGAATTTATAAAATTCCTTTATTGACGTTAAACTGGTATATCGGCTTGTCGTGGTAATTAATTTTTCCTGTAAACCATATTAAAGTTTAATGCTGCTTGTCCTTTTATTGAATAATTATGGTTTCATTGTATATTTTATGACTACATAACCTATGTACTATGTGGTTGCAAAAGTTTTAGTCTTTTTTTCAAAATTTTTACTTTATTTCCATAATATACAAAATGCAGTTTAGTCATCAAAATATTTTCCCTCGCTTTCTATGACCTTCTGCCATCTCTCAGGTAACTTTCGGATTCCTTCGTAGAAAAACAACGTCGGCTTGGAGGCAATAAAATCATCGATCCATTTTCGCACCTCAGCCACATCTTGAAAACGCTATTTCCCTAGACAGTTCTGCATCGACCGGAATAAATGGTAATCCAAAGGTGCCAAGTCCGGTGAATTCGCCGCGTGCGGGAGAACTTCCCAGCCTAAGTTAAAAATAGTTTGCTGAGTACTAAGAGCAACGTGAGGCCTAGCGTTGTCATGCAGAAAAATGACCTTCCGACTTCCTTGTCCAGAAAATAGTCGTTTTTGTTCAATTGCATTGAACAAATCAGTTAGTTGACGACCGTAGCGCATGGCAGTAACCGTCTCACCTAGTTGAAGGAGTTCATAAAACATCACACCCCTCATGTCTAACCTGATAAATAGAGGACATTTTTGCCGTTGATGCTGTTGGCTGTCCGGGGTCTACCCATGAATGTGTGCATTTAGGATTGTCGTGCAAAATCCATTTTTCCTCACCAGTAACAATTTCCACAAAAAGTTCTTCTTGCGTTGCCTGGCAAGCAACGAGATGCATATGTTGAGCCGGCGCCAATGCTGTGTTCGGGGAGTTCAGGTGGTACCCACTTTCCGAGTTTGTGAATTTTCCCCATCTCATGCAATCGTCTTGAGACTGTTGCTTTATCAACTCCTAGCTGTTCCATGAGTTCTTCTTGGGTCTGCGACGGATTTTCATCCAGTAATGATTTCAAAGCATCAGCCTTCGCCGTTCGCGGCATCCCAGAGCGTTGTCGGTCATTGACATCCAAATCACCAGCTTTAAAACGCTGAAACCAATAGTTGCGGGTACTGTGGGACACAACACCTTCATCTAGTACAGGGTATATTGATTTTCCTACTTCAGTAGCGTTTTTTCCTCATTAGAACTCTTAGAGAATGCAGTGTCAAATAGACAGCTTTTAGTGGCTCATCGTGTTCGAACTGTTTTCTGAGGTTATGTTTGCCACTAAATTATGACTTGTGACTTTCCACCAATTACAAAGACAACACTACAAGAACGCAAAATGGTGGAAATTTATTTGAGTTTTAAATATTATATTAAAATGCTGAAATGAAAAGACTAAAACTTCTACAACCACCTAATATATTATTTCTGCTGAATATATAAATGCTAGTTGTTTTTTCTTATACGTACTGATGATCTTGCTAAATATTTCGATGTCGTTTTCAAAGTCCCTAGTCTAGGGTAACTCTGTTGTTGACAGTATATATTTAAAAATTCATATATTATGTTGTCTTTTCAAAAGTTATTTATTTTAACTGCTCAGAAAACATGTTAAGTTTGAATAGCGTTTTATTTTGGTTCGACAACTCAATTTGAGCCACATAAAAGTACTGTTTCTCCTGGAAATTATTTCAAATTAAGGGTAATATATTGGGCAATATTTCAATAGTTTGTTAAGAACATACATTTAAGAATCCAAAGCATATGGAGGAAAAGGAGATGAGGTGAAAGTGCGTTTGGTGGCGTTTTGGACTTCACGTTTTGCTTCATTCGCTTTTTTGAGGTAGCGTTGTAGATTGACAGATTCTTGTTATTAATTCGATATTTATTCTCGTAAAACAGTTTTCTAAAATCTGAGATATACAGCGGAGTCACGTACCGAGGGGCATAAATAGTACAAGAACAATCGAGTGCTAATTTTTACTCTCTCGCTCATAACTTTTTTTAAAGTAGGAACATTTAAGATTTAAATAGAGAGCTGGAATTAGCATTGAATTTCCGATCTGGTACATACCAAGAGTTCGGATTTCTGAAATAAAAATTCCTTTCGCCAGAATAAGTCTTCTCTCATTTTTGTAGAGGAAAAATTGCATTTATCTATAATAATGGCTCATGGCATTTACTTTTAACCATAGCAAACAGATTTGTCAACTGATAGAACAGCTAAAAGTGGCATTTTTCCTGGGAATGTTTATTTTACTTCACTTCAAACTTGCTTGCACATCATGTTTCACGATTATCTATTTTGAATCTTTTACTCAATTAGTTACTTTCTTCCTCCCTAGCTTTGATTTATATGTCGTTGTTGTTGTTATTATCGAATGGATGTAGGTCACAATACCAACCTATCGTCACTGGATCGGTGCTGTGTGGATATTTACACCTCACCTTTGCGAGGACCACCGTTTCCTTTTCGCATAGCTTTATTTGTTATTTTCTACATTATGGTTTCCTATTGATTATACAACTTCTTCTTAAGGCTAATGATTGCATTAATATCAAAGAGTGAATTTCAGTTACAAATGTGTTTCAATGAGTCGCAGTTTTTATTTAGTACCATTTTTCAGTTTTTTGTTGTTTGCACCACTTATGTGTCTCTAAACACCAGAGATATTAGAGAACTTTATAAATTTCATACTTTTGCTCAATTTTGCCACATAATCTTGAAATATTACTCCTTTCAAGCCGACCCGCAATTTTAAAAAACACTTTCAATCTCCGACCTCTCATTTAATCAAACCCCCAAAATAATGATCGCTCAGTTTGGTTTAACCCCCGACCTCCAATCGTTGCTGCCGTGTATTTCGCAGTTTCACGCTTAGAGTGGAAGCCGTCTTCCGCTTAATAACTGCTTTGTAACTACAAGTGCACTAGTAATATTTACTATATAACTAAACAATTATAAACAAACTAAATAATATACAAAAGCAACAAGTATCTACAGAACAACATTACAAATTTACAAAAAAAAGAAAGAAAACAATTGTACTGTTTCGGCTTATTTCCGTTACCAAAATGTTTATTACTTTCGAATTCTTAGATCAATCGACCACAAAAGAAAAAACTTACCATTTTAACAGATCAAAAACCTTATATATACCTTCCAAAAAAAGGGGCGGAACTTCTACGCGAATGCACTTTGTTGTGCAAAGTACAACTATAGATCAATGGATGAGAATGGTCACATATAGGAAATTAGAAGGTAAACACGAGAACAATCAGAATCAGGAAAGGTGGTTGTTCCACCAATTGGTACACTCTCTACCTCGAAAAGGGTGGGAAACTAAGAGGAGTAGAAGAGGGTCGTTTTTAAGCGAGGGTGTCCCACTTTATGGGGCAATAATATTGATGTCTTTCTTTTTGTAAACCTCACCGATTCAGTTAAGGTTTATTCAACAACAACTAAAAGTGGGCGGTCCCAGACAGAGGGGTCAGGGTACCGCCCACTTGGGTACAACTCAAAAACGTACACAAGTAGAGATCATATACGATAATAGTAGGAAGTAGACGGATAAAGGGAATTGATTGGGATATGAAACTAGGAAGTAAAAATGGAAGTGACTTGCATTGCAGGACAAAGAAAACATTTGATATCGACCAAATATATATGTTGTTCGATTAAATGATTAGTCATGATGTTAACAGGAAAGGTACTTTATATTAAGAGATCACGAATATTGCAATATTCGTGACAGGGCGCTCTAAAGGAGAAAAGATTATGAATAATCCATAATAAAAGGGTAGTGGGAATTCACTACATCAATGGATTTAGAATTAAACTTGTTGTCGTGTACGTGAGAAATAAGTTAAGATAAGACAATAGATAAGAGTTTTTATAAAAGCGTTAAAATTGTAATACTCTCTCTCTCAATAGGTATTTTTATCTTTTTGCTTTTGGTGCAAATACGACACTTATTTTCGAAGACATGTTTCCCGCCTGTCAACACTTTACTATTAAATCCTAAAACATTAGCTAATGTATTTTCTTTACTAAAGTCAATCAAGTATGCATTTTTTATATCAAGAACAACTTTAGTAGAGCTGGAGGCTCGATCCGCTGGAATGTCTGCTAGACTTGTTTTGAAAAACTTGTATTATTTTTTAGCAAACTGTCAAATTTCATAATTAATTCATTAAAATCCTATTTTTCTCCTGGAATATCTATAACATTTGCTTCATTACCTGCATTATTTTTATTTCTATCATCTCCATTAACCAAATAATAAAATTTATTATTCGTTTAATTAATGCTTATTTTTTTATCAATTTCTAAATCACCGTCTAATTTAATTAATGCAATTTCACTTTTTGTATCCAAAAACTGTGGGAATGTGTATTCAAAAGTTGATTCATTGACAGTTACTTGTAGAGTAAAGAATGTCATTTATAAGAGTACAAATTGTTGGATAATTAATACTAACTGCTGATGTGGTCGAATTGTACTTATTTTTTAGAATTTGGTTCATTGCACCATTAACAATTCCTAATTTCTCATTAAAGCAGCGAGTTATTACACCTTTTCGATTGGTGACTTTTTTGGCTTAGATGATGCACAAAAGGTCAACTGCTTAATGTTCTACAAAGTTTGATAAGCGCTTATCAATTAAGTTTGCTATCATGTCAATGAAATAAAGTTCTTACTGTCATGTTCTTAAGTAAGCGGAATAATCAGTAATGTCTTTGTCAACAGCTAAACAATTGACTAGCTGTGGTACATTTGCATGAGCTTATCTACCGTCTCCTGGGGAAGTGGGCGGTCTAACTTGTCATAAGCCAGATATATGCTAATTACCTTTTGAACCAGGCGCACGCCAATGTCTACAATATAAGATACCTATAAGCTGTAGGGTTTGTGTTATATTATTCTCGATACTACACTTAGCAAAATAGTTGTGAAAAATTACAAGACAAAAAATTATTATTTCAATGATACGTAACATATACCCTACAAACGCAATTTTAGCAATTAAATATGACATACCCTCGATTTTTTCATGAAGACAATTTATGTACAGGAATAATTCTCCTTTCTACTCAGTCTTTATTTTGTTTCACTTTGTGCGAGTAACTTATTATTTTAATTGCGTTTTTATCTTACTTTATCCTTTGCTGGCTTTGCCTTCCTGTGTTCCATAATTTTCGAGTGCGTGTGTTCTTTTCCTAAAAACTCTTTACGTGATATTTCTAGGCAAAGAATATTTACACTACAGTAGATAGTTTCACTTTTAGTCAAGCATTTATATTTCTGATTTCGGTATAAGTACTCAATCAAAGTTTACATCCCAGAGACTAAAAGATAACATTGTCCCAATTGGTGGAACAACCACCTTTCCTGATTCTGACTCTTCTCCTGTTTACCTTATACTTTCCTATATGTGACCATTCTCATCGATTGATCGATAGTTGTACTTTCACAACAAAGTGCATTCGCGTAAAGTTCCGCCCCCTTTTTTGGAAGGTATATAAGGTTTGTGACTTGTTAAAATAAGAGGGGTTTTTCCTTTATGATTGATTGATCTAAGAATTCGAAGGTAATAAACATTTTGGTAACGGAAATCAGCCGAAACGGTGCAAACGTCCTCGATTTTGCATAATTTTTGTAAGCAAAACATGTAGATTGAAGTGGAATATGATATTTAAAGAAAGAGAAACTGCTAGCTAAACTTTTCTATGAAGATACAATTTCTTTTCACCGATTACATGTCGCATTGACTAAGAGTGAAACTATTTATTGTGGTGTAAATGTTCTACTATTAGATACTGATTTGTGTTGATTTTCAGCATGGAATTCGAAGAAAAACGTATTCTTGTTTTTGGATGCTCAAAAGCTGGCAAGACTTCTATGTTGAATACAATTACTGGTCAAAAGCACGCTGTTAGAGATGCCGCAGTTGGTACCACCTTTGAAACGAAGATTTTCGAAGACTTTAAATATAATGGAAAAATATATAAATTTATTGACACAGCCGGTCTAGATGAAGGTAATAAAGGAACTACATCGAGTGGGACCGCTATAAGCAATTTATATAAGTTCATCAAAAATGAAGAGGAAAAAGGTTTTAATCTTTTTATTATGGTGATGAAGAAAAGCGCTATTTCACAAGCGATTGAGAGAAATTATGAACTTTTCATCAATCATATTAAAACAAAAGAAATTCCATGCCTCTGCGTTGTGACGTGTTGCGAAGATTGTGATCCGTTAAACAAATGGGTCGACGAACATAAAAAAATTTTTGAACAAAAATACGAAATGAAATTCAGTGCCATGATTGGCTCCTGCTTTGCACAAGAACGAGATGGACGACTTGCGAGAACATACGAGGATTTATGTAAGGAATCGAAAAATGAGGTTATGAAAATGATTGAGGAGACATGTTCGATAAAACCGCATAGTATTATTCGAAAAGGATTTATACCTACACTTCAAAGAATTTGGAATGCTTTTGTCACAATTATGGGCAAACTCCAAAGGTAACCATGAACAAATGTAACCAATTGGGAACCATTGTCAAATGTAACCATGAACAAAGGTAACCAAAGTCAAAGGTAACCTTAACAAAAGGTACTATCGACAAAAGGAACCATGAATAATGATATTAATAATTAAATCTACCGGTGTACTGGAGAATTGACATATTTAGCTTGATTTTGCTATTACTCGTGTAGTTGTTATATAATTCGAGACACACTGATGTGTTTTTTTTTCATACAGAAAGAACTATTTTGAAGGTAAATCGAAAGTTTTATTATCATCAAATGACAACCAATATCACGTGGGAAAATTATTAATTGGTGGGAATTATGGACTGTGATTAACTGTTTCTTTCCAACTTCCATCGAATGTCTACAGATCGCTAAAAGTAAATTAATTATTAGCTATCAACTTATTATTTTTACGAAATAGTTGCTTACTTTGAATTAGTACTAATATCCTGAGTGTATTGATTAGTGTCTAATTGCTCGTCGTCAGATTGGAACCAAGAGTCGCTAAAGAATGTTTATTTTAATAATAATAATAAATTAAAAGTCACAATGCTTGTATTTTTTTTAATATATAAGCTTACGTACTCTATAATACCATCAACTTTTCGAAGATGATTTCCTTTAGACTTTTGCCCGAATTTCCTTGATTTTTTAGATCCACTTTTTTTTGTTATAGCCTTTGAAAGTATTTGTGATGCTGTTTCTTCATTCCATATTCGTAATAATATTTCAATAATGGCTTCACGATTTGAAGGTTCAAGTGAAATTAGTACGGCAATTCTTAATAACATTATAAATATAGGAAAAAATTTAAAATTTAAAATTAAAGTTTACATATAGTAACGTACCTATGAGAACATAATACTGTATCATAACTGCTACTATTTTTACAATCAGATACAGAACAATATAATTTATTTTCCTTTTCTGTAACTATTCCAACGCTAGAAAAAAATAAATTACCAATTATTCTAACGAGAACTATGTACTAACTAACTTACAAATCTAATGGTGGCTTGAAAATTGTAAAGGTTCCATCGGTGAATGACGTGCGATCAACCAAAAAATTTTTAATAGCTCTAATATAAGCATTTCTTTCACTTGCTTTTTTCCCTAAATCAGTTTGTAATGAAAAAATACTTTTAAATGCAATTATCATTAAACAAACCTTGGTATAAAAATTCGGGAATATTCACTGGCAAGCATTCTGTATCATTAGGATTTGGACTTAGACCTATCATACATAATATGCGTTCTCTATCATGATCAGTAGCTGCGGACCACTGGGAAACATTAACTTCATACTGCTTGTACCAGGTGGATACCACATTCTTCATTCCTTCACAATGAACAGCTTTGCGCAAATCGTTCATTTCGTCTGAACGCTATATTATTAATGGAAAAACCTACATTAATTCGTAAAAGTATTTGCAAATAATTACTCACCAATATGTATTGAATCGAAGGTTGAGATAACCCATTCAACTGATGTCTTTGAAGGTATCAGCAATTTATAATGGGCATTTCTTCCCTCAACAATATTTGTTGTTGAAAACTGAGTTAATTGTCCACCCATTAATTTGGACCGCAACGAATGAAATTGGAACAGAGATTTTGAACGTTTATTAATCCTGAGCATTAATTTTCATTAAGCAAATGACTATACATTGATAAAACTGTGATTTAGATAATATAATAGTAATCTAACCAGTTATATGATTTATCATCTAGTATATTTTCTAGTTTTTCTTTCCTTTGATCAAATTCTTGCTGTGAAAGAGATGCTAGCAAACCACGTGTCATGACTCTCAAGCCACTCTAAAATATAAAATAAAATAATACATCATACCATATTTCTAACAAAACACAGCAAATAACGTACTGATGCGTTTATTTTGCCAAACAACGCCCTTTGAATATAAGGAAATCTTTCTTTTCCAAGTTCCAGCTTTGCATTGGACAGTAAGTGCACATCGCAAGAGAGCACTTGACACATATCAAATATATTTACCTTAACAATGAAATCGTAAGTATAGACATGAAATTTGATATTCATTTATGAAACTCACCTTAGAATATTCATGAAGTGATCGTTCGCCATCTACGATAAGGCTTACAACTTTCCGAAACTTTGAATATTTTGTCAGGCTTACAGAAAGAAATTGAGCAAACTCTTTGTGACTCGCCGCCGTATGATCCGTTGATAGCATTATACCTAAGAGAACGGAAGACAGTTTCCCATTAGATTTGTTTCTGAAATATTAATTATTTTCCGACGTCTATTTAAATAGCACTAAACTCACTGAAATGAATCCAACACTCCTATTACCGGAGTAGCATATAGTGAGCAAAGTGAGAACGTGGTATCAACTAGTATATAAGCACTGAGACCAGGAATAGTTCCTGATGGCGTTGAGGTCGAGCATAAGTGCTCTGTTAATAATATTATTAGGAAATAAAATAGGCAAAAATAATAAATCTTTACCTAATTTATTTAGAACTACAGTCTTTGATAATTTATGCAAGTTAGCAATATCATGGCGATAATCAATAAGATCCTTTTCCTTAGGACAGCATTCCAAAAATAAACACAATGCATCTTGATATACTTTCATTTGACGAACACCAGGTGTACCATCTTCTGTAAATTTACGACGCTTTAAAAAATCTGCTAAACCCATACATTATTTATAAGAAAAAATCTTTTGTTCACCTTTTGAATATGACATACTTTTAGTTGAACCATATGAATTAAAAGCTAGCTTCTGAAGTTGATCAACATTTATACCAGCAGCTGGTCCTCTAGATTGTCCAATAGATGATAAGACCTTTGTTCTAGCATAGTAGAGCTAGAACAGATCGTAACTTAAAATATTACAGAATAAAGTGAGTAAAACTTAAACGTACGGAACGATCTTTGATGTGAATGTCTTTTTCTCTTAAGTATCGTCTTGCTTGTGATAACGTCCGTGAATTTAAAACTGTTATAACAGTCTTAAGCTGTGAAGGAAGTGTTCTTATTCTTGAGCTTGACTGTAAAATTATTCCAGCAGAACCGAACAAATATTGAATAATGACAGGTCGAACAATAGAAGAATGTTCATTTAAATGAAAGTTAATCTGGAATAAACTGCATTTAAATGAACTAAGAATAAGAACTTTATATTCAAAAAGTAACTCACTAATTTTTTGAATTCGAGACATTTTGGATTTGAAGCACGATATAGCTTGAGTGTAAGCCCATCATAAGTTTCAGTGAGCCATTTAGGTTTTATAGCCGGTAATTTCTTACCCTCACTAATCGCTATAAATTGTTATTATATTTTTTGAAATTCTTTATTAATAAGAAGAATAGTGTAACTTCACCATTTTTACGTGATCATGAGGAATAATTATCGTATGTGACATTTTTTACAGAAGCATATGCATTACTTTTAATAAAGAAAAATAGACTGCAAGCGTGCCAACATTGTGGCACTGTCCTAGGTGGTAAACTAGTGATAATAAATTCATGCCTGAAATATGATAAACTAACATCTATGATCTGTGTCTAGTCCTCTTTAATTACTGACTTACTTCTCATCAATAATACTGTAAATCTTTTTGAGTGTGAGAACATTAACTAATTCGCATTTTGCTGAGATAAGGTAAGGATTGCCATCTTCATCTTCACGAAAATCGGTTACCTAGTATGCAAATTAATTAGATATTTTGAAAAAAATAAATGGAGGAACAAATAACTAAATTAATATTATCACGCAATTAAAAGAATCAAGTAATACCTGTAGTTCATGTCTCAGATATTCGAAGATGTCCATCTAAGCCCAACAAATATTTATTTAAACGATATTATACTATATACCTAAAGGCGAAATATAAGCTTTACATAGTCCGTAAAAATACATCCAAAACGAGATTTTCATAAACAATAAAAATAGGATAGTCATTGCGGATCAGCTTTAACGATACAATGATACGAAGTTTAAATTAATGATATTTTAGGTAATATTGCTTTATTTATATTTCAACGAAAATGTTATTTTTATCGCAAAGTAATAAAGTTTCAATAGATAAAATAATTGCAGGATAGTAAGAATGATAACTAATACAATGAGGACAATAATAAATTAATAAATATCAAAACAAGGAGCATTTAATGCATTGAAAATAAATATAATTATAATTATTAGATGAATATCACACAAGATTATGGACAGCGTGGAAAATCGCGAAATAGCTTACGTTTGTCCTTATAAAATGTCTACATATAAGTGTTGTAGGTAACCGAAAGTACAAATAGTCGAATGATACACAGCTGTGAAAAACTAATATAACTACTTATTTTAAATGCTTATATGGGGTCCCAACATAAGAAAACAAATACGCCAATAAATAGACACGAAGAATATAACATCATTTATCTCCAGTGTCCTATAAAGTTGATTCTACTGACTAACGCTCTGTTTAATGCATTCCAATTCATGCGGCTTCTAGCATGGATTATTTGAACTTAGCTACTATAATGCACTTGCATGGAAACTTCTTCCTTCAACTGGAGCTTAAAACCAGTTGTTCTACGAAAATATATATTGACGGTGAGAATTTAAAGGTAACAATTAAAGGACCAAACAGTTGCAGTTAAAATATATAACAAGATGAGATTTTAAAAAGCATATCATGGTTCCCTTTGGCGATGGTACCTTTTGTTAAGGTTCCCTTTGGCTATGGTTACATTTGTTCACGGTTACATTTGCCAATGGTTCCCAATTGGTTACCTTTGTTCATGGTTACCTTTGGAGTTTACCACAATTATGAATCTTACTCATTTGCTTTGGTTGGATGTTGGTTGCTACCACATTTTAAAGTCTTCTGGTATGGAAGATAAAGACGCAGTAACAATCGCAACAGAAGCCTATGCAAATAAGGCTAATCCTCAAAATCCAAATCATGCCTAAGAAAAAGTAAATGCTTTTGTTTTTCGATCATTTAATTAAGATATTTTACATTTATGTCGTGATTGTTCTCTTATTTAAATAATTTATAACAACGGTTTTAACTTTTTAATAAACGTTTTTAACTTTTTAATAAACGTTTTTTGTCACTTATATTCAAAAACATTAAGAAATAACTAGGGTATCCTAGGAAATTATGGGAAGGAATACTGACTGTGTCGTATTCAAACAATCATAAATAGTATAAATAATTATATGTTATTAAATATACACTAACTGAATCGCATAAGTTCCGCAAACTTCCGGACTGGAGTGGAATATGCCAGAAATTTTGTTAATTGAATCGTTACCAAAAAACGATAATAACACGTAGTGTTTTAAAGATAAAGAAAAATAAGAAAACTCGTAAACATCCGAGTTCAAAAAATCAATTGAAAAAATGTCATGGCCTCGAATTTTAACGCTTGAATTCACGGTTATGAGAAGAAGGAGGATTTGGCTGAACCAGGGTCATCCCGGACAAGGATGAGTGTTTTTTCAGTGGATACTGTATCTGATTTAGGTATTTTAGCCCTAAAAGTTGTTAAACTTCGTAAAATAGGGTATTATTGTTGATGGTGGAATTTGACTGAGAGGGAAGAGGGATTAAACCAGTGTTAGTACTCATATAGTAGTCAAGACTACGTTTCTCAACTCCTTAACGATAATCCGGAACATCCCGTCGTTGAAATAAAATGCAAGTGGAAAGAAAAGAGTGATGATCAAGTAAGTTTAATGGAATAGTAACAATAACAAATAAGTGTTCCTTTTTGTTTTAGAGAGTTATTATCTTTATCATCATAATTATTATTCATTAATAAAACATTTTTTAGGGCGATCCAATGTGCAAAGTAATGAAGAGTGGCGTCTAGATGGAAACCTTCCATGTGAAGATACATCTGGGTATATCGACTCGTAGTTCCAACCATCAGCATGCTGGTCTCCATGAATTGTTTGTCTATCGGCCGTCAGAACTTGCAAGCAACGGTGTTTTTTTGGAATACAAGCACAAATATCTGTTACTATTAATACACTGTCTCGGTTATGGAAATTATTCCGCTCATCGATGCTTACATTCCAGAGAGCCCGCGCGACTAGATTTAAGATGACGCAAGACGGACGACAAGAAGGAGAATGGTCGGCCGCCAGACTCTCCATTGCACCCTGCGCAGCCTACTGTAGCATTGTATCTTATTCTGTTCGTTTTCCTTCGTTGTCTTGCTGTCTGTTCATTTGATAATCTTTCGTTGTAGCTTGTCATACTTCTCTGTCGTCTTTCGTTCAGTGGCATTTAGAGTAATAAAGGTTATTTTCCCACGCGTTTCCTGCGCTCGTTCACTTAACTTAACTTCTATAATCATTCAAAATGATTATTAAGTTCTTCTTAAAATGATTTAGAAAGAATACATAAGATGTTCTATGTGAAAATCTTCATTTCCGCGATAGTATAACATAGACATATGTAGTAAGCAGAAATTGATTGATAGTGACAAATGCAATGGTTTATGACAGGCGATAATAAAACAATTAAGAGAGAAAAAGGTTGGGCTAAAAGGGCAGAGGCTCGGGACACCCGTATCCCTGTGTCCCCGCTTCGCACCCCTTTTACAGGGTAGCTAAGTTTAGAGAAACCGAGCGCATCCCATGTTGTTGTAGCTTGGGGACAAATAATAGTCTGATTTATTATAATCAAAATCGGTGGGTAGGTAATACAGTGGGGAACTCATAATGGGTCTCTGCTTTCCTTATATACGAGCCTCTCAGCTAATATTGTAAACAAAAGTACAAGTTGAAGTGCAAGCTTAGATTAGTGCTGGCGGGAAACAAGAGGTAAGTTCAAGAATTTAACCATTCAACTGCGCTTCGATATTGTAGGCGTGATGGGGACAATAGTTCGTGCAAGTTTTACCGAGTCTGTAGTAGCCCGGACTGCAGACACAGTGCCTTGAAGTTGTGCAAGTCGGGACGCATCCCTAGAACAGGTGTAACGGTTATCGTGTTTTCTTCCATCCTTTCGCTTGTTTTTTATATTAATAGTTGCGTTTATAGAAAAATCAACATAATAAAGCATATTCCTAGTCATTCCTGTGCATGCAAAGTCCTCTTAATCTTTTATCAATTATTATATTTTTGCGTTTTCTTACTGCTTTCGGTATGTTTACCTTGCTGTTACCTCCTCATTACTAGTTTCCTAGCAAAATAGTGTCAAAAGTTCAAGCAAATTTATTTTCACTTAGTTGAATTTTTAACTATTCCTATAGGTACTTCCATAACATGGGACTTACTCCCGAATATTCGTTAGGACACGATATCTCGCAATTTTTTCCACAGTACTTTGCTTCTGAATTATTAGGACAGACTGAAATAATTATTTGAGTGGTTATAAAATAGTGTTATAATTGCTCTAGAAAATTAACTGATGAAGTTTTACCAATACTAGGTGTTGTAGTGGGTCTACGACGTGTTGTAGTGCTTCGGGTGGAATGTGTTGTTCGTCGTGTGGGACGTGCGGTAGTTGTACCTAAAATCTGAAAATTTGCTAGCCTTCCACTATTTCTTGGTGGTCCATTTATAGTTTGTAATGCCTACTTCAGAATTCATATAAAAATGAAAATTGAAAGAAAAAGAGTTAAGGACTACCTGGGCAATAGTTTGGATAAAACCAACACCTAAGCCATGCTATGTACTCATCTAGGGTAGAAAACACTTTGCTCACTGATACCGCTAGCCGTCCAGTATACACTGAAATAGTACAATGCTCAAAAACGGATTTGACAGTTTGAAGAGAAACATTTAGTATTTCCCACACTTCCTTCAAATTAAAGATTGCTGCTTTTCGAAACAAATAATTTAAGGAACAATCTCATGAATGGCTGACAAAACAAATGCTTTAGTTCCAGCAGTGCTCGTTGAGCAGTTGAAATAGTTTGGAGACATCATCTTTAATCCCACTTCAGCGACGATTATCCTATCATCATTAATCTCAGTAAATACGATAATAAATAGTTCTAAGAAAAACTGCCAAACACTAGTTCAGATCCAAAAGCATGGATTCGTAACTAATGGTAGATTTAAAAGGGAAAAATGCAACAAAGTAAATAGTCTTTTGGAAAATGGATAGGATGTAGTCACCAATGATCCATAATAAGCACTTTTAATCAGTCCTATAGAATGCTTTTACATTATGGGGACCTAATTAATATTAATGTTGTGTTTCACAAAATTGCAATAAATGTTTACGCACTTCCTCAAAATAGAGTTTTAGGAAATAAATATGCGAACGGTGAGATTTGTTGTCTTGTTTGGTTAATCACTGTTTTAAGTAAAAGTAAATAAGGGCTCACATCCACTCCTTTCACATAAAACATTCCCATTTCCATAGTCGTGGCATTCGTAGCCTTTGGCGCATATACCAGCGTAGCATCGATCTATAGAGGTATTCAGAAATTAATTAAATCTACGCCCAATTATCATAAAAATGACCTGGGACTCTTTGGACGACGTTCATCTTCCTTCCATAGCTGGTTGTGATTATTCCAAAGAGAACAAATAACGGCGACTAAAATGATAAGTAGAAAATTATTGGATATTTAAAGAAATTTCGCCTTATCTAGTGATAACATTTTAAGATTATTAAATTTATCACTAAGAGTTTGTTAGGAATGATTATAATAATTGAATAGTCGGCAAATAACGACAAATTTAACTATTCCTTTTACATTTGACATACATGGCGATTTTGGCACATTGCGATCTTCTACGGTTAATTTTTAGCTTATGGCCAATTCTTGACTCCGATAGATGTTAAAATCAGCACAAATGCTAGGGCTCGAGGTAATAAACTAATATAATCTAACTCCTTACCAAATTCATTACGGATGCTTCTTCTCATTGTCACTTGCTCTCAGTTCTCTTAAATACATGGTTTTACCGGTTCTTCCAAATGTGGGACAAACTTTCACTTTGACTGGTTGAATCTCTATTTTTGTGGTCAACTTTAATTGTGAACTGTTCTTTCTCATGAATCCATCCCTACAAAAGCAGACCTGCTGCTGGGTGTGTGAGGTGCAGCTCGGATGCGCTCTGCGTCTCTGACCTAAGCTACCCTATAAAAGAGGTAAAAGGCGGGGACACGAGGCAGTGCGGGTGTCCGGAGCCTCTTAGCCTTTGGCCTAATCTTTTCTTGTTGTTAATGTAATAATCCTTAGTGATAAACTCTCTATCTTATAAACCCTGTGTAAACATAGTCTTATATTAACATAAAGGAAGGATCAGCCTGGTCACCTGATCCTCAACCTGTACAGGTGCATGTCGGTGTACAGCCCTGTCTATAAAATTTTAGTGCAAGAATGTTTAGTCCTCACATGTAGAATCACAAAGGAAAGTAGTTGTCATTATTCGCTAAAAATTTTAAGTACTGGAATAAGAGCTTTTGCTACGGATATATGTTGTGACAATAAATACACAATACTTGTACAGTTTTATTCACCTACAATTTAAAGTCATTATCACTTTTCCTATGCTCGATTTACAAAGAATAGCCATAAAGTTAAAATTATTGGATTAAAGATCTGTCAAACTAGTTTTACTATCCAACCCCCACTTGTTGATTTGCGCATGTCTTTTCGCAGTTTCTTCCGCACAAGGAAATTCTTTCAAAAAGTGTGCAACGTAAAAACAACAATAAAATGAGACCAAAAATATTATCTTGTAATGACTTTGCGTAGTTATATATATATATATATATATACAGTGGCGTCGCGGATTAAGGGATTGATAGTGCACTCTGGTGCCAGACTGCACTAGAGGCCATAACTCACTTCAAAGTGGGAATATCCCAAATTTAAAGACGGATTTGGAATCAGCGTAAAATTGCGCATTTTATGAATGTTTTTTGTGCATAATTTCATAAATTCATACTTTTATTCTCTAAATATCCTCCATTAAAGGTCTATGTAGAAATAGTAGCTACGTCTTCGTGGCTATCATGGCGGAGTGCGAAGATGCCTTGTCGTGAGGAATGCGACCGATGTCCGCTCGGAAGTCGTTGCACGCTCTTCTCACTCAGACGAATTCATGTAACTTCTACATTTAGTGGTTTAGATTTGTATTCACTATTTACTATTTATGTCAATTCAAAAAGATTCCTATACTTGTCAAATGCTAATTATATTATAATTGGCCTTAAAATCTCATTGTTTTCTCATCGGTAAAGCTTTCCGTTTTAATTTGTATTCCCGTTTCCGGCTTCTAACTGGCTGTTTCATTTTACTGTTTTAAATATGCCTTAATAGTTTTGCTATGCTTTTTAAGTTTCATCCTATTTCTTATTTATGTGACTGGTAAGGTAACCCCCGATTAGTCCCCCATTTTTTCGACCGCCGATTTTTACTGTTTTTCCCATGACCCACCAGCCTACCTATTCAGCCGCGGGGTATTTTGTGGTTTCATACTGACCCTGGAAAAGGACTAGAGATAGCTATTAATGTTTAAACTCAGTAAAAGAAAATAGTTTATTACAAATAATATCGAGTAAACAATAAATAACAAACATAACACAAGATATCACACCAAGAATACCCCGTGGCTGCATAGGTAGGCTGGTCGGTCGTTGAAAAAGCAACGCGATAAAAATGGGGGGTCAATTGAGGGGCGAATTTACCGGTCACATTAATAAATGTGATTAAAGTTGAAAAGCATGGGAAAGCGACTCAAACCTGTACAGAATAGTAGACAGGAACAACCAGCAAAAAGGTGGCAAAAGGAAACAAATGAAAACGAAAACTGTCACTAGTGAAAAATCGATGAGATTTTAAGATTTCTATGATATTCTAAGCGCTAGACAAGTAGAAAAACGTTTGAAATGGAAAAAAGTCATGAATTAAAGGAAGACGCTCACCGAGAAATAGCTGAGGATCATGTCCCAAAAGGAGGAACCGGTCCGTCACCCGTACCCACTTAAATCAAACGTCCTGAAACTATACTGTGGCAGACACTTGGGTTGTGATGGTATCATTAATTAGATCTTCGGTAGAGAATATTTAGAGAATAAAAGTATAAATGTATGAAATTATTCACAAAAGACATCCATAACATGCGAAATTTTACGCTGATTCCAAATCCGTCTTTAGATTTGGGATATTCCCACTTTGAAGTAAGTTATGGCCTCTAGTGCAGTCTGGTGCCCAGAGTGCACTATCAACCTCTTAATCCGCGACGCCACTGTATATATATATTATATATAGAACTTAAATTAATGATCCAAATAAATGGATCAAATATTACTTGGAATCTCAGGCGATCCAAGTGGTACAGCACCTGAAATTATATTAATTGATATTTAAATTCCTGTTCTGATTTTCAATTTAATTCTTCGGTAACATTAATATTTCGTTCAGACTCTACTGTTTGCTATGCCATATAGATTTAAATCGAAGCTTCCTCTTAGCAAATTATTATTTATTTAAGGGCACTAGTGAGGCATCCAGCCACTCCGTTTATTGTGATGCGGATAGAGGGAAGAATGCCCACAGCCTCGTCGCAAGGGTTCAAAGAAGAGTACGGACGTTTCTTTGCAGTACGTGGAGGACTTTTAGGAGTCGTTGCCAGATAATAATGTCAAATAAACTTTCAGTTCACACAAAAGCAAATATTAGACAATTAATCAATAAATCAGGGTAAAATATGTATTTTTCTACTTTTATTTCTCCCTGCAACATTATACCTAGTGATATGCGATCTTTATTGCTGGTGGCCTCTTAAAAGATTTTCAGAATAGGACTACCTTTTTAGAAACAAGAACTATTCCCACCAGTTGTTGGCACCTCGTTGCAGATTGAGCTTTAGTACAATGTAAGCCATTTGGGTTGAATAAGCATTCTATTAAATCAATATTTTGTAAGCCAGTAATTATCTTCTGCAACCCACGGCGCATATTCTGCATGGAAGGTCCGTTGACGATCACTGCAATTTTAGCGTAACTCGTTCCTCTATAATAGTATCGGCCTAATTAAACTGTTTTATGTAAGTTTTTGGATGAAAAGACTCATTAAATAGTCGTTAGGATTTATTTGTATACAAATAGGCATACATCTTATGCGCCAAGTAAAATAGCGTAGTTTTATAATGAAGATAATAGTAATTTAGAAACCAAATAGTGGAGAAAAATACATAATATTAAGATTAAATATGAACCTAATAGCAATTCTAGTATGTACTATATCATTAAAATGTATTTTTTGAAATTGTAAATCTAAGGTTTCCACTTTTTTATGTACTTTTAACTTACCGACGTCCTTCTCACATCTTGTGATTCCACTGCTGTAAGGAACACAAACAGCCAGTTTGACAAAGTACCCGAGAGACGGATCTGTACTGTCCCAATAGCTAGATTTCATACGCGCATTCCGCGCAGGCGGTTTATGAGTCATCGCCTGCAGAGTTAGCTGCGCTACCGGCGCCGACCGGTCGGTGGTTCCGACCCCTTAGAGAGGCCCGGCATGTAACATCCAAGCCGGACGGAATATCCCCACTCTGATACCTAAGCCGTCCTCGCCGTATTCCCTGTCTGTCTATATTATGTGCCTCTCGGATGGACAGAAGTCCTATGTTAGTATTGTCTTTATTGTACTTATGCAACCTCAGTAAACCTAATACTCTTGTTAGCTATTCTTCTATAACATACACATCTACATTCACACTAGACAATATTAGCATATGGAACGAAACTTTGGGCCGAATTTGACAAGACGTTCATTACCGAAACCGATACAGATGTAAAGTAGAAAAGGCTACTGGTAATTTAAACTCGGTGGTTATATTTTCAAATGCAATTATTCTGTTTTTGTTTAGTTGTATTGTGATCAAATTCATTTAAAGCAAATTATTTTATTTGTCTAAATATACGGGAGTGTTTTTAAAAAGCTTTTTTCCTATTTTTTTTGTTACATATTTATTTTCTCAGGCTACACACATGCAAGACAAATATTTGAAAAAAAATTCCTAATTAAATGACAAATCTTACATTGTGCGACTCACATTTAATTTTAAGTTCAAGAAATAATTAAATATTCAGACATAAAACTGATACCAGGTAATTCTTTGAAATATATATGTTTCAGTTATATAAAAAAGAGAAATGTAAAAACAAGTTTGATTTATGAGATCAGATTTTTGGACAGTTTTGCGTTTGTCGTCCTCTTTAAATGCTTTGAGTAAAAACTTACCAAAATAGAATTTTAAAGTAACTAAACTATCTTACGATTTCTTGGATCAAACATTTGCTTCTAAAAATAATTAAATTGTGCTGTCGTGGTACAGTGGAGGAATAATCCTTTATTTACTAAAGGCTCTCTTTATATATGCTTCAGAATGTTGTTATAGATTCCAAATGTTAGCATTCTTTCCAAGAAGTTATTGATGACCAGGCTGATATATTAAAGCGCGACTGACTCAGATATACACAATATAGGAAATGCAAAACATAATACATTATGTATTATTACAATACTAGTGATTTTCGTACATTACAGTATGTCGTTATAAACATTCGTTACAAAACAAAACTCTCGATGGGAAATAATCTAATGATGAGTTAGGCCTTATTCGTATCATTAGGTACGAATAAAGTATTGCCAAGTGGTTAATATCTCTGACAATACGTTTAGTTCCATAAATAATGAGAATATTTTCATGTGGTGTGTACTGTTTGGGTTACTTCTTGTGTGTGCGTGCTAATATTTCCTACAGCTCAGGCAAATCGATCTGAGAATTTTTATTCTCTCTTCGTCAAGTAAACAAACTTAAATACCTTCCAAGACAAAGGGGCGGGACTTCGAGCGGATGCACTTGTGGAACAAGTACAGTTATGGATCAGTGGAGGAATGTGGATACGAGGGGTTAACTGAGTAATAAACACGAGGACAAGCAACACAACCCTAAGTTGGTAGTTTCACAATCGGGACACTCCCTACCTCAAAAAGGATGGGAAATGAAGGTGCGTATAAAAGGGTCTTTTAAAGCGAGGGTTGGCCCTATGTTCGTTGGGGAGCCGTGAAGATGCTGCCGCCAATGAAGGACAGAATGGGATCCTCAAACAGAAGTGACCCAAAGGATGAGAAAAATAAAGTAAGAGTAGAGAAGGTCCCAACGGAGAAACTCAATACAATAAATGGGTTAAATCCACAACAAGCTAATGGATAACATTAAAAATTAAAAGATTACTGAAAGGACTAAGAGAGAGCAACAATAATAATGCAAACCCAACGAGAGGTACGATCCTAGGGAAATGAAACAATTTAGAATTTTAACATAGCTGAAGGGCGGATGGTTTGTGGTATAGTTGAAGATCCTTAGAAAACGGATGATGATCAGTGTTTGTGCGGCAGTAGACGAGTGGCTATCCTTTGACGTTTGAACTGGTGATTCGATGAGCTCTTTTCTTCGGTCCGATGCAGGAACAAATGATGACCTTCTCCGCATTCTTCGTACCTTGCCAAGCAAGGTATCACGTGGGTGGAATCCGAGTATGATCTCAGGCATCGACTGCATAGCTGTCTTTCACTCAGTAACTGGTATTTCCGAGAAATACTGAGGTGACACTTAGTGGTCAAGTGGTTGTTTTTATTGCAAAACACGCAATAAGTGCCATTAGACGGTACATCATTTAGTAAGTGCCTGATTTTTAACACTTCATCCCTATTTTGGTCAGTCGTTCTAGGATTAGAGTGAGTATTGGCTGACTGTCAAACTCCTTCAAATGTAGTGCTAGATCGGTAGAGGAATTAATGCAGGTTTGTAGGGTGTTCAAACATGAGGGGGATAGGGTCCTTATCTTCTTTTTCGGAATAGGACCCATAAAGGACTTTATTTTATCTAATATTTCCTCGGATTGGGGTTTAGAAATATCGCTAGACTCGGTGCTAGACAGTCGAAATAGTTGTTTACTTGTCCAAAAAGGACTTATATAGGAACTGTATATTAAACCGCCCTCCCCTTTCTTTTAGAATAACTATTGAATATGAAGCGTTAGAGAATTATTGATTGCCTCTTTCTAAAACCATCTCGTTGTGTTTTTGATGGTTTTCTTCCTGAAGAGTTAGTTATATTTTCTCCTCAGTCGAGAAGGAGCTACTTTTTCTTTGTAAAGGTATTCGGTGACCTTTATGTTGAGGGTGTTTGGGTGTAAAAGGTATTGAGAAGATAGTCTATGAAGGGGTGTCGGTAACCAGGTGATCAGGCTGGCTACTAACCTTTAATGTGTAGCGGATTATTATTATGTATGAGTTATAAAGAATACATCCTGGGTAATAAGGTTTATTAGATAGAGGGATAAAGAATAGTTACAACTACAGTATGTCCATAGGATCAGAGCTCAGTACACCCGCATCTCCCCCTTGACTCCGCCCTGCGCTGCCCTTATATAGACAGCTGGGTTAGAGACGCAGGGTTGACTAGAGATATACATGACATCTTCCGTTTACATATTCTTTACTTGCGATCATGCACGTTGGGAAATCATTGTCTATGATTTCTTCATCTTCTTGTTCAAGGTTGGGATCACCATGCATATTGGTTGTGGTCACTATCCCGAGAAGTGAGGTTGCTCGAATTTCCATCGGATATAATTTATTGATAGGTCGGTGTAGAGTGCGACCATTCGGACCTCTTAATTTAACTGATCGTATTTCCCCGTCTGAACTTTTTATCAGTTCTATCACTAGACCATAATGCCACATTCTACGTGGGGTCAATTCGTGTTCAATCAGTACAACCTCCCCAATTAAGGGAAGGTGTCGTCTACAGTGTCTTCCCTGACGGAAGCGTATTTTATGACTGTTCCGTAGTTCAGTAAGATATGTTGTTTTCCAGTCATTCCAGAATTTTTCTACTAACCGATTAATGTTTTGTAACACTTTTTTGGCTTGATTCACGGTATTAATTGCGTGGTAATTGTAATCAGGATCATAATAATTCTCACTATCTCCGACTGATAGACTAAAGGAGATCTTCTGACTCAAAAAATCCATTGGACGAATTGGACACACCGTAATATCAGCAGGATTAATATGAGTGATTGGTCTGGTCTTCAATATGGCTTCTATCATTGTCACAACAGTTTGTATTTCAATCAAGGATAACTTTCTCCTTCCAACCATCTTGTTGTATGCTCGTGTAACACTCTGTACGAGTCTTTCCCACACTCCTGCCATCCAAGGGGAGTTCGGGGGGTTAAAAATCCAATTTATTCGTTGATCAGCCATGAATGAATTTACTGACATTCCGGACTGGTTATTAACTTCATCTCTTAGCGATAATATCCGCTCTGCAAGACAAAAATTTCTGCCTTAATCACTGCGAATTATTTTCGGGACTCCTCGGCGAGCAACAAAACGTTGTAAACATTTTAAGAAAGCACCGGCTGATAAGTCTTCCACACATTCTAGATGGACAGCCCGTATCGTTAAGCATGTGAATAAGCATACGTACATTTTTTCTTTATTTTTGCACTCGAATGGTCCCAGAAAATCAATGCCTGTATGCTCAAAGGGATTTGCGCAGATGACTCGGTCTCGGGGTAAAGGACCCATAACCGGATAACTAAACGGTAGGGCATTTATTTTCCGGCAAGTGACGCAATGGCGTAAAGCATAGTCGACTTGTCGACTGATGTTGGGAATCCAATATTTCAGATTAATAGTTGCAATGAGCTGTTGTCTGCCACAATGTCCATTTGAAATGTGTATTTCCATGATAATCAATCTGGTAATTTTGGATACTTTAGGGATGAATATGGGGTTTTTCGCATCATAGTCCAAGTCTGCTCTTTGCATTCGACTTTGATACCTAATCAACCCATGCCTGTCTCTAAAGACATATCTGTCTGCAAACCTGCGTTTTACTTCATCGAGGGAAATATGAGCAGTTTCATTTCGGATTATAAGTATTTCAGCCATGTTCATTTCATAGGCTGTGATACTATATGAGTCTTTGTAAAATACTGTGTTTTCCAAATTTAATTCAATCCCTTTTCGCTGAAGGCGTCGAATGCATTTGCTTATAAACAACACTGTATGTGCCCCAATTCGTATTAATTTAGTGAATCTTTCCACCTTTTCCGTAGGAAAAATCGACGTAGCGTTCATTTCAAGTGTATGTGATTGCTGAGCAGATATTGCTTGAATCATATTAACTGTGGGAACAAGTGTTGTCGTGTGTATTTCTTCTTCCGCCTTCTCACTTGAGATTGTGTCCAATTTAGTGATCGGCCAAGATTTACTCTCTAAATTACACCAAGTTGGACCGTTAACCCATAGTGTGGACGGGAGTTCATTTCCTTTACACCCTCGAGTGCCTGTGTCCGATGGGTTAAACTCCGAAGGTATATAATGAAACGTAACATTTTTACTTAGTTTCAATAGTTCATCACGAATTTTCATAATACGTTTTACTTGATTTCTCACAAATACTGGAAGCGATCTGGAAGTTGTCAGCCAACAGAGGGCAACTTTACTGTCACCAACAATGCGTATATGAATTGCCTCTTTTCTCAATGACATAATTATAGAATGTGCAAGCCGTATCCCAAGCAGCAAAGCGACCAGCTCTAAACGCGGAATCGTGATGTTCTTTTTTAGTGGAGTTAATTTGATTTTCCTACTTACTAGTTTGGAAGTCTCCAATAGTCCATGAGATAAATAGGCACAACAGGCGTATGCTTTTGTAGAAGCATCTACGAACACCCATAACGATACGGGACAATTTAAATCAGTTGGTCCAATTTTTCTTGGTATTGACATTGATGTCCCGTGTATGCTCGCACTGATGGTATTCATTCATTTATCAGTTCATCACTTAGTGGGTCATCCCATTTCAGGGTTTTACAAAAGAGTTCACGGAGAAACAATTTATGGTTTACGAGTAACGGAGCAACTAAACCTATTGGATCATAAACACTATGTATTTGGCTGATAACCGAGCGTTTAGTCAATGCGGTTTGCTTTGGAAATTTTACATCTATTTGAAACATATCAGTTTCACTATTGTATTTCATCCCCATCAATTTCATTTCTCCTTTCCTTGCTCTATCCTTTTCAGGAATTCTTTCGTTGAACGACTTGTCATTAGATATAAAATCCCTCAGATTCATTCTTATCTCTTGAAAGTATTGTTTCGACTCTGCATACTTGCGAAAAGCTGTGTCAGGCTCATCGGCTTCGAGTATAACATTATCCACGTATAGTTTATTTAATATTTCCATTGCCAATGGCGTTCCAATGTCCATCATTCTTTTGCTGATAGTCATGTTAAGAATACTCGGGCTAGCGTTAATTCCAAATGGTACTCGGGTGAATCTGAATATTTGTATATTTGACCGGTCGAGAGGTTTCTCGGTGTCTTTAACCCAAAGGAAACGTGTCAAATCTTTGTGTTCTTCTGGGATTCGAATTTGAACGAATGCTGCTTGTATGTCAGCTGTTATCATTATTTTCCCCCACCTTGCTGCGATTAATATCTCATGAATTTTGTTTATGAAGCTTAAGCCTTCATATATACAGTCATTGAGTGATGGAGACGATCTGCTCTTTTGCGAGGCGTCAAATACTATTCGTAACGGAGTGGCTTTTGCTGGTTTCCAAACTCTCCTATGTGGCAGATAGAATGTGCCAGCTCGTTGAGGAATACTTTCATCAGCCAACTCTATTATCCCCTCGTCAGCATATGCCTTTAATATCTTGTGATACCAATCGATTTGATCGGGTTTGCTTCTTAAACTTTCAATGAGATTGATGAGTCTTCTATATGCGATATTAAAATTGTCTTTTAGATTTACAATCGACTCCTTGAGGGGAAACGGAGCGACTACTCCTTCTTTAGTATATTTTATTCCTTTAGAGTATTTTTCCATGTATTCGAAGGTTTCATCTTCTTGATTTGTTGGATCGTCAGAAATTCCTAAGCCTTCGAGGCTATATATTCTATTTAGTTCTTTACGAGTGCTTGAATCCTCCTCTTTGATTACAGATAGGTTATGTATGCACTCTAATTTGTCATTATTGGTCCGAGGCATTTTGCTGGATCCATGAATGGCGTAGCCAAACACAGTTGGCTGAAGCAACAGGCCTGATGGCATTACAATAATTGCATTAGTGACTTTTATAAATTCTACCCATAGATCCAACCCTATTAAGATCCTTGGCTGAATTATTTCTCCTGATATTCTTGGATTACTTAGTGTAACGTTTAGCTGTTGTAAGAATTGTAAATCTTGTTTGGCTACAGTAGCTGATTTGAATGAGTTTGATATAAGGGGTTTAGTTAATAGTTGTATGTTTAATATCTGGCCGATACTGGTTCTGAATTTAACTGGAGCTGTATTAGAATTGAAACTTTCTGTATAGCCTCCTAACCCTGACAAGGTAACTCGAGTGCTACCTGACGTTGCCAGCTTCAGGTATTTGGCGTGACTTTCTTGGATAAAACTAAGATGAGAACCACTATCGAACAGTATTATCAACCGTTCAAACTGGTTTGTATTGTGGTTCCATATTTCAGCATCCGCAGTCATTAGAATATTTTGACGTAAAGAGTTATTTTCACTGGCATCAGCATGGTTAAGTGAGTTATTTACTATGCTATTATTTTGACTAGCTGATACTTGTCTTTGTTCATTTGTATGTTGCGCTTGATTCCATGTATTAGTCCGAGTTTCATTCGGATACGGTGCAGTTGGAGCGCGTTCCAGGCATAGTAAGCGATTGTGATTCTGTCCGCATTGAGAACAATTTTCTCTTGTACATTGTCTACTTGTGTGAGTAACTGACAGACATTTCCAGCAGATAGTTCTATTTCTTAAACTATTCCTTCGTTCTGAAGGAGTGCGGTGAATGTTACATTCTGCGTCTCGGTGCCCGTGCTGTTGACAGAATCGACATAATATCTTTTGTGGAATATTATTCCGTAGTGTAGTGTTGTTGGTACGATTGGGTTTGCTTGAATGCCTTGACTCTGGTGCATATGATCTCATTTCATCTTCTTCATACATTTCCGTTGATGTTATTAACTTATCGATATTATCTAACATTTGCTTAACTGTCCAGATATTGTTGTTTTCCTGCATCTTTAAGAAGACTTTCTTTCTAATAGAAGCTGGAAATTTCTTATAGATTAACTGTTTCCACAGTGGGTCATCATCCTCCGTTATGTTACGACCTAATGACTTAAGTTGCTGTATTAATGTTTCGATATTTTCAAACACTTGATGACAATTTGAACATGAATAATCTGCTGATTTTACTCGTTATAGCTGTTGTACAATGCTAGCTTGATTGTTCATTTTATTTCCAAATTTATTTCGTATGATTTCAATAGCCTGCTGGTAATTATCAGGTATGATTTTTATTCCTCGTATGGCATTAGCAGCTCTGGCAGTCAAGCAGTTCGTGAGATAAATGCATTTTTCAACTGGTGAGAAAACAGTGTTGGTATAAACCATTTGATTAAAGACTGTCCAGAACTCATCATATTCACCTCGATCACCATTATATGTTGGAATTTTTAATTCGGGAAATTTAGTCTTGTTCTGTTCACCACTGTTCTTTATTATAGCTGTGACAAGCTGAATTAGATCATCAGTGCTCCATAGACCACTCCTTTTACGATTATTTTCATAATTCTTGAGTGGAACGTCTTGATCCTTGTGGTCAATGGATTTAGGACTGAGATCAGTTGTCAGTAGTTTAGATTCATTAACCACTTCTTTGCTTGATTGGCTTTTAATATATTCACTTTCATCACCTGACGTGAGGTACTTCATTTTCATCTCCTTTCCATCAGATTGATCAGCCTGTATGGCTGAAGACACATGCTTTGACTGCTTGTACAATGCTTTTAATTTCTTCCATCTTGTTGTTTGTTTCATCACATAATATTTTAAGAGCACATTGTAGATGTGTGACTTCCGATACTAGTGTCCTACCATGCAAGACATTTCTATTTTTACTTCCTAGTTCATATTCCAATCGATTCCCTTTACTCGTCTGCTTCCTACTATAATAGTATATGGTCTATATTTGTGTACGTTTTTGAGTTGTACCCGAGTGGACGGTACCCTGGCCCCTCTGTCTGGGACCGCCCACTTTGAGTTGTTGTTGGATAAAGCCTAACTAAAACGGTGAGCTTTACAAATAGACAGTAAATCGAAAATATTGCCCCTTAAGTGGGACAACTAGTTTCGGGTAAGGGCATTCCTTCAGAAACTCATTGTCCTGTTTTTGAATATCTACGTAGCTATCGGGACTGATCTTTATTATTTCAGTAACACTCTTTTTTAATGATTCGCTGCTTGATTTAAGAGTTTCTGCAAAGTTATTCATTGTGAGTAGGTATTTTTTGTACTCTACTCTTTTTTGTTTGAAATGATCCAGCGCTTTACTTCCCTCTGGCGGATCTTCAATTTCAGTATGGACGTATTTATGTACTTCAGCTAAAAATGTTTTCAGCTCGTTGTAATCTTCCTTTAATTCTATTTGCTCGACTATCATTTTTATTTCTCAGGTAATACCTACTTAGATGATAGGATGATACGTTTATTTTATCAAACAGTACAGCCCTTATGATTCCTCGGCTTACTGTAAATTATAAGGGTGTGGTCAACTTCCCGCAAAATAAAGTAATCGTAATCCCGTTTGGGTTACTGCGAATATAATTGTCTTAACTCTACAATAGAGGCTTTTCCGGAAATACAGAAGGTAGACTCTGTGTACGCCAGCTATTTGAGCTGGAACTGCCACGCAGGTCTTTCTACTAGTGTATAAGAGTTGAGCCTCTGTTTGTGTGTTGGTTTTCCTGCCACGCGGGTCTTGGTGATGAGGAGGCAACTCTCAAACTTGGGTAATTAAACCTTTATTATCCAATAAACACAACGATAATAAAATAATCAGTATTGAACAATTATAACAATTGTATAAAATGTAACATTTAATAAATGGAAGAAATATAAGGTGAAAAGCCGAGCACCGCTAGTAAAGTTAAGAATGTTGAGCTAGGCGGCTGGCTGCTTATAAAGGGTCAACGCAAAAAGAAGGGGCGTGGCTGACCCTTGTGTGCTTCACTTCTATAGTGAAACTTACAAAGATGCATTGAATGGAATCGCAGATGTGCAACATGCTTAGTCTCAAATTGGTTATTTTTAACATGGTAATTCATATTAAATTTGAGAAATGACAATCAGAAGAGAGAGTTACTTCAATTATGTACTATTAGTAAAGAGAACGTAGTGGTGATCCACTACAGAAGGCAAGTGTAATCATTGACACCATTTACGGAAATTTGTCAACGCGCAACACTAATCAAAAGAATGACGACTCTTATACAGCAAGTATCTTAGCAGAAACCATACGTTCGATTATGATGCAAGGTAAGCACTTACAACTCAGGAAGATCAAACTTTAGCCATTGACAGAGCTTTAAATTCAGAAAATATTATCACTATCCAGGCTCCATTTGGAACAGGTAAAACGGTAGTAGGAAGTGTTATCACTGGAAGTAATGTTTTGCTTAAACATAAACTTGTAATAATGACTGCAGTATCTCAGTTCACAGAGACGCTGCTGGCGATCGACGAATTTAGTGACGTTACAGTGCTAAGATTCGTATCTGAATCAGCGTCATCAGAGGCAGCCTCAGCAATCGAGGTAGACTTGAGTAAGGTCTTAGTAAAGCTTGCAGAGTCGCACGGAAGTACTATGAATTCTGGAACTCGCGGCACCTGTGAGAAGTTTCTCAAGGGAAGGGAACACTATGAAAACTATTTATCCAATCTAGACTGCGCTGTTTTTCTCTCGCAAGAAGAACGCGAAGACTACCTCTTGTGCGAAAGAAACTGCTCAAAGCTACTAACTAAAATGATTCGCTTAATGTTCGAATACCGCCCTCCTTCCATCCTCTGTATCACCGCAGCATCTCTATTAAATACAACAGGTAAGGATGGCATTTTCGAAGGTTTCTTGGATCAATTCTCTACTGTAATCTGTGACGAAGCAAGCCAGATTCCAGAACCGGTGTTTGTAGCCATTGTAAACCAAATGTATCAATCGCAATTAGTGTGCATAGGTGATATGCATCAGCTCCAACCTCACGTACGCTGACCTCGTCTATCCCACGTCGCAAAATTAGGAGCTAGAGGAGTCATGGAAATTTTGTCTCACTCTACCGCTGTGCAGACTACACCACTAATGACAACTTTTAGATCGCATCCACGCCTTAATGAGCTTCCGAACATTTTAAGTTACCAAGGAACACTACACAGCGGAGCACTAGAGGTGGAACATAGGCTTATTTTAAACGCGTTACGGTTGCCTAATGAGAAAATTCTATTTGCCTTTGTCGACGTTGTGGGTGAATCTGTCAAACCACCTAGTTTATCATCGTACAATGAGCGCGAAGTCGAGGCATGCAAAAACTTGGTAGAAGGCTTACTTCAGGTAGGCATTCCTCAAACATCTATTGCAATCATAACTTTTTACAGAGAA
The DNA here is from genome assembly GCA_964036235.1 of Heterorhabditis bacteriophora. Taxonomy (NCBI): domain Eukaryota; kingdom Metazoa; phylum Nematoda; class Chromadorea; order Rhabditida; family Heterorhabditidae; genus Heterorhabditis; species Heterorhabditis bacteriophora. The sequence continues at coordinate 6,173,305 of OZ038428.1, read as the reverse complement.
CAGAATCGTCGTATAGCTGGCTTTGCTAAAGAATGCAATATCAAGCTCTCTACCGTCGATGCGGTTCAAGGAAGAGAAAAGGATGTGGTAATCCTTCTTTCTACCAAAACACACTTTTCCGTGGAAACAGCGGAATTTTTGTTCGACTGTCAAAGGATGAACGTCGCTTTGACTAGATCTCGGCATAGACAATTTGTCTTAGGCCATAAGCCTTCGCTTAAACAATTAGCGTCATGGGCTATAGTGTTGGAATGGGCGGAGAAGAACAACACTATCATAAAAGATCACCAAATTCACAAACTTTTCGTAAAGGGTTAAAACGTTTTGTTACCTGCTTACTTATTTCATGCATCATATATGGGACTTTTAGCAACGATAAATACATAAACCACTTCAGTTCCGCGAACGCATGCACCAGATAATGCCCTCATCTTCCTCTACATAGGAAAACAGCCCCACATTACCGAAAAAGATAAGTCCCTAAGCCAATACATATCTATATCCTGCATTTTTTTCCTTCCCTTTCCCAAAGATGGATTACTCATAAAGTAGGTTAGGTATCCGAAAAACTTTTCACCTTTATTTATGCCAACACAAAATCCAAACATCTGAGGCTTAATTAATGTCCGACATACAAAGATAGAACCTTCCCCTAAATCTCTCAAGAGCTCTGAGCACGACCTCCATGTCGTTGTTTTACCTCGATGGTCAAAGGTGCTCGGTTAAAATGTCTCTTAGGAGACTAGCTTGACACTATGGCTCAGCACTACGCTGAAGTGAGTGGGTTTGGTCGGTCCGATATCATCCGATGTAAATTGATAATCAGTTCTATTCCTCCTTTTGATATAAGTCCGAGGACGGACTTATAGTATGAAGGGAGGTGTAAGAAGGAACTCCTCTTAACCTATGAGTGTATCGTTTCATCTGTAATTATATATCACAGGATGTGTTCCGCCGCTTGTATGCATTTTTATGTACAACATTCCAGGGTGAGTCGTATATAAAACCGATCGGAGCACAGTCAAGAGAGGGAGGAAAATGGACCGATCACCCGACACTCCTCCTTCATATCCTGGACGTCTCTCTTACCTTTTTGCTACTCGTTGTTATGCGTATAGCGTTGTTCCTTTTACTTTCCTTTTTTCCCTCCCTCTATGATGTTTCTCTCCGTAGGTTTAGTGCTTTAATCCTTGTTTTCATACATATATATATTGTTTGCGTATAATTATATAACATGTGTAATAAACTTATTTAACTCTCACGTTTCCTTTGCGCACGTTAACTCTACCATAAACTATTTACTCTCGCTCTCCATACATTATTCTGGCTACCAGTCCATTGTTGGCCTACGGGACACAAAGATACAGCATGTTACAAGCAACACTAAGCTAAAAAAATGTTGTTTATCAAAATATTTAAATATAATAAACAATTGCTAATCTTCATAGTTTAAAACTCATATAAAATTTTTATTATTCATTTTTAACGACAATAAAAACAAGCGAAAAACTGTTTACATAAATCATTTGACTTCATAATTTGCTTGATATATTTCGCTACCGAGTTTTTCTTTAACGTTGCACTTGACGAAGACGATGCTTTCCAAATCACCGGTTGTTGACATTTTACCTTCAATATATGGTAAAAGAGACTTCTCGACCTGCTTATAGTTGATCTTAGGAAATTCTGTTGCGAAGAACAAAATGTTGCTTTTGAACTTTTCTAACTCGCTTTTTATATATTCGGGACGATAGAAATTCTTATGACACCTGAAATATATTAGATTGAATAAGCATTTCCATATTAAAATATTGCTTTCAATAAGTGATCAGAGATTAAGGTCAGGAATATTCATTGCTACTATCACCAAAAATAGTAGTAAAAGTGATTTATACTTCTACTTTAGCCTACTGTATAATATAAACTGAAACTTACTCTTCACCGTTCTGATATGCAATAATAAGCTGCCTCGCAACCGAATGAGATCCAGTAGAAGGATGAAAATCAATCGCAAACATACAGAGAGCCCTTGTACCGCGATGAGACTTTATAGTGAGATTCATTTGTGAATAGAACTTTTGGACGACAAAGGAAACGCAGCCCCAAAGCTAAAACAATTATATGTAATAAATAAAATATATCCGAAAATATTTTATAAGCTAAATTAAAACAATAAATAAACCTAACAATCTAATTACCTTCTCTCCTGCCTGAATAAGATCCGGTGGAGTTTGGTCAAGATAGCTTTGTGCCGCGTTTAAATAGTCTTTTGAATCATATATTTTATGAGAAGCCTATAAATTCACAAAATAAATTAAATAAGTTTTAGTTTTTCAATTTGCTAAATTAATAACTCACATCAGTCACCTTCTGCCATTCATCAATATCGAACACAGCAATCTGATTTTGTTGAATGAAAGTTTCCTAAATTAAAAGATTAAATAAATTTAATTAAAATTAAAATAAACTTACAAGTTTAACCAAATCTTCTTGACTAACAAATTCGAAAGTCTTACGAAGAGGCATTGAGTCAAAATTCGTAACTAAAAATAAAGTGGAATAAAATTATATCATAAAACTAATAAATTATTATTATTATAAATCCAATCACGATATTTATCATTTTTAAATTAAATATTCAAACGCTCAATGGCATATTTTACTATAAAGTCATCAAGATTATTGTAAAAATGGTCCGAATAAAAGGACTAAATATGGATTATATGCCAGACCATCTTCTAAATTTTATAATCACTAAATTCGTAGACAACAAATTAAATTGAGTGAATTTACAAGTTTCAAAGATCCGTTAAAATTTGGATAAGCAGAGCATAATGCCAAAAATAAATAAAAAAGACGCACGATTTTGAATAGCTATAACAAAATGGAACGAGAATTATTTCTCAACGGAAAATTTCTGTTGAAAAGTCTGTAAAAAAATTTAGATCAAAAAATAACAATTTTTAGACTGGGGCAAATTCTAGCGCAGGTGGGTGGAAACGTGCGCTAATAATAATTTGGCTTAATTTTGAATATCTTGATCATAAATAGCGTGGTTTTTGAATTACACAATTTCTGCCCTAAGCAACACGGTTTTAACGATTACCTTTGTGGAAATCTAAATTATTATTAGCGCACGTTTCCACCCACCTGCGCTAGAATTTGCCCCAGTCTAAAAATTTTTATTTTTTGATCTAAATTTTTTTACAGACTTTTCAACAGAAATTTTCCGTTGAGAAATAATTCTCGTTCCATTTTGTTATAGCTATTCAAAATCGTGCGTCTTTTTTATTTATTTTTGGCATTATGCTCTGCTTATCCAAATTTTAACGGATCTTTGAAACTTGTAAATTCACTCAATTTAATTTGTTGTCTACGAATTTAGTGATTATAAAATTTAGAAGATGGTCTGGCATATAATCCATATTTAGTCCTTTTATTCGGACCATTTTTACAATAATCTTGATGACTTTATAGTAAAATATGCCATTGAGCGTTTGAATATTTAATTTAAAAATGATAAATATCGTGATTGGATTTATAATAATAATAATTTATTAGTTTTATGATATAATTTTATTCCACTTTATTTTTAGTTACGAATTTTGACTCAATGCCTCTTCGTAAGACTTTCGAATTTGTTAGTCAAGAAGATTTGGTTAAACTTGTAAGTTTATTTTAATTTTAATTAAATTTATTTAATCTTTTAATTTAGGAAACTTTCATTCAACAAAATCAGATTGCTGTGTTCGATATTGATGAATGGCAGAAGGTGACTGATGTGAGTTATTAATTTAGCAAATTGAAAAACTAAAACTTATTTAATTTATTTTGTGAATTTATAGGCTTCTCATAAAATATATGATTCAAAAGACTATTTAAACGCGGCACAAAGCTATCTTGACCAAACTCCACCGGATCTTATTCAGGCAGGAGAGAAGGTAATTAGATTGTTAGGTTTATTTATTGTTTTAATTTAGCTTATAAAATATTTTCGGATATATTTTATTTATTACATATAATTGTTTTAGCTTTGGGGCTGCGTTTCCTTTGTCGTCCAAAAGTTCTATTCACAAATGAATCTCACTATAAAGTCTCATCGCGGTACAAGGGCTCTCTGTATGTTTGCGATTGATTTTCATCCTTCTACTGGATCTCATTCGGTTGCGAGGCAGCTTATTATTGCATATCAGAACGGTGAAGAGTAAGTTTCAGTTTATATTATACAGTAGGCTAAAGTAGAAGTATAAATCACTTTTACTACTATTTTTGGTGATAGTAGCAATGAATATTCCTGACCTTAATCTCTGATCACTTATTGAAAGCAATATTTTAATATGGAAATGCTTATTCAATCTAATATATTTCAGGTGTCATAAGAATTTCTATCGTCCCGAATATATAAAAAGCGAGTTAGAAAAGTTCAAAAGCAACATTTTGTTCTTCGCAACAGAATTTCCTAAGATCAACTATAAGCAGGTCGAGAAGTCTCTTTTACCATATATTGAAGGTAAAATGTCAACAACCGGTGATTTGGAAAGCATCGTCTTCGTCAAGTGCAACGTTAAAGAAAAACTCGGTAGCGAAATATATCAAGCAAATTATGAAGTCAAATGATTTATGTAAACAGTTTTTCGCTTGTTTTTATTGTCGTTAAAAATGAATAATAAAAATTTTATATGAGTTTTAAACTATGAAGATTAGCAATTGTTTATTATATTTAAATATTTTGATAAACAACATTTTTTTAGCTTAGTGTTGCTTGTAACATGCTGTATCTTTGTGTCCCGTAGGCCAACAATGGACTGGTAGCCAGAATAATGTATGGAGAGCGAGAGTAAATAGTTTATGGTAGAGTTAACGTGCGCAAAGGAAACGTGAGAGTTAAATAAGTTTATTACACATGTTATATAATTATACGCAAACAATATATATATGTATGAAAACAAGGATTAAAGCACTAAACCTACGGAGAGAAACATCATAGAGGGAGGGAAAAAAGGAAAGTAAAAGGAACAACGCTATACGCATAACAACGAGTAGCAAAAAGGTAAGAGAGACGTCCAGGATATGAAGGAGGAGTGTCGGGTGATCGGTCCATTTTCCTCCCTCTCTTGACTGTGCTCCGATCGGTTTTATATACGACTCACCCTGGAATGTTGTACATAAAAATGCATACAAGCGGCGGAACACATCCTGTGATATATAATTACAGATGAAACGATACACTCATAGGTTAAGAGGAGTTCCTTCTTACACCTCCCTTCATACTATAAGTCCGTCCTCGGACTTATATCAAAAGGAGGAATAGAACTGATTATCAATTTACATCGGATGATATCGGACCGACCAAACCCACTCACTTCAGCGTAGTGCTGAGCCATAGTGTCAAGCTAGTCTCCTAAGAGACATTTTAACCGAGCACCTTTGACCATCGAGGTAAAACAACGACATGGAGGTCGTGCTCAGAGCTCTTGAGAGATTTAGGGGAAGGTTCTATCTTTGTATGTCGGACATTAATTAAGCCTCAGATGTTTGGATTTTGTGTTGGCATAAATAAAGGTGAAAAGTTTTTCGGATACCTAACCTACTTTATGAGTAATCCATCTTTGGGAAAGGGAAGGAAAAAAATGCAGGATATAGATATGTATTGGCTTAGGGACTTATCTTTTTCGGTAATGTGGGGCTGTTTTCCTATGTAGAGGAAGATGAGGGCATTATCTGGTGCATGCGTTCGCGGAACTGAAGTGGTTTATGTATTTATCGTTGCTAAAAGTCCCATATATGATGCATGAAATAAGTAAGCAGGTAACAAAACGTTTTAACCCTTTACGAAAAGTTTGTGAATTTGGTGATCTTTTATGATAGTGTTGTTCTTCTCCGCCCATTCCAACACTATAGCCCATGACGCTAATTGTTTAAGCGAAGGCTTATGGCCTAAGACAAATTGTCTATGCCGAGATCTAGTCAAAGCGACGTTCATCCTTTGACAGTCGAACAAAAATTCCGCTGTTTCCACGGAAAAGTGTGTTTTGGTAGAAAGAAGGATTACCACATCCTTTTCTCTTCCTTGAACCGCATCGACGGTAGAGAGCTTGATATTGCATTCTTTAGCAAAGCCAGCTATACGACGATTCTGTTCTCTGTAAAAAGTTATGATTGCAATAGATGTTTGAGGAATGCCTACCTGAAGTAAGCCTTCTACCAAGTTTTTGCATGCCTCGACTTCGCGCTCATTGTACGATGATAAACTAGGTGGTTTGACAGATTCACCCACAACGTCGACAAAGGCAAATAGAATTTTCTCATTAGGCAACCGTAACGCGTTTAAAATAAGCCTATGTTCCACCTCTAGTGCTCCGCTGTGTAGTGTTCCTTGGTAACTTAAAATGTTCGGAAGCTCATTAAGGCGTGGATGCGATCTAAAAGTTGTCATTAGTGGTGTAGTCTGCACAGCGGTAGAGTGAGACAAAATTTCCATGACTCCTCTAGCTCCTAATTTTGCGACGTGGGATAGACGAGGTCAGCGTACGTGAGGTTGGAGCTGATGCATATCACCTATGCACACTAATTGCGATTGATACATTTGGTTTACAATGGCTACAAACACCGGTTCTGGAATCTGGCTTGCTTCGTCACAGATTACAGTAGAGAATTGATCCAAGAAACCTTCGAAAATGCCATCCTTACCTGTTGTATTTAATAGAGATGCTGCGGTGATACAGAGGATGGAAGGAGGGCGGTATTCGAACATTAAGCGAATCATTTTAGTTAGTAGCTTTGAGCAGTTTCTTTCGCACAAGAGGTAGTCTTCGCGTTCTTCTTGCGAGAGAAAAACAGCGCAGTCTAGATTGGATAAATAGTTTTCATAGTGTTCCCTTCCCTTGAGAAACTTCTCACAGGTGCCGCGAGTTCCAGAATTCATAGTACTTCCGTGCGACTCTGCAAGCTTTACTAAGACCTTACTCAAGTCTACCTCGATTGCTGAGGCTGCCTCTGATGACGCTGATTCAGATACGAATCTTAGCACTGTAACGTCACTAAATTCGTCGATCGCCAGCAGCGTCTCTGTGAACTGAGATACTGCAGTCATTATTACAAGTTTATGTTTAAGCAAAACATTACTTCCAGTGATAACACTTCCTACTACCGTTTTACCTGTTCCAAATGGAGCCTGGATAGTGATAATATTTTCTGAATTTAAAGCTCTGTCAATGGCTAAAGTTTGATCTTCCTGAGTTGTAAGTGCTTACCTTGCATCATAATCGAACGTATGGTTTCTGCTAAGATACTTGCTGTATAAGAGTCGTCATTCTTTTGATTAGTGTTGCGCGTTGACAAATTTCCGTAAATGGTGTCAATGATTACACTTGCCTTCTGTAGTGGATCACCACTACGTTCTCTTTACTAATAGTACATAATTGAAGTAACTCTCTCTTCTGATTGTCATTTCTCAAATTTAATATGAATTACCATGTTAAAAATAACCAATTTGAGACTAAGCATGTTGCACATCTGCGATTCCATTCAATGCATCTTTGTAAGTTTCACTATAGAAGTGAAGCACACAAGGGTCAGCCACGCCCCTTCTTTTTGCGTTGACCCTTTATAAGCAGCCAGCCGCCTAGCTCAACATTCTTAACTTTACTAGCGGTGCTCGGCTTTTCACCTTATATTTCTTCCATTTATTAAATGTTACATTTTATACAATTGTTATAATTGTTCAATACTGATTATTTTATTATCGTTGTGTTTATTGGATAATAAAGGTTTAATTACCCAAGTTTGAGAGTTGCCTCCTCATCACCAAGACCCGCGTGGCAGGAAAACCAACACACAAACAGAGGCTCAACTCTTATACACTAGTAGAAAGACCTGCGTGGCAGTTCCAGCTCAAATAGCTGGCGTACACAGAGTCTACCTTCTGTATTTCCGGAAAAGCCTCTATTGTAGAGTTAAGACAATTATATTCGCAGTAACCCAAACGGGATTACGATTACTTTATTTTGCGGGAAGTTGACCACACCCTTATAATTTACAGTAAGCCGAGGAATCATAAGGGCTGTACTGTTTGATAAAATAAACGTATCATCCTATCATCTAAGTAGGTATTACCTGAGAAATAAAAATGATAGTCGAGCAAATAGAATTAAAGGAAGATTACAACGAGCTGAAAACATTTTTAGCTGAAGTACATAAATACGTCCATACTGAAATTGAAGATCCGCCAGAGGGAAGTAAAGCGCTGGATCATTTCAAACAAAAAAGAGTAGAGTACAAAAAATACCTACTCACAATGAATAACTTTGCAGAAACTCTTAAATCAAGCAGCGAATCATTAAAAAAGAGTGTTACTGAAATAATAAAGATCAGTCCCGATAGCTACGTAGATATTCAAAAACAGGACAATGAGTTTCTGAAGGAATGCCCTTACCCGAAACTAGTTGTCCCACTTAAGG